>CM034153.1:517321909-517694434 GCA_019776745.2 Taxus chinensis | reverse complement strand
ACATCAACCCAAAATTGACACGTTCATATAGAGTAGTGGCATGAGTCGAAGGGATTTTGCAACAAAATTCCATGACTTATTTGAGAACAAGCCATAAAGTTTCCAGGATGGCAAAAGGCTTGTATGGGGTGGAGCCATTCAGGCACCGTTCGTCTTTATACTTTTTACTTTTATGTCTTTTTTCTTATTCCATGAGTTCTTTGGAGGCCAAAACAATATTACTAAGGAATGCCAGAAACAAGACTAGGGGCCCTCTCCCCCGAGCGTGTGCGAAGTCTGGACCCCGGGAAGCGACCCTCACCTGTGGCTAACGAGACAAGTGGGGGCTGCGGGGCGGGCGACACTTGGTCACCCCAGATACCAAAGCCCAAGCGCCAGCCTCAACCGCCGGACACATCCCGGGTACCCGACCGGGGAAATAGGCTTCCACATCAGTCCCGACGTGGCCTCGATCTTCGTTTTCTGGCCTTGCCTGGACCGGATGGAGGGTAGCGGATGAGGATATCATAAATTTTTTTTTCGCCCCCCTCCTAGACATCCGGATCGACATGCCCCCCCTCTTTTGGAGTATGCGGACTCCTTTTGGTCCCCCCCCGCTCCGGGTTCGGTCGTGGCGGTCGTGGCCTTAGGGCGTGTGCACCGGGGCCTCTGTTCTTATTAACTTTGTCAGGTCTGGGATAGCTCTACAGCGAGCTGTTACCGGAGTACACCACACGTTCCCTAAAACCTGAAGCTGCGAGTTATGTGTCAGCTCTGTACCAGTCCATGGGTACGGTATGTTGTAATGGCTGATGAAACCCACATTCTCTGGCAGATGCAACCCACTTTATGGAGCTTGCATGGTCTTTTTGTTTCCTCCCTTCTAACTAGTTAATCTGTACCCTGGATCTACATAAATCCTGATGATTGCTATTGGTTTAAGTCATGCTCTCGTACTCCTATGTGGGACTCGACTATGCTACCTTTGCTTTGGCTGTGAGTCCCACCCTTCTTTGACTCAGCAGAGCGCACTCCCAGCCCGCCGGCGGTCTGCTGAGGCCAGAAGGCTGGGCTAGTCTAGAGACCTGCTAGCACATAGGGATGATAGCGAGGACATCACATATAACATACATGCCTCTAGAAGCCTTACTCACACCCGCTTGGTCAGCCCCCCCCCTCCCCCGCCCGCACGGTGCGGGAAGAACTTGTCCTGCTGCCCTTGTCTTAGTTCGGTACGCTCTGGCCCTCGGGTAGAGGCTCTCCTATCCCCCCCCCATGCGTTGATACCACGGTGCTGTGCATCCATACCCTAGCCCCTCCGTTGATTGCTCTCTCGGCCCTCAACTTTATCCATACGCCTGCAACCCCAGTCCTGTCCGGTCCCCTACCTCCTACTCAGGCCCCCCGGTGCAAACCTATGCTGCCCCCGCACCTTCTTATGCACAGCACATTACCGCCCACTTCCAACCACTGTGCCGTCTATGCCCTAACCTATTCCACGGTCCACCCCCAACGCCTCCCGGGCCCCTTTTTTTTTTTCCCACTTGTTGTTTTGGAGAGTCCTGGTTTGGTGGCTTGCCAGCGTAGCTCCGCTAGACACATTATTTAGCCGTTCCAGCATCGTGAATCACACTTCAAAATTTCTCTAGGTTGACACAATTCCCGTTCTTTCTCCGTAGGACTTCCATAAATGCTTAATCTCGTGCCTTTTAGGATGCTCCCATCTAGTCTCAGCTATTTCCGTCCTTTCTTGGTCGAGGAGTCATTTTTATGCGAAGTAGTCTGCAGATGTCTTGGACGCTCTCCGGTATCTGTTGTTTCCAATTTGCTCCCCCCTGTCCTCGTTGTTCACTTGTGCTGTTATTAGGCAATCCCACCGAAAGCAGCGGGGCTTGACCCCCTGACCTTTATGCTTATTTACGGTTTTGTATGCGCGCTAGGCGGGCGCCCCAGTGATACACGTCCACTCGCTTGTTGTCGCGCTTCATTTTATTTCTACTATTTTTGTCTCACCCTCACCTGCTTCCCTTTACGCTATCTTATTAAAAGGGCGCTGTTTCCTGTTTTTATCCAACTTTTTACTATCACTCTGGTCTTACTCTGGATTCTTTCCCTCGGTACTTTAGTGGGGTCCGAATCATAATTATCTCTGCTTGATATCACTTTTATTTGACTCCTAATAATCACGCCCGCTCTGCATCCTTTCTTCACTTACCTAGTATTAAGGCCTCCTGACACGATATGCAGGAGTTAGAACCTACTACTGTGTAGAGTCATGTCCAGATCTCACCACCATTGCTGACGTCTCTATATTATGAATTTGGCCTTTTGCGCCTGTCGCTAACGGACACCTACGCGCACTTTATTGGTGAGAGGTTCCTGGTGCTCTGACCCTAGCGCTGCGTCTTGCGTGATGATATTCTTTGCATGCTACTCTTCTATTCTTGAAGCCATGGGAGCGCTCTTGCTATTATCCCAGCTCCGGTAAGGCCGTCCTCCAAATCTGGTACCTGCCATTAATCCCCTCCCCCGTCAACTTGCTTGGCCTGGTGCCTCTTCTGGTCCGTTTGCCCACCACTCCCCCCACCCATCGGGGTGCATTAGCATATCTGGTGCTAGTCCCTGCGCTATTGTAAGGTTTGGGAAATTTTCAAGTTGTGTTTTACAGTCCCTCCTCCCCCGAGTAACGTTTCCTACTTGTTTTGAACGCCTTTGCCACCCCTGTATCCGTATGGATGTTTAACCCTGAGTTGTTATCAATAGTGCCTCCTACCCTCTTTCATTAGTCATGGCTCCGGATGCGGACCTCGTTCCTCCTTTGTTATCCACGTTCCCTCCACTTTATATGTATCTGTTAACGCAATTTTCTTTTTGTTTTGGTTTTATCCGCTCTCTTTGTATGCCTTCATCTTGGGAACATTTCGCCTCCACTCGTTATCCCCAACTACTTGCTTTTGAAGTGAGCTTACATTGATATGTTTGTCTCCCCATCTTTTTATCCAATCTGTTCTGATACTGTGAAACCTCAGTGAACCTATTTTTGTGAGTCAACATACTTGTCTGTTCCCTGCACCCCTCTTAGTCTCCTATCATTATGTCTTGTTTAAGCTGCACTCACCGCTCCCCGGCCCTCCTGTAGCCTCATTCTTGGCTCGCATTCGGGCCTGGCACCCGTTTTCTCCTCTGTAGCCAGTTTCGAGTTGCCCGGTGGCGTCTGGGAAGTTCGCCTACAAATGGGCTGTAACCATCTGACTGTTAATTTTTATCGGCACTTTCCGTGTCTTAACATTCTCTTGCATCTGAACCGTGCGTCATGTATTAGATTCTTCGCGAGTGCTTTTGCCGTTCTCGCTCATGGACTTATCTATGTGCAAGCCCCAGCCGCTTTTGTCCAGTCTACGTGCCCCGCGCTGAGGACGATAGAACATTGGTGCACAATTACATAGCACATCGAATTCGTGAGTATCAATCTTTACTCTGTCGCTAGGCGTGCCCCTTTCTCACACACACATTCATCAATTTATTCATAGCCTACTTCTCCCAACTCTGCGCTAAACTGGTTTGATGCGTTTTCTATTTCATCTCAGAGTCAATGTACTTACGTCCAGAGGACTTGATTTCATGGAAACTTTTGTTTGTGGTGCTTGGAACCTCTTTGAGTGCTACTACACAGGACACACACCTATCGACACTCAAATCACCCTTGGGACCATCCTATCCTACTACAATATACCATATATGTTCTTCAGGGAAGAAGTGTCATTAAATCCTTCTCTTTCACGTTCGTTCCTTTCAGTATCCCTCTTCGCGCTTACCACTAAACGCACAATTGATCACCCTTCTACTCTTTTTTTTAGCTGAAACGACCAGGCCACCGCCAGGCCCACGGCAAGTCTGGCGGGGGGGGCTCGTCCATTGGGAGCCTCGTCTATTGGCTTTTTCGACCCTTTTTACGCTACTTCTAGCCATGGCTCCTCTCTCTTCGGGGTTGGACTTTCGTGTATCACTTCTGACCTCTGAAGCGGGCAGAATAAAATATCAAGGTTATGGACCCCAAACTTTCCCGCCCCCGCATACGCCTTATATTGTCACCACAGCTTGCAAGTATCCAGCATCGCAAGAGATTTTCCTTTATATAGCCCTGGCACCGGGCCCCGGGTCGTCTTTAATCCCAAAATCGGAGGGAAGCTTATTTTATTCCCTCCACCTACCCCCTTTGAACTCGCTCGCTCTTTCCTTCCGTTTCTACGTGTGTCTGCACCCTGCGCTTCGGGCGATCTATGCCAACCAAAGCCTCCCTCCGGTGAGTGTAGCTGTCTCTTTCCTCCTTGTTGTCACTGCGGACGTCCCTCCTCCTTTGCTGCGTTCTTTGCCGTTGCCGGTCTCTCGCTTGCTCGCCGTATTTGATCTTGTGCCCATAGTTGCAGCAAACAACGATGGTCGATCCTAGCCCCTATGCACCTCTCCAGTTTGGGTCTTGTGTCAGTCCCTTCGGTCGGTCAGGGTAGTTCGTGCACCGCGTGGCGCACCCACTCCCCCCTCCTTCCCACGCGTCGGGTCCCTTCTGTTATGACTTCTCGGCGCTTACTGTGGTTAGTTGCGTTTGCCCGTGGCCCATACGCCTAACCCTTGGACTGTCTAATCGGCAGCTCCCATTACCCTGCCCATCTGAGCCCTGGAAGTAGGTCTCACGACCCAATGACGGCCCCTAACACTCCACTCTCCCTTACTCCTACACCACAATTTCGGGTTAACCACACTTATACCTTCCCATCCTTTAGTGCGCTAGCCTGGCACTCTTTCTGGCTCCCTTCCACTCCATCACCAATATCGATCGCTTGTCTGTACGCTCCAAAAACTTAACAACACACGCTCAAATGTCGACAACACCCTCTCACCCCCGTTAACAGACCTCATGCAATGAGATCTCAGCTTACACTCAATTCTCGACACGAGGACCCCTGTACGCCCCACGAACTCCACCCCGATTGTACCCCTCGCCCTCCCAGCGCTGACCAGATAAAGCGCTACAACATTAAGTTCGAATCTCCAAATGCCGGACCCTTTTCATACCCCCAATTGATCACATTACCCGCCTCCCCGCTGTTTCTGGAAACACAACGCCTGATAAGAACCCTTCCCCAGGTCCGCCATTTCACAAGGATACCAACCAAAATCAGATTACACAAAGAAACTCACCCCCTTACCGCAGTCGCATACCCTAGTCGTCACTATTTCCCATCTTTACCCCTCATGCACCAGGCCACCTACTAGCTTAGCCCTTGTGAGCCCTTCCTAAAATCTCCAACCCCCCTTCTGAGTCTACAATTCTAGTCAATATTTGACGTCTTTATTTTACGATCACAAGATTAGGCTCTGGACAAGACAATTGTCTCCCATATCTCCTAAATCTCGCAACGACTTACCTCACACCAACAACCTCTTAACCGATGATGCATCGTAGGACTCCATGCCATCTATTCATCTCTACCCCTCTCACAAGCTCATTCTCTGTCTTCTCCATGTGCTAATATCAGTGAGCATAGCATCATAGAATTGGATTACAGAGCATACTCTTCATGTTGAATGCAATGTTAAAAACATGATATGATTACGAGCCTCCCTCTATTCATCAATGATCAATTTGTGCACAACTAACCTATCATGCTACCCTCACCCCGTATCAGCGTGCCGGTGTCAAATATCACGGTTCACATGGTACGGTCCTCGATTCATCGAATCAATGGGCATAAGAACATAGATTGCACTCAGCTTTATTTTTTTTTTTTTTTTGTTTTTTTTTTTCGTTTCTTTTTTTTTTTTACAATGAAGAATCAAACATCTGAGTGTCAAGGCTTTATTCTCTTCACTAACAAACATTTGGTTACATGCCCATATAACAATGTTACGTCCAAATTTGCTCCTAAATCCACCTCTTTTACGTCTAATGAGCATCATGATATCACTTTTGAGGTGCCTTCTTTGTCCAGTGAAGTGTTGCCTATTAAATTCACTCAACCCTCCTCTAAAAATCAATTCAACACCTCATCCTACTGATTCATTTTCAGTATACCAATTCAAACTAAGAAATCACCTCTCAATGTTCATTCTCCATCACCTCCTCCTACTCAAGTCGTCTATAATATTACCCATTTCCCATCTAAGAAACCTCCTCTAATCTTAGTTCAACCTGCCTCCACTCAATTCTTCTACAACTATATCAAATAAGAAACCACATGAAAGGATCCTAAAAGCATCATCACTTCAACATCCAATTGATTTTGCATTAAGGGAAAACTACTCCTTACATCGATCCATTTATCGTCATCAGCGATACCTCCATCACTTACACACCTTGAGGGCGCATCCACACTTATTTCTCCCCCCTTATAGCATCGACAAGCATTCTTATATTCCATCATTTCACATCTGACTCTCACATACAACATACAAATTTGGGATACATTGATATCATCATTACCCTATGATTGCACTCTTTTGCTAGGTCACACTTGACTATTGCGGGCATACATACTATACATTGAACCTTCACACGAGCCATATTATACTGATTTACACCTTCAACATTATCTTATGTACCTATTCTGCATATGATACAAACTTTGCACTTTCTACACATTACACATCCTCCCCACATCACAAAATCGTACACAATCGACATATCTTCGTTTCACATTACACATCTTTCTAGCCTCGAATCTCAAAAAACATTGACTTACCACCTACACTCTACATCATCGTTTACTCACGCATCATGTATTCTATCTACACTTTACGCACATGATCAAACCTATAATGCACGCTACCGAAATGCACTAACGTTCAATAGTTCTTAATGAGGGTTGAGGGATCTATACAATAAGAAACCTCACGTCATCACTCCTATGCGGCACTCAACAAAAAAATTATCGCATACAAAAACACCGTTCAAAAACCATTTCATGAGACACCACTCTTGGTAAAAAGTTCATTCTTAACTATTGAGGGTATTTTATAAATGAAACACAATCTACTCATGCATACATCCACACTCAGGAGGTACGTTGCCCCTATCACACTCATATTGCATTCCATTCCATCTCATCCACAACAAGCTGCATATCTTGGTTGCCCATATTTATTCTTCATGTATGCTTACATGTTCACTTTATTACATGCTAGATTAGATATATTGTATGTCATTATCTTTATCACACATACATTGCGCATTCACTTTCTTTCTAGTTGTGATCGTATACTTTACACAAATCATTAAATGCAGCATGGATGCTTTGCACAGTACCTTCATACCAATCCCGCAACAAATCCTAGGGGAACTCCACATTCGTACACATTTTAGGTGTTATTATTTCATTATTGTACATAACACACTACTATATTAGATTATACATGATTTAACATACTTTATATTTTTCTAACATGCTAACAGGTGCTCATGTGTAGTATTTTCCTTGCATGACCTATTTGCACCATGGTATCTGATGTTTTCTTACTCTTATTTTCCATTGTTGTGGGCTTTTCCTAATCTTTTCTGTGTGCACACATTGTTTATGAATTTCAACCATTGTGGCCCTCATTTGTCTTTGGCATTGTGAGTGAATGTCCCATGTTTTGACAACCAAATTTTCATGGGTTACAATTGTCTTCTTGCTTGGATGATTACACTTGTTTTCTATATACATGCTTGTATGCACTAACACTTGTCTTCTTCTAGCCATTATTTTACATGTGCCTGGTTTCTACCAAGCACATTCCCTTCTACTACTGGTATCATTCAGCATGGGCTCCTATTTTGGGCCACATCCTCACTAGCAACGTCACATGCACCCAAATGAGGGGGGGGTATCTATTGGGTGAACTAGTCACCCCAATCAAAATTAAATCACAATTTAGCAGTCTACAGTTCACAGTACATCATAGAGTCGACATATTCTACAGACTCGGAAAAGGCTCAGAATTAAATGCGGGTCCTTACTTCAACACAAACACTAGCGCCCAAAATCAGACTTGGGTGCCTAAGTGCTTTTGTCCCTTCTTGGACGCCTAAGACCAGGGGGCAAATACACAAAATTCTTTAGTTCAGTAAAATTTTCAGCATTGTCATAGATGATTTTCACAGGGAAGACAGTCCTTCAACACTTGACAATTCACATGTATTCACATTAGATCGGACTTGTACACACCATTTGCAGTAATGTTTTTACTTAGGAAGTAGTCAAAGGTTGGAGAATGACACTAAACCTTTCTCCCTACTCTACTTTTGTCGTGGCGTGAGATCACCTAAAAATATCCCTTCATCGACATCTTCAAGATCCTTTCTATCACTTTTTCTCATCACAGATCATGTACACATGTTCCTTTTTCTATTATTTACACACTTTTTACATGCATTTTATACAACTATAAACATATTTGACTACTTGTTCATTCTTCTCTTTTGCAGGTTCATCCTTATGGGAAGTAGTAGTCAACATCAACACATAACCATCACGCTCCAAGTACATCATCAATAACAGGTACAACATCACATCTACGAGTGTGTTTTCACCCTAGGTTCATTCTTATCACTTTTATTTTTACTTCCTCTTCTTTAGCATCCAAGCTTTGCACTTTTTAGCACTCCATGATTTTCTTGTCTTGGTACACTCTTCTACATCGATCTACATGGTTATCAGGTACACATCTCTATCTACTTTATGTTACCAAGATTTCACTCACCAACATAAAGTGGGGGAAAATGTAGACACCAAATCACACGCTTTTGGTACATTACTAGGTCCTAATCACATAGTACTAACTAATCATTATACTTGACCTCTTAGTTTCCTTTCTAGTCTCCCTCCTGGCCCTACAGACCTCACTTCCCAGTCTGACCCTTCATACTTCACCTTTTCTAGCTCTGGACACAAGAGCCCAGGCACCCTCATCTCATCTACGCACCCTAGACCTCTTTAAACTTTTCTCACTCCTTTTTGGGTCCTTTCTAGTTGTTGGGCATCCCTATCTCTTAGGGGTTGGCCTTTTAGTGATGAATTATGAAATTTGAACAAGAGAAGCATATAAATATAAAGTTA
This sequence comes from Taxus chinensis, assembly GCA_019776745.2. Classification (NCBI taxonomy): domain Eukaryota; kingdom Viridiplantae; phylum Streptophyta; class Pinopsida; order Cupressales; family Taxaceae; genus Taxus; species Taxus chinensis. The sequence continues at coordinate 517,685,360 of CM034153.1, read as the reverse complement.
TGTGACCAAATTAATGCACCAATATCTAAGCATATATATTATCACCTAAGCTTGCATCTCATAAGCACTCAAGAGCATATTTGCATTCATCTAGCATCATTGCAAGGGACAATGTCTGGTTGTTTACATCACACACATAGGAGGGAAGTTCATTTTATTCCATGCACAAATATTTTTACATCTAGCTACTTTGCTCGATATCAAGATCGACACGCATAAGAGCCACCTAGGGCATGATTCTGCACACACACACATAAAACTACATTAGGTTTGAGATGTAGTGTAGCGATCAGTCGTAAGATCACTTGTTGATAATTGAGGACAATCTGACCCCTCATTTTACATCTTTCTTTTTTAGGATTTGATGCTCTTTTGACGGTTTTGCATGTGATCTGTTTATTGCAGGTTATCAGTGAGTCGGGGGTGACATCAGTGATCATAGTGTGACCATATAGCGACAGAAAAGAGGGTTTTAGATCAACCAACGACATTGTGAAATTCATCTCCAGAGATCATGTGTAGACCTCGGTGCCTAAGAAGGGATCTTAGCACCCAAATTCCCCAGTACCAGTCCAGGCGCCCTAGTCCCTACTCTTCCTACACTCCTACACTTTTCTAGGTTCAGTTTTAAGGTCTTGTATTGTCATTCTTCCAATCTTTTACCTTCGCACACTTCCAGGATTTTTGTTAAATCAGTTAAGTAACCTAACTCTCTATTGCACTTAGGGTTTTACTTCCTTTTGCTTATTTTCTTGAGTCATTGTTGTACTTTAATTTCATATCTTGCTTGATATAGCATACATAATAATTTAACAAAGTAATCTACATCTATACATGTTTAGTTTAGTTTATTTAAACCATGTTCTAAAGTAGAAGATTTTTGGTTCGAGGAGCAGGGTAAATTTTAGGGGGTGAATATTCGTGAAAAGCTGAATATAAGGAATTTTGAATTTGGAATTTGGAAAATTTTGTACTACCATACGGTAGCGTGTTTGTCAAAATTTTACGGGCATAAAAAAATTGAATATAATTTTGCCTTCGTGTTTACGTCAAGGGCCGATTGATGTTAGTATATTCGTCTTCATGTTATAACATTATAATATATATATGATTAATTCACCATAATATAGTCATGTTATTTACATTATAAGCATGTGAAAAATATGAAAGTATAAGACCAAACGCTGAAGGATTCAGGAAAAAGTGAAAGACTCAAGAGGTAAGTGAAAAAGAGAACTTTGTTTGTAGACTGGAAAGTTTTTTTGGTGTTAATGGACGGTAATAGTTATTTGTGTTACCGTCTGACAATAAATTTTGTGATGATAGATGAAAAAACAAATGTGTAAATTTGAACGGTAACAACAAAATGTTACCATTCGGAAACATGTATATGTGTTACTAGTTAGTAATAATTATACATGTTACCGACTAGTAACAGTTATATGTGTTACCGGATGGTAGCAGCTAACTGTGTTACTGGCCAAGTAGCAATATTTTTTGTTGTTGTCTTGTAACTTGCTTTTTCGTTTGAATGCATAGTTGTGTTTTCATTTGTCATTGTTAAGTTGTGTTGTTGTGTAGTTGGATAAATCCATGCTTTTGTCAATATTTGAAACTTCAATATTTTGTCACATGTGCAGACTTCAAAATCACCCATTCGATGGCCCCTATTACAAATGAGAAAAGAACTCAAGGAAAAATAAAACGTGATATGGACATTTCAAAATATTTCATTCAGTCAATAGTAACCCTAGTGGCAAGAGGTACTTTTGACTCTTACTATGATAATGTTACTTTATTTTTTTATTTACTTAGGGAAATTGTAAGCAAACCAGTTTCTCTCAAATGTAGAAAACCCTAACAATGAACTTACTCTAGATGAAATTTCCAATCAGCAGTGTAATTCAATTCAAATTGGCAATACTGATAATCCCATTTCCATCCAACTCAAACTTTTGATAAACATTCTAGAAAATCAAATTAGAAACGTAAGAGTGGGAAGTGAACTATAGGAAGGACTTGTAAATTTGAATGGTCAACCAAATATACGTTCATAGAACTTGTTGAACCTGAAAATAGTACTGATACTCCTTCATAATGCATATGTACTATATGTAGTTGGAAACTAGGTAGAGACCACAAAATGCAATTGAAGTTGGACACAATAGAGAAGCATTGTGGGAAGGTATATGAGTCTAAAAAGCAAGATGATGGAATAGTAATAAAGAAAACTCGATGGGAAAATGAGGAATATTGTTTACATATAATATATGCTACAAATTATGACAATCATCCTAACATCTTCAGGACCTAATTGATAAAGTTGGAATAATAAAGGCTAAATTTGAAAAAGCTACTGACGTAAGTCTTCAGGAAAAAATCATTCAATTCATAAAAATATTTCACCTTTTAAAGAAGGGTAGACCAATTTCATATCTCATTGATTATAAGGTATTGTTTCAATCTAATGGGTTTCTAAATATTCCAACAACACACTGGTCAGATACCAATGCATGGGAAATGGAAATTTTTATGGGATAAATTGAAATTGTTAATTTGAGAGAGAAAATAAGAAATGAATTTTTATTACATTTTCAATTGATGAGGTTACAGAAGTAGACAATACATCTTGGGTATGTATTCATGTCTACACTTTTAGTTTCAATAACCATTTTAGGGAAAATCATTTACTAGCGGAGGAAGAAGCTCCTTTTTGAGATTGAGAACACGTGAATATTTCACATGAGAAACTTGGTGCATCTTCGTCATCATCTTCTTCACCTCCTGAATATTCACATAATATGATTTGTACATAATTCTATGCTTCTTCAATATCTAGGAAATTATTGTCCTCACTTTCTTGTTCAGTCCCTTCTTCCTCTTCTTGAGTTCTAAAAATTTCATTAACAATTGGATCCTCCAAGGCAAGCCTTCAGGGTGCTTCTACAATTTGATTTATGTTATGATTTTGGCAAGATTTTCATTAGGAAACCTCCCTCTTCAACATCGTCAACTCATTCACCAATTTTTGTAACAATGAATCAATTCTCTCATCTTTGGGATTCTGAACCTTATCCTTCATTGAAGGATTCTTGATCTTTCCTAAAAATATGAGTTCATCTTCCACTTCAATGGAAAATTTTGATCATGGTCCAAATATATTGGTTGAACTCTTCATAGAAAGAAACTTAGTTCAAGCAGTTATGCATTCACAAAGAATATTTGCAAATTATCAGTGGTAGGACAAGCAATGGTAGGAATCTTGTTGATCAGCTTATTGAAATTTTCCATGAAGTATCTCATATATTCTTGAGGTTCTTTCTTCATTTGTGTCAATTGAGCAAGGAGGGCATGAGAATATTCTTCCGTCTTGAATCTAGCTTCAAATATATCTTTCATTTTATCCCATCATGTAATGGAGCCTCTTGGTAGATAATAAAACCATTCTGTAGTAACATCTTGAAGTGATTCAATGAACAAACAGACAGAGACATCTTCATGAGAAACTCCCAACACACCGCATGCAGTTATGAATGTAACGATATGTTCATATGGATTTTGTTTACCATCACTTCTAAACTTGGGAAAAAATTCTTAAACCTCTAGGAATTTCTTAAAGTGGTGGAGCCAAAGCCAATGGGCCAGTGTTCTATCCCCAAGGGAGAGGTCCTTGTGCGGCCATGTCAAGTTCTCCTTCTTGTTCTGTAAATTGTTCCCCGAATTCTTCTTCTTCTTCTTCTTCACTTGGGAATTCAATTTTCAATTATGGTTGAAAAATGGGAGAATCAAGAGGGTTTGTAGGAGGAGTATCAGTAGGCTTTTTGATATGATTTATAAGAGTACCACTTGATGAATCATATGGGGATGAAGATTGAGAGAAGAAGTATGGGTTATCTTTGATTTTTTTTTCTAATTTTGTAGAGCTTCAAAAGTGGGGTCAACAATTCCTCTCAATCTATTCAACTATTTATACCTTCTTTCAGCCACTTTTGGGAAAGATTGGATTCAAATCAAGGTAGATTTTTGTTCACTCTTTTTTGGGATTTTTGAATTTCAAAATACCATATTTTTGTTTTTGTAATTTTATTTTTTTTTAATGGATATTTTGGTTCGTATATTGGGTGAAAATATGTTAAATCTTCCCCACGGTGGGCACCAAAAACTATTGGCGAATTAATGTTTCGTAAAGGAAAATTATGGGATTTCACCAACGCTCTAAGACTAGGTCACTCTACTTGAATGAGGCAGCTTCATTTATTGAAAATAGGAAAAAATATGTAAACTATTCTATCAAATAGGGGTGTTCTTTCAACTAGGTATCACATAGGGGTACTTCTCTACACCTGTGGAAAAGTTCTCATCAGAACTACAAGGGAGAAAAATGCTCGAGAGAAGGATGTGAGGATAAAAGTGAGAAGGGTTTTGCACAGTAAATAGTATAACAGAGTTTATTGTTTCAAAACTAGAATATTATCCATGAATTCAATGAGATGACACCATGAGAATCAACAAGGAAACAAAACACAAAACACAAATTCTCAATGCATAACATTCAACAAGTACATTTCTCATAGAGTAGATTTGAGATGGAGAGGAAACATAAGCAAAGCAAATAGAGGAAATTTGATCACCTATTCCTAGACATAGTATAGGAGCTAGTAAACAAGAATAACCATCCCTTTACAATGAGGAACCCGTATCCTTTTATATATTTTCAATTCAACCCTTCATCTATCCACCACGTGACCCTTCATGTCTTTATTCAACCTGTGACTCTTTGTCTTCCTAGGATGTGAGAAAATCAGTCCCCTTTTTATAAATCAAAAGGGAATTTTACAATTCACCATTACAATCACTTAAGTGAATAAGACAAATTACAATGATTACTTATAACGAAGAATTAGAGAAGGGGGGGAGAAGAGGAGAAAATGGGAGAGGAGAGGAAAGAAGAAATGCTCCAAAACATGGATGAAGATGCCTCTGCCTTCGATGAATATCTGATCTGAAGAATTTGAAGATGACAACCTGACCCTTGATGACCTTTCACTATTATGTACCACTGAAGAGCTCATATGAAGACCTTTGAACACTTTGTTCCCTTTAAAAATTCTTAAAATGATGAACCTTTGCAACACTGCTTGAACACACCAAGAAGAGGAGTGATGAGAAATGCAAGATGAAATCCATCTAAGATACAATCCCTTTGATCCTTGAGACAATGCCACATCTTCATGATCAATCTTTCATATGAATAAATTTTGATGCATTTTACTTCACACAAACATGGTCTTGATTCTGCCATTGTAAGAGCATTGATGATGAATGAGACATGAGACAAAATCCTTCTAATCACGAAATGAGGAAAGGAGAAAGAAACAAAAATCAATTTCATTCACCAATTTATCATGCATTCCATGTAAATTAATTGAAATGGTCTTTGGGACAAATTTTTTTTTTTCTCATTTTGACACTTTAACCTCACTTTATTGCGGCATGCGAGATTTTGCTTGAAATTTGAGTGGAAGGCCTTATGAGTTCCGAAACCATTGTAGGATGGGTGAAGGAATGGCATGTGATAATTTTTAGCTCATTTCACTTGTTTAATTTTTTTATAAATTCAATCATCACCCTTACTTTCTAAATTTAGCCAATTTTCCCCAATTTCACAACTTTCAGTTATGGAGACCCGAACTTGAGGTTTGCACAGAGGGTTCCGGGTGATTGCGTCTTCATTATCAAACTTGCTATTATTAGTAAGGCTCAGATTCAAAATCACTAAAAATATAAATAGGAATTCTGGTTGTCTAATTGGGATGAAAATTGTCTCATTAGATTAGGAATTTTTCTGTGATCTCCTGCTCCAAATTTCAGGGGTTTTTATCCTCTGTATTTCTTTGATTATGAAAAGGAAACTTCTTTGAGAAGAAACCTTCAGGTAGATGTTGTGAAAAAATCATAGTTTTAATGGGGATAAGGTTTGGGTCATCTCAAATTCATTCACCAATGGAGTGCTCGGGCAAAATTTGAGGGAACGCAAAGCAAAAATGAGTGAGATATGAGCATTGTTATGTTTTTGGAAATGGTGTTTCATAGTGTAGATGTAGCATGAATAGGTTACAGTAGAAAATATGGAGAATATTTTTTTAAAATGGATCCAAAAACGCATAAGGGGTATTTTAATATTTGAAACATAACTCTAGTTAAGAAAAACTCACCCTTGACTCGCTTGGAGCACATTTGCATTAACCCGGGTTAAAGGTGAGTCAAGAATTACTAAACGGTTCTAAGAGGCTCTCTTGCACCTTACCACATTTTTCATGAGGTGAAAAGGTGAAAAGCTTCAGCATACTAAATAAAATGTGCCATGGGGGGTAGCCATCATGATGAGGGGGACTAGCTTATTGAATGGAGTGAATTGACAACATGACATAGGGAGCAAGTTGTGAATTTGAGTAACTAAAGAGGGAAAGATTCCATGGTGGTGCACTTTTTTTCAGCTGATGTAATTTTTCACCAGGTAAAAAGGTGCATCAGGGTTGATGAATGGAACCAAGTGTGAGGGATGTCATGGAGAGGGGCCAACTTGGAGGTTTGAGTTGAAAACTTTTACCTAGCACTCAATGTTGTCACTTAGGTGACAAAAAATCTCATCTCCCTTGGGGTGCACTTTTTTGCACCTCATGCACTTTCTAACCAGGTGAAAATATGCATCAAAACCTCCCAAGTGTTCCATGGGTCATTCTGATCATGAAAAGGGGGCCATTTTAAGTTGTGAGTTGTTAACACTCACCTAACCACCAAACAAGTCAATTAAGAGACGAAAATTTAAAACCATGCTCTCCTTACCTTGGTGACACATGTTTTTGAACTCATTTCAATTTTTCACCAGGTTAAAAGGTTTAAAATTGCAACCAAGGTTCTAAAATGCTCCATGGACACATTTGGAAATCCTGCCTTCACCAATAGCTATTAAAAAAAGACACCAACGAGTGATTTTCCGCCTCGTGAGCATCCCTAAGAGTTACCTAGGAAAACCTTATATCATTTTGACTCCAAAAGGTATTCTTAGATAATTCCCATAGGTTAAAAGATTCAATTATTCATGAAATTTTAGATTTACCCCCCATTTTGATTCTTCTCAAGCATGTGTGCAAGTGAAAGTGACTGTCACCAAAAATAATGATAATGAAAATGGAAACCAAAAAATTTTGAGTAAAGATGGAATTTACTATTTCATATTGGGATTTTAATCAGGCCTCAAATCTTCACATAACTCTTGGAATTCTCATTTGAATCTCCACCAGGATCATGGACCTTCATTTGCATTATTGGGCCAATATCTCAAAATCTAGAATATCCCGAAACATTTTTCAATGTGAATTGGGCCTTCTTATATTTCCAATGAGTATTTTTTCACTTCATAAAATATCCCGCACCTCCTGCAACATCCAGAACAAGCCTACTAGTTTTTTTGCTACTTTTATTTCCCTGTATTGTGTTATAAGTAGCCTGGTGTTGCATAACTTGTTCCTAAACATGTTTTGCCTTGCATAAATTTCCTAAAATTCCTCTAATGATATCATATCTCTGTGTCACATTTCTTGTATGCATTATCTCTTCTTGGTTCATCCTCTGGGGGTGCTTACCAGATGTAAAATCCCTGAAAATAAGCCTTTTTGGGCCTTTAGGAGCAGTTCCTTCAAAGTGGATCAAAATGAACTCATGAACTACTTCCCAAAAACTTACGTTCACATGAAACACACTTCAAAAATCTATTTATTACATCCCTCTCGACCATGATGGGGATTCCATATTCAGAAATTGGCTGGAGGGCAGGTTTACATTACCTAGTTTAGGGATTTTTGAGTGTGGGCTTAGTTGTGATGGAAAAATTATTTAATTTTTCATGTTAGACATTTATTTTGGAAACACCCTACCTTAAAACATCCTAGATATGGGATTTCATGGGTAAGGCATGTCTCATATATAAATAGGGTATCTAGAGGGCCCCTCCCTATCTCCATTCCACTTTCCTCATCCCGCATAGAGTATAGATAGGGTAGATTCTCTTCTCTCTAATCAAGCTAGTGGATCAGGTATCTCAATAGAATATATAAGGAAAAATGCTCTTCTCTTTAATCAAACTAACGGATCAAGTAGTATATACTTCCTTAGCACTTTGTTTACTATGTGTCATCTAATCCACCATAAATTATAACATGTGATATTTGTAATGTCTTCTAACACCATGGTGGTTGGCCAATATGACCATCTATCTATAATCCAAACATAAAGTGTCTGTATAATCTTTCCATGTCTCACTATTTGTAATCTCATGTATCTAGTTTGAAATTTAATTATGGGGCCCCATCGTAATGTAGCATTCTCAATGCAGATTCTACTACTTGTGTTGGTGTCCTTGTCATAGTATAAATGGGGAAATGCTCATAAATGTAACTATATTAAATTATCATTGGTCCCATGCCTAGCTACTACCTCAACCTCATCTTGTATATATCAGGTACTAACTACACCCATATGCCCATACCTGAGCTAGACATAGTCTCCTACTCTAAGACATATTGACATACAACTATGAAAAATAAGGGTATACCTTCATCTCATATATGACACAAAATATATGTAACCAACCATCCCTATAACAATCTTCTAGTTATTTAGATTAATTGAACTAATACTATAACAAGTTTGACAATCAAAGAGCGTACACAATACTAGTCAGACGCAGTAACCCGCTATATTAGCTCCCTTTCCACATTGGTCTTAAGAACAACTCAAAACATGAGTGCCCCTCTAAAGTAAATATGTGAAAAAAGGGGAAAATATATAAATTATGTAAACTTCTTGCAAGATTACATTTGCCATCTCCAGGTAACCAACATTTTTAAGTTTGCGATCAATATATTATTAATATGTTTCTGATTTTTGGATTTAGTTAGGCATTATTGACGGGTATAATGTATATTTTTCTTAGAGGGGTGTTTTTCTCCAAGGATAATTTTTAGTTAAATGCTTCCCAGCATATGTCTATTGAGATTATTTAAAATGAATAATATTACATTTACAATTTGACAATGATATCATTTTATTGAGCTATTAAATTTTATGCCATTTATGTTAAGCTTGATATCACCAACTTTTTAAAAGAACTAGTAACATTAATAATCAAATTATCCACTTACCGCTCTTAAGAAAAAGTTTGAAAAGAGAAAAAATATCTTTAATTGGATAATGTGACATGTCAAATTTTAATACATATTTTATGTGCGTTAAAGCATGGTGCTTATATATATAAAATCAAAAAATGTCCTTAAAAAGGTTAAACCAATATGAAGCTAGATTCTCAACACCTTGCATATATATGTTTTACATAATGAACTATCAATGAAGGATAGTTGAAATGGTCAACACAAACAATACTAAAACTAATGCATTTTTAGGACCTAAGTATAATCATGAAAATTGTCCTTTCACATAACTTTGTAAGAAATATAACTAGTCTAAGAATGCTACCACAGTTAATGCAAACATCATGCTCCTGTGGAAACTACTCAATTTTTTAAAGCAAACACAACATATGCTATTCAAAGTAGAGAAAAAAATAGGATATGTGTGTGTGTGTGTGTGTGTGTGTGTGTGTGTGTGTGTGTGTGTGTGTGTGTGTGTGTGTGTGTGTGTGTGTGTGTGTGTGTGTGTGTGTGTGTGTGTGTGTGTAGATACACACACACACACACACACACATATATATATATATATGTATATATCTATACATATGTATGTATGTATGTATGTATAAAGTCATGAAAACTAATGTTTGACATATTACAACCCATGGGTAACAACTAACACAATGAAATCCAAGAACAACTAATACAATGACATCCAAGACCTTTATCATTCATTTTATAGAATAATATTACAAGGAAATTGTGGTGGCATTCCTTCTTTAATTTCTTTACAAAACTCATACAATGATTGTCAAACATTAATTTTCATGACTTTATATATATATATAAAGTCATGAAAATTAATGTTTGACATATTACATCCCATGGATAACAACTAACACAATGAAATCCAAGAACAACTAATACAATGACATCCAAGACCTTTATCATTCATTTTATAGAATAATATTACAAGGAAATTGTGGTGGCATTCCTTCTTTAATTTCTTTACAAAACTCATACAATGATTGTCCTGGTCTAGGGGTACATTGTTGTAAAATATCTAAAATATATATGAGGTGTAGAAGGTATTGATGAACACACTACAAAGGAATGTCAAAGGACTGGCGATAGACAGTTAAACATTGTCATATGTTACTCTAGTCGATATTCTATGAGGTTGTAGTGCAACATGTGGTGATGGTGTAGGTGATGCAAAATATGAATTTGGAAATGACTTTCAAGGTGACATTGAAGGTGGTATAGGAGATGGAGGAGGATTCTTATCGAAATGTAAATATAGTGATATCCAATAACACAGTCCCTTTCAAAAAACTATTTGCCAATAATTAAAAAAATAGTCTTTTTTTCAAATTTCTAAAAAAAATCATCATGTTCATCAAATTTATAGACAAACCATTAGACACAATATCATCAAATTCTTCAATTTTATGAAATCATATACTATGAAAGAAACAATATTTTACATAACATAAAAAATATAACATTAATTTTTTTCAAAACTGTACAGGAAATTCAATTATGACAAAATTTGGGTTTCAAATAACTAATACATAGACATTAATCATCAATGTCAACATTTTTTTCCCCAATCTCATTGGTGTTGTTTTTCCTTTAAAACTATAGTTGATCATAAGATCTTCACCAAATTTGATATTTTTTATTGCTTCCATCAGGACATAAAGAGGTAAAATTGTCCTTTTCATTTCATCTTCTTTGTCATTATTACACTCTAAAATATGACAATTAGGAGTTACAAGACACAAACACTCGTCAAAACCATTGGTGAAACCAACAATATTTTAGATGCTTAAGGGAATCCATCAATGTAGATGTGATCATGCATACAACAAGTTTTATTTGGGGCTATAAGAATCTTCTCTTCTATTGAATTTGATTTACAACACATGTCATATCTAGACATACTAACTTTGTAGCTTGTAACATGAGTCCAACTATAAACTGATACATTGAACCATAAAAAGGTGATATTGGAAGACCAACTAAACATTAAGTAGAAGACCTAATATTAATTGTTGTCAAAGTGAATAGCTTGAGACCTTCATTAGGAATAGATGGCCATATTATGTAGCTCCACTTCTAGAATGTGAATTCTTCATAAGGTGTTGTAAGTGGTTTATCTATTGATCAAGCCCCATAATGTTTCCAATTGGGAAAATCATATTTATATATATTTGATGCCTTAGGTAAAAGTTCCAAATCATCTTTAGACTCTTCCTCATAAGGTGTAATATGATTTCTCCCTTATTGTACGCAGATTAGCCACAATTGTTGACAACTTGTTTCTTCATGCATCAGTGAAACTACTTTCAATCTCTTCCTCTTCAACACATTTTCCCAAATTTTCCTTTATCCAATCCATATTGTCTTTATAATTGCCTTCAATTTCCATATTGTCTACATGTCAGTGTGTAAACGAATTTGGATGTGGTGAAGAGCAAATTGAATTTTCAGAGGTTGACATATCTACAACAATAGTGATAATTACATTATTTTACAAACATTATCTAAAACTGAATACTAACGAAAAATAACAATAATATCATTATTTTGCGAAAACATGCCAAAGAATTTTGATTTACATATTTCTTTAATGTTCCTTATTTTTACCTAATTTATTTTATTTGTCTTCAATTTTCTCTATTTTGTAATTTTTACATAAAGATGAAATTATTACCAGGTTCCATCAAGTTCGATATTCAAACAAGGTATTAACATCATGGAGAAGGGACTATTATCATATGTCATACTTGCAGTTTCCATAATAGATATGTATGCCAAATGTGGTAGCATTAACAAGGCATGAGGAATTTTGGAAAAAATGATTGAAAGGAATGTGGTGAAGTGATTTTTTGTCAAATGTTGTTTGTTGTAGTTGCTTGATAGATAAAAATGTTATAATATTATATTAATTAAAAATATAGGTTACAATTTTTTCATATTTTCATTTTGAAATAATGTATGTTCCTTAGTAGAAACATATGTACAATGTGAAAGCATATTGAAGGCATGTGTATTATTGCAAAATGTAAATAAATCTACTATCTCAACATTGGGTGAGAATCATTTTGTATTCCCTCTCTTTTATGTTGGAAGAGTTCTACTTTCCCTCTAAAGGAGAAGCATCAGTCTGTAAGAGCTAGAGATATGTAGAAGATTTTCAAGGGGTAATTGTGTTGCAAATAGAACAATAAGTGCATACTTCAACTCACCCTCTTTGTATAATATTGTGAGTTGTGAGTTTGAGATTGAGATTGGAATTGGAATTGTATGATTAAGTGAAGCATTACAATTGTGTGTGTTATTCAATCTACTTATACCACAATGGCACTTGGGGAAATGTTATTGAGATCTATCAGAAAGCATTTGAATGTGGATTTTGTCAGTCATTACAGTTATAAATGTTGTAATAGGCATATAGTGAAGTATGGAAGAATACATAAGGCACATGAAATGTTTAACTAAATTCCTCAGGGATTTTACTCTCAAGGAATATAATGGTTACATGATATTCACAAAGTGGTTGTGCAAGGATGATTTCAAACTCTTTGAATTTATGAAGCACTCTAAAACACCCATTAATAGTATAAGCTTTTATTGTGTTTATGTGCATGCAACCATGCAAGTTAGGTGGATGAGGACTATAAATATTTCAATGGCATGGCCATTTTTTATTGCTTTACACCCACAATGAATCATTGTGTATGCATGGTTAACCTTCTTGGCCATGTTGGCTATCTTGAGGAACCTCTAAAGTTTATAATTGAAAAGCTAATTAAAATTTTGTGGTTGTGTGGACATGTTTTCTTGATGGTTGGATGAGCGGGGGTATGAGAGGAAAATAAATAGTTGGCATTTCTTAGTTGTTCCATTGCAACTGATTATATCCCCAAGTTTCTACATAAAAGATATGTATTGTGTGATGTAAACATTTTTTGTGCTCCTATAGAGTTCCACAATGTTTGTGGTTCATTGTGCAAGTATGTATTTTAGACCATTCATAGAACACTTCTTTCTTAAGTACATTTTTTATCTATTAGGAAAGGAATCTCTCCCTTTTTATCCAACTTATTTTTAAACAATCATTTTCTATTTTTTGCACCTCAATAAATTATATGTTTCACAATCATTTTATTTTTCTATGTTTCATTCTTGTGTTCATAGAGATTCTTTCGATTTCAAATCTTAAACTAGGAATGGAAAATATATCATATTATAGAGAAGCCTTTTTCTAGTTTTTTACATACCCATTTTAGTTTTATGATTATTTTAAACCCTTCAATTGGATTCCCAACCAACCACTTTTAAGTCTTAGCATTTTGTGTAACCTATGTAAATTGATATACTACAAACATTTCCTAAAATGTCAATTATGTAAAATCATTTTCTAAAGGAACCAATGGTTATTCAAGCATTTGTAGAAGGTAAGCATTGACAAGGAGCCATAATTGATGACCAATCACAAGTTAAGACATGTAGTCTTGATTTCTTTAGACAATTAGAACATGATCCAAGTGAGCTAGACCAAGCAACTCTAGTTAAAGGATCATTAAGATATATCGTATTACCCATAACATTCGGTTTAAAAGAGGTGCATGCATGAGTCCATGTGATGGATATTTGGAATGGAATTACTTGAAAATACATGTAGATATATAAGAATATATGATATATTATTAAGTCACTTCGAGGGGGAAACCTCCTAAGTCTTACCATAAGACACTAACTAACACTCTTCACACTTATGGGGGGAATTACTCACCCATACATACACACATACACACATACACACATACACATATATATATATATATATATATATATATATGTATGTATGTATGTATGTATGTATGTATGTATGTATATATGTATGTATGTATATATGTATATATGTATGTGTATGGGTGAGTAATTCCTCCCCATAAGTGTGAAGATATATATATATATATATATATATCCTTTAACTAGATATATCGTATTAGCCATAACATTTGGTTTAAAAGAGGTGCATGCATGAGTCCATGTGATGGATATTTGGAATGGAATTACTTGAAAATAAATGTAGATATATAAGAATATATGATATATTATTAAGTCACTTCGAGGGGGAAACCTCCTAAGTCTTACCATAAGACACTAACTCACACTCTTCACACCTATGGGGAGGAATTACTCACCCATACACATACATACATACATATATATATATACACACACACATATATACGCATACACATACACATACACAAACACACATACATATACCATTTATATGTATGTGTATATGTATATGCATATGTATATATATTTGTATATGTATATGTGTATTTGTATGTATATGTATGTATATACATATACATATATGTATATTATATGTATGTATATGTGTGTGTGTGTGTGTGTGTGTGTGTGTGTGTGTGTATATATATATATATATGTATGTATGTGCATATACATATAATATACATATACTTATATATACATAGGTATGTATATGTATATGTATATGCATATTATATGTATATTATATGTATATGCATATGTGTGTGTGTGTGTGTGTGTGTGTGTGTGTGTGTGTGTGTGTGTGTGTGTGTGTGTGTGTGTGTGTGTGTGATTTTGAAAGGTCGTACCCCTTTATTATTATTACTTTATACGTAATGACTAAGTAATTAATCAATATAAGTATAAATGTTATATAAGTCATATGTTAGCCCAAACTTAGACATATAAATGGTATATGTTAGGGGTATAACATGCTCCTCCCCTTCAAACAAACATTGTCCTCGATGTTTAGTTAGTAGTGGAAAAACATGTACTCAACTATTGTCCACCCATTGCACCTCCTTGTATGTCTGGCATTGTTCCATGATGAGATCAACTGGGATCACCTTCATTTGTAACCTCTTAAGCCGAGTTTGGGTAAGTAACTTTAGTGCTATGATTATATCTGGTGGTACTTTCACATTTGAAGACATATCTTGTATTTCACTTGAAAAATATGTCTTATCCATTTTCTCTCAAGAAATGTGCAATTGTGGCTCAAGATAACTATTAAGGTTGCACATTTTATGTAAGGATGTAATGGACTTTCTAGTAGAATGACCTTCATCACCACTATATTGAAGGTTTTGAAATCCAACATATGCATGATGTATCTCAGTAATCTTAGATAGGGTGTGATTAAATATTCTATTAGTAGGAATTTTCCCTATAAATTTGTCATTGCATTGACCCAAAACAGAGCTCACATAGTGTTTCTTGACTTTTCAAAGTTTTGATTGTATCTTCTGTATTTCTTCCACATTAAGAAATTCTTTAACATCCAACCTAGGATCAAATTTAAGTTTCGTATCCACGTTCACCAAACCCTTCTCATAATATTCCAAGTTAAGTGTATTGTATTCAATAGATCCATCTAAAATTGTTGTTTTCCATTCTTCATCCATATTTGGTTCATTCTTTTGAATGTCTGGACTTGTCAAATAATAGTTGTGAGGAGCATGCCCCGCCATGGCGCATTCCATGTCATTTTCAGGTATCACAATACATGGTTCTTCAAAAACCATAATATTTTCACCTTTTCTATTAGATACATGTGGAGGATTGATTGAATTCTTTTGAAAATGAAAAATGTGATCGAATATTTTCTCAAGCTCATCTAATCGTTGATTTGTTTTGGTGAAAGCAACTTGCAGGTCCCTCATGGTGGAAGTACCTCCTAGTTAAAAATTAGATTGTATTTTATCTTTGTAAGGAGTATTCCATGGTGTGTAGCAAATTTTTTCCTATCCTATAGTTTTTGGACATGCCATAACAAGGGTTTGCCCTTACACAATTCAATTTGGCTTGTTTAACCGAATTTGACCAACGAATTTGTTTATGTATATGACCTCAAATTTAAAAATGTAAGTAACGGACCTATATGGAAATTTGAATATCTTTCCAAAAATGTAAACAAATCTAAAAATTTCCGAAAAATGTGTCCTGTAGATCAATTTTATGAAAAATAGTACATATGCAATAACTCTCACAAAACAGCGAAAAAAATTATAAAATTTTTACTGAAGCTTTATAATATATATCCCCAAACATGCTAAAAAAAAATATTTGAAACATTCGCTATTGTTCTAGATATATAGAAAAAAACCAGTCGTTGTCAAAATCATATTCCAATACTAGATGTAATGGAATTACTTGAATATAAACGCATATATATATATATATATATATATATATATATATATATAAGAATATATAATATATTATTAAGCCACTTCGAGGGGAAACCTCCGAAGTCTTAAAATAAGACACTAACTCACACTCTTCACACTTATGGGGAGGAATTACTCACCCATATATATAGGTATGATTGTGATAGGTCGTACCCCTTCATTATTATTAGTTTATACCTAATGAGTAAGTAACTAATCAATATAAGTATAAATGTTATATAAGTCATATACTAGTCCACACTTAGACATATAAATGGTATATGTTAGGGGCATAACAATATTCCTATGTAATACAATTCCATAATTGGAAAATCATGGCTATAAATTCTAGGAGCAACACTTGATAGTGATAGAGGAATTATAACATTCAAGTTTAAAGAAGACAAGTCACATGACAATGAGATAGAAATTTTAGAAACAAGTGATGTTATTACATCTCAAAGTAGCGATATTTGAATTCCCAAACAAAATATCCATAATGAGACATAAAAAACCATGACTCCTATACGACAAACAAAAAATACTCTCAAGAAAAAAAACAATCATGGGTTTAAAGGATAAGGACCCTTTAAAGCATATATCAATCACAATAAACATCCCTATTAAAGAAATGGAACCAAGAAAATCTAATCCAAGTTTGTCTTATGAAGAATTTAATTCTGATGTGCAAATGATATGGATGAGATCAATATTCCTCCTACTAAAGTGAATGACCCTCCTCTTGACATTTTTGAATAGTGTGAATACTTCATTAGAAAGAGCTTCAACGGCATATCTTTCAATGCAGTCTGAGTACTAATATCAAGCATATATTTCTAGATGTTATGATTATTGTGCATTTTTTCATATATTTTATGTATTGTGTGACCATTAACCATTAATTCAATCTTCTCATGTGTTGTCGAGTTAAAATACCATACCCAAGAAATTGCATATTGTGCCTCAATGGTGATCTTACACCCTGAGTCACCTATGTGAATCCAACCTCAACAATCTATGCATATCCAACCTCAATAGCCTCTTCAAGTGTGCATTGTGCCCTTATATTTTATTTTGCGAATAAGAAAATCGATTTTCCCTAAATAACCATTTTCATGGCAGCACAAAAGCGATACTAATATTTGTGTCATGTTTGTGCCACCCTTGCATTATCGTAAGAAACAAAAAAAATGAAACTGAAAACGATGTGAAATTGACCTAATTAGTGGTGTTGAATACACTTCATGCAGTAATGTAACGTGTGGATTTTATCGTATGTCAAGATAATGTATTGGTGTTCTTCGAGGAACACACTCACAAGGTTGTTGTAAGACTATCATAAGGGTGGCATACTAGTTACCACAATGAGACTTAAAAATCAATCGTTGACTAATGAAATTGTTTTTGAAGTAAATGTAACAGTTGTACTTGTGCTCGAAAATCAATTGTTTTTCAATGATGTTTTTTTGAGTTTATTGTGAAGGTTATGCTTCCATCGGCTATATATTGTTGATTGAATGTCCTACAAATATCATTGAATATTCAATAGTTTCACTTTATGTTATATGCAAATGCTTCTTATGGTCAAGCCATGTTGGATTTAGCAAATAATTACTTTGATAGAGTACTTATTTTGAGATCTTCTTGCCTTCAATGGATATTACAAGTATCTAAAGTGGTCTTCATATTGACTGTATAATGTGGATTGTGAATTATTTGATATAGAATGTGACGCACCATAGGGTGTTTGCTTCCCATTTGCTTATCTTTCAAGACTTCCTTGTGAGATGTGTTTAACCCATTTGTATGCTTGTGATTATCATGAACAGGTGCTTTTCCTTTTTTGTCATTTGGGTGAGTACGAAGGACATTTTGTATTATATCAATGCTTACCATGTTCGATTTGGTTTGATATTCCCCTTGTCTTGCAAGAGTTAAGAATACATGAGACGAGTATTCATCAATGTTCTCAAGATTGTTGTTGTTATCATCGTCATTATCTTTGTCGTTAACTTCTAAATATTAATCTTAGAAACAAATTCCTAATGGAACATGTGGTGCTTCTCCTTTTTTGTTTCCCTTGTATGCATGGATTCTACTACTTTGTCTTGCTTATCTAATATAGTTGGTGGTGACGAGTGTTTGTTTTCATTAATTTTTCTACTCTCCTATTTCATGTGTGTATTTGTTCTTCCAAAATAACTTTTAACAGAGGTATTATTGAAGATTGAAGAGTTTGATTGTGATGTAAACCCCTCGGTTCTATAACCTTGTATATTTTGAAAGGCATGTTATCCACCATAATATGTAGACACCCGTCATGTATAAATTTTGAATATCGATGTAGAATAAACGGGATAGTGTCCAAAGCATGGAATCATGGTCTATCAAGTAGGAGATTATAGCTCAAATGATTAAGCATTACTTGAAATATTGTGGATAATGTTTTGGGCCCAATCATCACATCAAATGTGATCGCTCCCATAGCTTGGTGAGGTATATTTTTAAATCCCCTAGTGTTTATACTTGATTTTTTAATAGAATCAACATTGATATTGAGAATTTAGAGAAACATGATGTTGCAAATGTTTAATCATTGCAGTTATCTATCATTATGCTTTCAACCCTTTTGTTAAATATTCATTCTTGAATATATACTAGAAGGTTTTGATATAAAATTTGTTGAGTCGGTAAATCTTTTGTTTCAAAGGAAATGGCATCTTCACTTTCTTTTACTATGTTAACAATGGAAGCAAACTATGCAAGTTCAATATTAGTTGGCAAAGTAGTATCTTATAATGCCGCATAAAGAATATCCTTATAAATGGTGGATTTTTTGAGTAATCGTATGATAGAAATCTTTGCATGAGTATTCTAAAATTGGTCTATAGTATCATGATCTCTAGTTGTATTGGTTTGTGCTCTAGGTGGTGGAAGAATATTATGACGGATGTTCTGATACCTCTACCTTGTATCAAAAGGTTTAGATTACGTGTCCTATCCCTTCAAGTTGTGACACCAACTTCCCTACCTAATATAAGTTTGGTGTGAATGATAGGTGGGGTTGTTGGTTACCCCTACAACTAGGTGTTAAGCAAGGAGTGGAAGGATTCATGCACACTCTTTCCCTCCAAGTAGTAATCAAAAGCATTTCAGATTCGAATTTCATGCAATGTGTGTTGTTAAGGGAGTATAAGATTTCATCATGTATAAAAATATCCCTAATATATTGTATTCAAATTCATCGTATTTCCTTATGTTGGATATGAATTTATGATTTAATTTATGAAGGAAACACATAATTTTTGATACAATTGCTCTGAAGCATGAGAACACATGATGTTCACAAGACTCCACGAATCTAAATATGGTACCAAAATGCCAACCCTAAACAAGAAAAGATGAAACCTAACAACAATGTTGATATCTGAAAAGTTAAGCATTATGTTACATGCAAGGTCTAGGTTTACCAATATGTTTTAACTATTTTGCATACAATGATATGAAATGTACTCACACTATGGAATAATTTAGATCATATATATGAAGGCATTAAACATAATAATATGAATTGTTAAATCAAGTAGATGTTGTGATTATTTGATATGGAGTTGATAAAACAATAGAATGATGAGTTAATTGATTCAAGATGTTTGTTACTCACAAAAGATGCCACATGTCCTAGAAATTAGTTTTGAAGGCTTCATCCAACACTATGGTTAAAAACAAGAACTGACAGGTGATTTGGACACTATTGGCAAACTAGGACCCTTGTTATAAACCAACACCATTAGATTTTACCAGTAGTGTCTAGGAAAAGTTAAGGGGTCTACTACTTCTAGTAGGCCTTCACCTTTGTTTGTAACATGTTTTTGAATATCTAGGACCTCTTTGATCGTGTGTGATGATGTTTACTTTTACTCTTTTCTATCCAAACCCTAATTGTGTTTGAATGGCCACAAAGAACTCGTCAAAAGGGATTACTATTTTGAGTTAGACAACCTCGCCATACCCCCATAATGTGATGTGTTCATTGGATACCAACATTCCAGAGAAGGATCAAGTTGTATTTAGTTCTCCCTCCTATGTGAATGTGTGCATAATTAATTTACCTTTATTTAGACTGATATTTGACACCATACAACTTTCACCTCTTTAAATTCAGATTTGACTCTCTGGATTGTCATAGTGCTCCTCGAGTACTTCAAATATTCTATTGCTATTTGATGATGATTCTCATTGTAGTTAAAGTGCTCCAAGAGAGTGTGAGGTGTTTAGAAGATGTAGGAGGTCAATGATGACCTCGTGAATGATTTGTATATATAGGTGACACTTCACTAATTTCTTGGCATATCCAAACCATGAAAAGTGTATAGGCTAACCTAATGAAAAATGCTCAATTTGAAAACTAGTTCTTGAAGGCTCTTAGACATTGTTGGTAAAAGCTGAGATTGTTGTCGTAATCAACATTGTCCAAATTTATGGGTAGCACCCTCTAAGTGCGAAATGAGGGTCTAAGATATGGAGAATGTGTGTTTGGTATTCTAAAGGTGTTTGTGTAGACTACACTAATATTCAATAGATATGATTGCCAAATAGAGATGGCTAAGACGACAAATGGGTATGTTGATAAAAGGAAAGTGTGTTCAAAAGTCAAATATATGCGAATTGTCCAACTGTGTCAAAATCCATATCATCAAAGTGCCAAAGACCAAATTTAAGTGTCTACAAGAACTAGCATCATGTGCATCCCAATTAACAAAGCCACCAAGCTAACATCTTGATTAAGACTTTGATTAAGAAGCAACCCTAATCCATTTTTCAACTATTAGTAATGAATTTCTATAAACTCTCTTTCAATACTCTTAAATACAAGTGAACATGTTACCAAGAGACTAAGTTGATTTACATTGGTATGCCCTATAAGCATTAATTACACCAACAAGCATACTACAATGGCAACAAGAGGTGGGATCTAATGATATGACCATGTACACTTTTTATATTGTATATTTTGTAGAACATTTTGATAATTTTGAAGAGAAATTTGATGTTTATTTAACTATCGCGTAAAAGCTTTATCTTTTAACTTTAACAGGTAAATAATAAATAATAATATTTTTACTCATATGGTAGAGTTTGGGGTCCTTTTTTCTTAGATTTATTTTTTGTCGCCAGTCAAATGGGAATTATGAAGACAATGTAATGGACTCATTGATCAATGTGGTATGCATAAAATCTAGAGACGCTAGTTAACGTCCACAGAAAATTAAAATATTCGTTGACACTAGTCATCGTTGAGTGAAGAATACTCCAAATGTTACCAAATAATGAATCATGGACTTGAAAAAGTAAGATTCAACTTGTTAAACATGTATGAAAAATATTATATAAAAAATGAGTATTTACAAGTGATGTAATTAAAATAAATGAAATATCCAATAGAAAACAACACAAAATAAAATATCCAATTAGAAACAACACCAAAATAGCATGGAATTGTTATTAATAATAAGTGTTGTTTTGGCAACCAATTTTATTATGCTCTTAATTATCCTCTTGTTTGCTCTAGGTAGTACACCAATGAATCTTCAATTAGGAATGGATAGATCACTGGTTTTGCTTATCTAACAATTATTGGTTATATTTGTCTTGCAAATATTTAGTTGAATGTTAGATCAAGGACATTGATGTGATAGGTCCTCCCTATATTGAGAATTCTATTGTATATTGCATAATGCAATAAGAGTGTTTTTGATTTCGTTTCTTTTATGTTATGTTTATGGTCTGAGTTTATAATTATGTGGATGATATCATTTTGGTAGTGTATATTTTGCATAAGCAAACAAACAAGTTATCTCATTTACAAGAAAAACATCCCTTTGGACCCCTTTGGAAGATAACAAAAAAGGATAACACAACAACAAAAAGAACTCTTTGCTTCAACTTTGCCCTTTATGACACCTAAATTACATGCAATGGAGCGCCTTACAAATAAAAGCCGCATGAAATGTACGTTTTTTAACATGTTTTGGGAGGAAATAAAACAGCTTATAAACAAAAGCCAAGCGAAATGTGTGCTTTTAAAATGGTTTTTGTTTCTCAATACCCTTGCTATATCTTGCAATCTTGAATCAAACAAGAAGAAGAAAAAATCATAGTTGCCCATTTGATCAAATAAGCTTGCATACAAAGGGTTTGGCAAGAACTTGTTGACAATGGATTTCAAACCAAAAATTGAAGCAGAAAAAAAATTCCCCCTTTATTGAGGCCTTTTGCACAAGATCCTTAAGATGAACTACTTAATACCTTGTTTTTTTGGTTCTATTTGTTGTATTTGCTCATGACCCCAAGTTTGAAAGCAAGAAAAAACAAAAAATAGCATTTTACCTTATGTTATTTATAAATGTTAATTGGTTGATTTTGTGCATTGTCTACTTTGTTTTACCCAACCCCATTTTCAGAGGCCTTTTACACAAGATCTTTAAGACAAACCAATTAATACCTTCATTTCCTACTTCTATTTGTTGCATTTGCCCACAACCCAAAGTTTGAAGGCAAGAAAACACACAAAAATAACCTTTTACCTCATCTGCCATAAATGTTAATTAGTCAATTTTGTCCATTGTCTATTTTCCTAGTTCTAGTTGTATTTGCTCACAACCCCTAAGTTTGAAAGCAAGAGAAAACAAAAAAATATCATTTTACCTTGTATGTGTCACTTATAAATGTTAATTGGTCAATTTTGTCCATTGCCTACTTCATTTGACCCACTCATCACCCAATTTGAAAGAAGGGGAAAATGTGCATTTTATTACACATCCATAACTAGTATATACTAGAGCGTTCCACATCCTTCGTAGTAGTTTTACCCCTTGCTTTTCATCACTACACCAAATGATGGTGCAATTAAAAATGCAAAAGGGATATGATGTTTTTGACATCAACAAATCTCAATCCAACTTCATGAAATTCCTACTTGCCACCATGATTATGGAAAATAAAAAATGTTTAGCTAAATCCCTCGTAAATTGCAAGGAAACATGCCTTCTATACAAAATAATGTGCAACTTGTCCCTTTCCTAGAGCTCATGTCCTCCAATGCATAATAGAACGTTTAAGTTGTAAACAACTCCCATTATGGACAAACTATAAATGATATGTCTCTATGCTATGAACCACAAGTGCTTTCTTCCATTGACTTTGTTAGCCATATATCATCACACCGCATGATATCTTCATTTTGTGTTTTCATTTGCCTTAACTTCTACTATAATGGCTTGAGTGCTTCAACCAGACATCCAATTCTCTAAGATGTCGAACAAGGTTATCCGAACTTTATCATCACCCTAAAACGACTTCATACAGGCGTCGAGATCTAAGAATGCTCTAATACCAATTTTACACCATATGAAAAAAGAAAATTGCATCACACGATGAAAGAACGCATAATAATACATAAAGCATCTTGCTAAGAGGCACCAATAAACATTGTAAATAGTTTTGACACTTAAATGACTATCTCAACAACCTAGTAGGCAAATATTACCCGACAATCTAAACTTTTGATTAATAAGGAAGATAAATGCTTGATCCAAACTCATGGTTATTAGATTATAGTTTTAAGATTATGTTTATACTTTTCTATGTATGAATCATGTTAAACAAGCAATATTTTATGAAGAACAAAAAAACAAGTAATTCACTTACAAAATTTTATATTATCCGAGTGTAAAATGGATTATCATTGCAAAAAATTACTAGTTCAATTTCATTAGCTGTGGGACTTTTTAAGCCAACTCTTGTATTCACAACCAGTTTGAAAAACACCCAAGACAATACACTAAAAAAAAATGTGTCTGATTTCCTACATATGCATAACACATCTCAAGCACTTCCCTTCTCTCATCAAATCGTAAGCTTTATTGATGTCAGAAAATGGCAACTCATGTGTAACATATTCGTCGACTTGAATCACCTGCCACCATATTAAAGAGCTATAAATCACAATGAAAATGTAAACATAATTTAAAAAGGTATAATTCTTTTCACTTACATTACAAATGAGATAATGAAACACACTTTATCACCAAAGCATCAAATAAATTAACTTTAAAAGAAAGACTTACTATTTTAATGTATTGTGTGTGAAGACTATACAAGTCACTAGATACATGAAACAATTTATGGGAACATAGTTCATAACAAATGGATTTGATACTATTACATATGTCAAAGTCAGACTTGACATCTAAAAGGAATCTCTGCACATCCAAATGAAATATGAGCAACCTTAACCTTTGTAATTCTTTCACGATTGCCACAAAAATTATTCTTTAAAAAAGCACTAGCTTATTGGTAAACGGTCATTCCTTAAAACTAAAAACTGCTATAACTAGAAAATGAGATCTCCCACCTAAGCACTAGAACTTTGGAGTGTTCCCATTTGCAATCATTATTCTTTCTGTCTAGAACTTGCAATAAACATTATGTTTAGAATATCCAATATCTTGTCTTCTACATCCCATGCTTATCAAGCAAAAACAAATTTAGAGTTATTTTCAAAAGGTAATAAATCAAGACTGGAAAAATATCTTTCACATGCTCTCTGTCTCAGTCATTGTGTTGAGAATAAATATCCTAGATGCAGCACGTAATCCAATAAATATCTCGTTAATAGAGAAGCATACTATAATTTTTGGTAGTTACAGGGATATTGTTTGTAAGTGAAATGTCTTATTGAAAAATATGACCATTCTTGTTGCTCAAAGGAGAGGTTGGCCAAAGTTGTGGTTCATTTGGGTGATACACCCACCATACATGGTTTTCCCATTACATATTTGATTGCAACTTTTATGCATCAAGCGAATCGAATTAGTTTGCTCCCAGCCAGAATGTCAATTTTATCATAGTCACCTAAGTCTCAAGGACAAGAGGCAGAGGCCAGGGGAACGAGGTTTCCAGGAAGGCAAAAAAATTCCCAGATTTTAGGGACAGCAGGGGGGTGGCTATTAAAATAATATGTAAAAAATTAATATTTGAATATTTTAACTTTATTCAATCAAATTTAGGAGTTTAAATTATAATTAATGTTTTTTAAGGGTCCTTTCAAGATTAGAATTTAATGTTTTTTGGTAAAACTAACAAGTTTTTTTAAGTAGAAGCGTCAGATTTTTTTTTTAATTTAAAAATACTAGGGATATCCCCGCCAAGACCTCGAGTCCCCGAAACGTTTGGGACATCCAAGACGCCACCCAAATCTAGGGGATGTGCCCCTGTAACATTGATTTTTATTATGATGAAAGCAACAATCACCTAACATTATGGACAAGCTCGTGAACACCTCTGGTGTCATTTCACACAATTGTATTACATGTGTTAAGGACAAGAAACCTATTATTGTTCATCTACTTGATGTAGCTCATTCTTGTGGTTCTTTCAAGGATCATAAGGCTGCTATTGCAATATAAGATGAAGATGCTGCTACTAGTACTGTTCCAAAAGTTTTCAATGCTCTAGTACAGCATAATGCTGTGAACTCAAAATGGTGCCTTTTGTCACCTAAATAGAGTTTGACTTTGTTTCAAGTTGATGTTTGGAACTTGTTAAATTTTGATTAGACCTTTGATAATTTTATGAACTTTAGTTGAACTTGTTTGCTTTGTTTTTGGGACTTTCAATGGCTTATATGTAAGGAAATCTTTTCTCACAATATAAAACTAAAAAACATAAAGCATAACTTCCCCGTATTGAGTTAAAACATATCCTCCAATTATATCAATTTTTTCATCAATGTTTTATCCACCCACCACTTCTATATATATTCAGTATTCTCATTTGTGAAAACTCCTTTTTTTATTCTCTTTGCAGAAGTTGGGAGACCTCAAACGTATATATCCACTATTCTCATTTGTGAAACTTGATGCAAGAGCATCCGGGCACATGAGCAATCTGCATCACCCAAACGGACTAAGTAGAATAGTGGCTTACGCAAACCTTGCACATTCACAATAGTCTAGTGTAGTTGTAATAAAGGCTTGAAGTCTTGCACAGAAGTTGGAGTTTGCACCTTAGGCATAGAAGTGTAGATTAGAAATTGGAGTTTGCACGTTAGGCACAGAAGTGTAGGTGGAGGCGCATGCAGAACACTTGCACATAGGAATGGAAGCTGCACGCATACAGAAGTCTGCGCACATGCAAAGTCTTGTACAACGTTGCACAAACGGTTAGTGTCTAGCAATATTGTGCACCCGTGGGTCAAGGAACTTGTGTGCAGTGTTGTTGCTTGCGCGTACTTGCAAGATAGAAGATTGGGAGCTTGGTGAGGGAACAAAGAAGCTTCATAAGCTTATATGCCATTGTACGTCTCATATCTTGAGCTCGCATTGACGCTGGTTATCTCAAAGGTGTACACATCTATGAAGTGGCCAAGGAAGGGAAGCTAAGCGCAGCAGAATATGGAAAGCTTTGCACAAATATCTGGCATAGCCATGGTGAGCTCTGTCCCCCATGCAGAGAGTGTTTAGGACAACATACAACAAGGAATCTTGCGCATGGACTTTGTCTTGCGCAGCCCTGTACACACACTCTCCAATGCTTACAGTGTGCAGTGTAGTGAAACCATCAGCATTCACACATGTCAATCAGATTCACATAGTCTAGGGGTGCCATGTGTCACCGCATGAAAAGTATTGATCCTGACGATTGAAACACATCAGAAAGAAGACCAAGAGTTACAAGCTGGCAAGTTGAATGAAAAAGAAGCAGAACCACTTCAACTACATAACAATTTCTCTTGCACCTATGAATATGGGGATCAGAGGTCATTTTGGGGCTGTCGATTTGAGCAAGGAAACTAAGAAAAGGTCACGGCTATCCATAGGTTGGCTAAGTGTTAGTAAGCCTCGTGTTGATCAAGCGTCTAAGTTACCAGAGATTAACGATTGAAGCCAAACCAATGGACTTGTTTAGGTCCACACACAGATTTGTGGAAGCCTGCAAATTTAGATTGTAGTGAGTGTGTGTAGCATGTCCATTTTGGGACTGTTGTAATGCTGCAAGTAATTCAAGTCTGTTACCAGACCATTGTGATGTGTGTGTGTGCATGTAATTTGTGATTTTTTCATTTAAAAGCTATGAAATTATATTCTGCTGTTTTCTTCTGCACATGGGTGCTTGTGAAGGTCCATTGTTGTGTGAAATTATGTGGGTTGTGTAGTCTAAGGTTGTCCTTCATTGGACCCCCTAACTGTGACTGCATCATTTGGCCTCAAAGCAAAAAGTATCCTGCAAGTGTGTTGAGAAACTAAGAAGACATCTTCCAACAAATATTGTTGGGTAGAAGGTGTTGCATCTTAGTGTCCTCCATTGTATGACAGTAGAGGGTGAGAGAGAAGTTGATTGTTCTCCATCTTGCTAAGATGGGTGGAGAACATATTATTGTAAAATGCAAATAGGGAAGTACAGAACATGGAGTTGCTGAAGTGACAGATATTGAGAGAATTCCAAGAAAGATTAGGTGCCATGGAAATTGTGCAGCGCAGAAGAGTTGTTGCAGATATGAGAGGAAATGATGCATCCAAAGTGTAGAATGGACAAATAGTCGAGATATAAGAAAAGGAAGGACAAACAGAGGGAAACTTGATGCAGATAAGAAATGCATAGAAGAAGGCACAGTGAGAGGCAGTCTGCACGTGAAAGTGAAAACAGGTTTGTTCTCCATCGTGTGTCGATGGGCAGAGAGCAATGAGTAGGAGAGAGAGAAGGAAGGTGGCTCAAAGTCACAGATTGCAGCAATGCAGAAAACATTACAATGAAACGGTGTCCAAGCCTGCTGCTTTGGAAAGAAGACCAGTCCTTAGAGGTAAGAGACCTGCAAAGGTTGGGGTGAATGAGGAATGTGAAGGCAAAAATGCTATCCCTTCATTTTCGAGTAGAAAAAGCACAAAAGATATAATGCAACTCGAAGTGACAAGTTGCAGCCATGGAGAAAAATGTTAGACAAAATGGTGTCCAAGACTAATGATTTGGAAAGAAGGCCAATCACTTGAGGTAAGAGACCTGCAAAGGTCGCAGTGAAGGAGAAATGTGAGCATAGGAGTAATATTCCTTCATTTTCGGGTAGAGAAAACGCAGAAGATCTAATGTGACTGAAAGTCACAAGTTGCAAAAATGGAGAAAATGTTAGACAAAATGGTGTACAAGACTCGTGCTTTGGAAAGAAGACCAATCACTAGAGGTAAGAGACCTGCAAAAGGTTGCAGTGAAGGAGGAATGTGAGCATAGGAGTAATTTCCCTTTGTTTTCCAGTGGAGAAAGCCCAGAAGATTTAATGCGATGCATAATGGCATTGGAGTGTTATTTTGAGGAGAAAGGGATTGAAGACCCCAAGAGGGTGGACTTTGCAAGCACAAGATTGTGCAGAGTTGCAGCTGTGTGTTGGAGAGAACTCCAGAACAGGATACGAGAGAAGGGAAAAGACAAGGTGAGAAATTGGAAACATTAGGTTTCCAATTTCATGGAGCACATAGTGCATCCCAGAATGCAGAAAGAGTGGTTGAAGAAGCTTCAACTTTCAAGTATTGAGGCTTGAGCTGGAAGAAAGGATGAATACCTTGTGGAGCAATGAGTGAGTGAAGTTCACTTCTGCGCAACTCAAGTCTATTCTAAAGAACAGCAAGGAGAGGAGAAATCACAAGCAATTCTCCTGGATGCTGCTGCTAGGTGTAAAGAGAAGTAGGTTGACTTGGGAGGTCATAGAAGGGTGATGTTTCTGTGCAAGAAGCCCTTTTTGAACAAGATAGGCTCTGCACAATCTATGAGGGATGAAGTACTTATGAAGAAGGACGCGGAAGGAGAGGATGCAAAAGTAATGATAGAGATAGTAATGACAAAGATGGGAGATGCCAAGTCCCATGTTATTATAATGCTGACTTGGTTGCAGATATAGCTGAGTGCATTGCAAAAGATAGTTGAGTTTGCTGAAGGAGTTTTCTTGTGTGCAACCAAAGACAACTTTGCGAAGTGAAGATGTGAATGCAGAAGGCTCTAAGGAACCCGAGCTTGATGGGTGTTAGGCGCAACAGGTGGAAGAGATGACTCGCACAAAAGAGAAATTAGAATAGAAGAGAGAAGCTAGAAGGAAACCTTCTCCGTGCAACAGCGATGGGTACAGAAGGATATGAACTCATTCTCCATCTTGAGGGATACATAGAGAGTGGAGTTGTACATAACAAGGTGCAACTTGGTTGAGTAAAGGTGAGCCAAAGAGCATTTGGAACCAAAGGAGAAAGGGGAGAATGTTGCGCAAATAACACAGAAAGAAAAGATAAAGGTGAGCAATTGTTGTTGTTGAAGCATGTCTGTTAGAAGACATGAAAGTGGAAGTAAGTGCAATGTGAGACAGCATGCACGATGCTGATTCAGAGAGTGCATCGAGGGAATGCATGGTCTTGCAACAGTGGTGCAGGACCAGGAGAAGCCTGAAGGCATGTAAATCATGCTTGCAACGAATGAGAGGGTGGTTATAAGAACCAAATATTTGATGTGCAAGAGCATACAGTAGAAAGGTTGTGTCACAAGCAACTGAAGACAGCCTTGGGAGGAAAGGTTGGCACAGGGATGGAGGGATATCCTATAAGGGACATGGGGATGAGGGAGAAGGATATGCAAGATATTGTGCACAAAATTGCTAATGTGGAGGCAGTCCACATGGAGGTCGAAGGAGAGACTCTTAGTAGTCCAAAGTGTGCGACATGAGGACACAGTCAGCATGGAGCTGCAAAGAGAAGTAAAGAAGTGAGGATGGCAATGGAGAAAGAAGTACTGTGAAAGTGGGTTGGAAGTCCAACAGCACACTAGAAAAAGGATGAGATAAGCTACATAGGCTTTTGGCATAGGTGAATGAATAAAGGTAGGTCAAATCCCACAAGCAGATGGAAGGTGAGAAAGATAGTTATTTGGTGGAGATGGTTGGGCGATGTGGGCTTAAGCCCACAAAAGGATGGAGATAGAGAACGAGAGCATATTGGAGGAGGTAGATGGAATATGCCCAAGCAAGGGGAAAGGTGAGGCGAAAGGTAATCAGAGCTACAAGAAGGACGAGCAATGATCCAACAAGAGGCTGGAAAAGGAGAAAGAACAGAACAAAAAAATTTAAGAGGTACCTGGAATATGTCGTGGCCTTGTGTGCAGGTGAAAAGAATGGATTTACCCTTCGGCCCAAGCTTTCTCATCACCCAAAAGGACCAAGTAGAATAAGTGGCTTGCGCAAGTATAATAGTGTAGTGTAGTTGCAATAAAGGCTTGACGTCTTGCACAAAACTTGGAGTTCGTGCCCTAGGCACAAAAGTATAGATCGGAAGTTGGAGTTTACGTGCTAGGCACAAAAGTGTAGGTGGAGGCACATATAGAATGCTTGTGAATATGAATGGAAGCCGCACGCGGACAGAAGTCTGACGCACATACAAAGTCTTGCACAGCATTGCGCGAACAATTAGTGGCAGGCAATATCGTGCACCCATGGGTAAAGGAACTTGTGTGCAGTCTTGCTTCTTGCGCATACTTGTGAGATAGAAGGTTGGGAGCTAGGTGACGGCACAGGGAAGCTTCATAAGCTTATGCACCATTGAACGTATCATATCTTGAGCTCACAATGATTGTGGCTATCTCAAAGAAGTACAGAAATCTATGAAGTAGCAAAGAAAGGGAAGCACTGCACAGTGTAGTATGGAAGGCCTTGCACAAAGATCTCATGCAGCAATTTGGTGAGCTCTGTGCGTCCCAGGCAGTGAAGGTTCGGACCAGTGTGCAAAAAGGAATCTTGCGCATAGAATTTGCCTTGCGCACGGAATTTGCCTTGCGCACACTCTACAGTGTTTATGACACCCAGCTCGTGGTTGTTGCCTGTGCGCATCTGTGTAGCAAAACCATCGGCACTGACAAGTGTCAATCAGATTCACAAGAAGTTGTAATGATCCAAATGGTTGAATGCATAACAAAAGGAAGACGAAGAATCACAAGCTGGCAGTTGGATGAAAAGGAAGTTGAAATGCTTCAACTACCTAACAATTTCTCTTGTGCCTATATATCTAGGAATCACAGATCATTCTGAGGTTGGCAATTCGAGCAAGGAAGCTAAAAAAATCTCACAGTTATACAGAGTTAGCTGAGAGTTGGTAAAGATTCAGATTGATCAAGTGTCTCAGTTAGCAGAGACTAAATATTGAAGCCAAACCGGACAACCAATCCAGGTCCACACAGAGATTTGTGGAAGCCCACCTATCTGGATTGTAGTGAGAGTGTGTGGGGCATGTCTATTTTGGGACTGTTGTAACGTTGCAAGTAATACAAGTCTGTAATTGGACCGTTGTAATGGATGTGTATGCATGTAGTTCGTAATTTTCTCATTTGAAAGCAAGAAAACTATATTTTGTTGTTTTCCGCTGCAATAGGCTCTTGTGAAGACCCATTCTCATGTGAAATTTTGTGGGCTGTGTGGTCTAAGGTTGGCCTTCATTGGACCCCCTAACCGCGACTGAATCAAAACTCATTTTTCATTCTCTTTGCTCATGTTGGGATACCTCAGACATTTGCTCTCACTTCCTTTGAATTCAATTAAAGCATGAAAGCATGATTTTAAAAGCCAAATGAACAGTTTTTTTAAAGTATTTTGGAAGATATTCTCATCCATAGAGAGGATAAAAGTATGATATAAAAATTGGGACTCGGGCAAAACTTGGCAGCCAAATATTCAACTCAGAATCATGCTCCGCGACAACTTGGAAAAATACTCTGGAAATAATTCAAAAAATTAAATAAATATATAAATTCATTAAATATACTTAAACAGCATATGAAATACTTGTAAAAAGCATAAGAAACATAGTTACCTAAGTCTCGGGGATGGGGGAACAGGTGAATGGAGGGATGGGATTTCAGGCACAGCAAAAAAAATCTCAAATTTCGGGAACGGCAGGGGGGTAGATATTAAAATAATATATACAAATTAATATTTACATATTCTAACTTTATTAAATGAAATTTAGGAGTTTGAACTGTATTTAATGTTTTTTAGGATACTTTTGTTATAAGAATTCAATGTTTTTGGTAAAAACAACAGATTTTTAAAAGTAAAAGCATCAGAAAAAAAAATTAAAAATTAAGAATAATTGGGGACCTCCCCTCCAAGTTCCCAAGTTCCCGAAACTTCAGCACTTCCAGGATGTCACCAAAATCTAGGGGACATGTTCCCTAATGACACTAATAAGAAAAAAAATTAGAGGATGCATAAATCTATTTTCTATTAAATTTAAACTAAAAAGAGTATAATGCACATCATAATGTCATATGAGTATTGATCATCATCACAGAAAATTACAAATCCCTCAAATTTTACAACTTATTCTTCCTCTTCCTCATTGCCCTAAAACTGGAAGTTAATGCATCATCAAGTATGTCAATAAATGCTGAGTTTTTCCCTGTAATGCCACTTTCTACTGGTTGTCAAGTTTGCAAGACAGACTCGCTGATTTTCAGCGAGTTTCTTGCCACATAACTCAATAAAGACCCAGCTTGGTGAACCATGGGCAAGTTACTTGCCTACTTTCAAAACTCGCAAGTCTTCCGTGTACTCACCAAGATTTTAAATATGGGTAAAAGAAAAGATAAACCATAAGAAAAAAAATCAACTATAGAGAAATCAGGAGACACTAACAATCATGGTATGAATGAAAGCCCGTGTCTCTAAGTTGGACTGACTATCAATATTTCGCTTCCCATCTCTAGCTTCACACCATGCTCCCATTGCTCTACATGTACATGTGCCCTCAACTCGATTCAATGTATATATCTATATTTGATGCTTCACCTAACATATGTATAGAGTGGGCTTGCATGGGGTAAAAAACAGGCATCCTCAATATGGTTTAGAAAAAAGGGATAAAGCAGGAAAATCAATTTTCAATGGAATACGGGTACAGGATGATGTGCTGGTTTTTAAGACAAAAGAAAACAAACTCAGAAAAAGAGTCTTGTTCCTGTCAACATGGTTGGCCATAAGGACTCCCGCACCTCCTTTGGAGCACCTCAGGCTGAAACTATTAACTTTCAATGACTTAATGGTCACTTGGCTTGGGTTCAAAGCTCAAAAATAAATCTACAAGATTTGCAATCATTTTATCAGGTCTTTTCAGCCTGATTTAGTCACTCTGGGAACAGTTGTATAATGTATTAATGGAAATCACAAAAGCAAATATTTTCAAGTTAACACAAAAATCTATAGAAGGGGCTCTTCAGTGCTGAAATAGTAAATGTCTACATAATCCTCATAAGCTTCCGGAAGTATATGTAACAGGGAAAAGATTCAGTAAGAGGCAAAAGAAAGCAATGGCTAACATTTCTGTCTAAAACGAGGAGATACGAGACCATTCTCATTCCAGAGAGGACCATCTAATTCGTACTGATGATGGAGAGCCCATTAAGGATGGGTAATCAGAACGATTTAGCTACCCTCACTCAAAACAACCGGGTGCTCCTCAGTAGAGGAACAATGCTATCTGGTATTTCTAAGCCGAGCACTACTTTCAACCCTCCTATTACTCGCCCTTCTCTTCCTCCCAGAACAAGTAAGAACACTAGGGTTATGTCTGTTTCTGAATCGTAGGCTCAGCAGGCTAAATTGCATGAACATCCTTGGATCTGTTATGGGGAATTTCAGCCACAAGTCAGGAAACAACGCTCAGAATCATATTCTAACCCAGAAACCCTTTTGGATTTCTGCCTCTGAGTATGAAAATTCTCAAGCCCAAATCCTACCATGCAGCTTAAAAACTCCTCTGCTGAAACAAAAGAGAACGCCTCCTTAATAAAAGTCCTCCATATCTTTACTCAAAGCAGTGGAAATGATGGGACTAAAATTGATGATGGAGGGGTTGACATCTCTCTGTTGGAAAGAAATTCCTGTCTTGGGTTGCTTGCATACAGCAGCGGAAGGATTGCATCTTAACCCTGCAGACTTGTGTTCAACAACAGGAGTGCATCAATTTCCTCACAGCTTCAACAAACTTCAAAGAAGAAATGAAGCCATTTAACAACTTCTCGCACCCAAAAGAAATAGGAAACATCCGGTTGATCAGATGCAATAAAATGCTCAGAAAGCTGTGTTAATGAAACAGGATATCAGGCCTCAAAGCTCAATGGAGACTGTCACAAGAGGAGAAACTTGGAGCAACACCCATTTTTGCCCCACCCCTACACCTGCTGGACAGGATTGGAGTATACATGCGGCTGCCTAGGACCCAAGGAAAGAACATCCTGCTGCTCAAATGTTTCATGGAAGTCATGGAGTAGAAAATTGAATAAGTTTCTTTATTTCTATTCTCTGTCTTGAAAAACAATTGTTCTATTCTTTTGATGCTTTTTGGTACTACTCCTGTCACTTCTCTCCTTTTCTGAATATTATGTTTTGCTTATGCCTCCCTTGCAAATGAGGATCCAATATGTATGTTGGGTTTTTTATGTTCTTGCCAGGCTCTCTTATTTTGGTAAGGCCTTCTCTATGCACTCTCCTGAAAATTGAAAAACTGAACTCCCTCTTCCTCTCTCACTTTGAAAATTACATTTTTTGTCAAAAAGCAATCATGGTATGAATTCATGTATTTGTTTATTGTGTGTGATTCTATGAGTTTTAAGATTAGTCTGCCATTGTGTGACATCATGCAGCACATTGTTTTGTGACAGAAATGTGGGAGCTACCTTGGTTAGAGTCTAAGGGATGAATATTTTATAACAAACTTGCTATTCACCAAAGTTATTGACTTGTTCCAATGTTCAAATCTCAGAGGCAGCTAGACACAAGTATTTTGTGATAGGAATGTCAAGCTAAGTTGGTTGGATAGCTCAGTGCAGCCTAATTTTAGAATATTTGTTCTATTTTCAAATATTATAATAGAACGATGATTTTCTTATATAATGGATGCATACAATATAATTATGATGAGGTCTTGGATGCATATAAGATCAGATAAGTGACTGCTGTATCACACAGATGAGTTGCAGTGAAGCTAGTGAAATCATATGCTTGCATTTTAGAATTAAAAAATGGAACATCAATTAGAAAACCATAGCAATAGCTTCAACATTTACCTTTTTTAAGTACATATCAACTAAAACTGGCAACTCGGACCTAGGTTTCCATCCACCAAGCAGCGTGCCTTTTAATGTACGTCCACTAAGAAGTGAACCATAATGTGCAGAAAGCTCCATTTTGCCACTTGGAACTCCAGCAACAACTGCCATTCCCCAGCCCTGCAATGGAGGAAATTTAAAAACTTTTAATTGGCTGCCTTTATCTTAACTTGTAGATTTTAAGAATCTAAAAATGCAAGTCCAACATTTGGTAAAGATATTATCTATGAAAAATGTATCCGGAGAGAACAAATAAAACTAATTTCAAGGGCTGGTAGGTAGGTTGGGTACACACAGATGCATAATGTGCCAGAAAAGTGAAAAGACAGAGGATAACTTATTGACTCACTGTATTTTCTCAATCAAAGTCTGGAATAAATATTTTCAGAAAATGAGGTATGTTTGGATACCCCCAAGGAATTGACTGATCTAATAAAGCATTGCCCTCAACTAGGCAATCATAGTAGCGTGGGCATCCTTTGGAGTATAACACCAGCATTAATCTCTTGGAACACTTGGAAAGAATGTAAAGTAAGAATATTCAAAGGAGAGGAAAAGGAATGAGTTGCTTTCACCCGCAGTCTAGAACAATAACTTCTGACAGCAAATGGCAAAACCTCAGCAGCAGAATGGAATTCCATTGGACAGTAGCCACACATCCAAAGCAAGTTGTCCCCCAATAATGGGGAGATCTCTAGGGAAGATAGGAGGAAAGATGTAAACAGGACACACCCTCCCCCATGTGTGATAAAGTTTCAACAGAGCTTCCCAAGGAAACCAGGAAGAGCGGGAGAAGGGAACTTCCTTGGAGATGAATAAGGTAGGACACAAATAGCAATATGATATAGGAATACATAGGCCAACCAGCAATGAAGCTGAACCTTTTCCCTGGTTAAAGGATTAAAATCACTCAAAATAAAGATTATACTGATCTATGGAGTGTAGGAGATTCTAAAATTCTAATTGAGGCTCTATTGAAGAAAAAGATTTAAAATTGGAACGTTAATACCTTGATTAAGGAAGATAATCTACATATTCAAAACTTCACTGAGGTAACTATCCCCACGTATACAGAGGGAATCCGCCCACAGATACTTAGCAAATCTAGAGGCAGAAATTGCTTACAAAGAGCAAAAACTTTGATCATACATAATGCTAAGGATTAGGAACCACTAAGCTAAATCATTGCCAAAGAGTTCCCAGTGTACATTGATAATTAAACCTAACTCAAAGACACGGAGAGAATGCACCATTGGGAGAAGCGGCAGAATGACAGCCAGGCAATGAAGAAATAGTAGAAAAGGTTTTAGAAGATCCCCATAAGATGAGGCAGTTGCCTGTATCTGCACATTTTCCCACTCTACAATTATGGTTGGAGCAAAGATTATGCAGCAATTAGCATGGTGCTGTTTGTCATGCCATGTTATGCATAGTTGCCAGGCATTACCCATAACAGTTCTTCCAGGCCAGGCATTTTGATGTTACTCTTTATGCTATGGTAAATGCTGCCCTGGCATTAGTAACAGAAAGATCAGTTACCAAAGAGGTTGCACACTGAATATATTGTTTCCTTTCCCTGTTGACCAGTCTTGTGTGTTTTTACTTGACCATTTTTTATTGGGTGGGGCACCTGTAACCCCTACTTATTCTACCAAAAAGATACTAATTTCAAGCGCAGAAATTATAATTACATCGCAACAGGACTCTAACGCAGTCCGTATCACATCAACATTACCAACACATTCGAAACAATAATCTGCTCCTCCTCCGGTGATTTCCTTTAAAACCTGCCAAACAAATCAAATATATCTTTAGGCAGAACCGACGGTCAATTATATTCTTTTACAAAAATTACTAAAAAAACAAAAAAACTTCCAAAGAATGTTCTGTTTGAGAGCGGAAGAAAGAAAATCTTCTACATATGGATGTCCAAATATATTCTCAAGCTTGATTGTGGGGTAGATGTAAAGTCATTCAAAGGCCAAAGCATTCTTTACAACATTGGCTCTCATTGATATAATATGCATAAATGCACGGTCCAACAATCATATACCCATAAAAATAAGGAGCAGATATATTGCAGAGTTATATATAAATCCACTTCTATTGCATGAAAACAGATGACTCCAATAATAAAGTCTACATATAAAAATGTAACCAAAGGTTACCTTCAAGAGCAGCATAGTACTGAAATCCCAGTCAAGATACTTTAATAAACAGGCAAAGATTACCTTAGTAAAGTTACCCAGAGTCTTGACCAATCAATCTTTAATCAAAAAGATAGTCAAGCTAATAAGATTTGAATGTACTATAGTGAGCCTAACAGTTGAAACCATATTTGGATGTACCCTTTTGAGCGTAACAGTTGCAACCATATTTGAATATACCCTAGCAATCCTAACAGTTGAAACTCGGGTCTACCATATATGACCAATGTACATGGAGCGGTATCCAAGTGTTTTAGGTGCTCTTCACAAAAGTCAATTTTTTATACTGCTGCCCTAGGGTTTTGACAAAAATATCCAGATTTATCTAAAGTATTTTTCAGGGATATGACAGACTCCTACTAAGATAAAACTTTTTCATAAATCCAGCAGGCTCATAGAGCACCATAATTGTGAACAGCCAAAATGAGAACACCACTAATGATGTTGCTTGAAAGTATAACGGTACTTCAAATGCACCTACACAGAACCATTAACCCTAACTGGAAAAAGACCAAATTTTCAGAAAGTCTACAGAAGCTACAATAACTGTACATGAAGTGATTAAACTGCAATATAAAAGGGACCCTGATCTTAAGATGTATAAAATTTGGGCGTAGAATGTATGAATCTGTGTGTTGAATCACCACCCACTTTGTGGCTCTTTAAGCTAATTTGGGCCTTACATGTCCCTTCTGTCTGGAGACAGGTCCCTCTCCTTCATCCGTGGGAATAATATGAAATTCGGAGAGTGGCATTCCTGTTCATTGCTTGAGCTTGTGTGGAGCCTGAGCTGCCAGCATGTTGGCATTTGGGGGCTCTTGTCTGTTTGGCATGCTCCTAAATAGCTTCCTACACTAATCTTTTGATTGGATAATACAGACAAAAATTGTTCAAGGGATTGAAGTCGAATTTGTTGTTAATCACTGTTTTGACGTTGGGCGCCCTCCTCTTGACTTTTAATATAATTATTCATTTGGATAATGCACTTTCCCGTCAATGGGATTTGGTTTTCTTGGTTACCAATTTTCACAGCCAGAAGATGGATAGTGTCATCCAACTTGTTAATGGCTTTTAACATGGCTCCAGAATCCCTTGCTTCATCCTGTGAATTTCCTCCATACCCCCCATGAGCAGCATTACCACTAGAATACTGGCTAGCTCCCAAGGCTTGGTTCCATTGAGATTGGCTATGCTCTGGTTCAAAGCCAGAGTGACTGAAAAAGGTATTGCATCTAGATTTATACTAAGCAATGGCATAGCGCTCAGATCTGTTAAATGTAGGGATT
Organism: Taxus chinensis; assembly: GCA_019776745.2. NCBI lineage: Eukaryota > Viridiplantae > Streptophyta > Pinopsida > Cupressales > Taxaceae > Taxus > Taxus chinensis. Next base: position 517,646,241 of record CM034153.1, on the reverse strand, counting down.
GTGGAAAGTGAGGGATGCGTTGCATGAGCATGCATATCAGCAGCAAGATGGGTTTTTGACTGAATATTTTATTTATATATGGGCAGGAGATGGCACTATATTCACAGAAAGTGACGGTACACACTTTGCAACAAAGGGCGGATCTTACCTGAGGCCTTTCAAAGTTTGACTGACCCTATATTCATGCATATAAACTTCTTTCATGCATGGTTATTTGAACGTTTTTTTACCTGTCGGAAATAAAGCTGGAAAAGCCATTGAGAAAAGACCCTCCGTGGTGTATTCATTAATTGGTGAAAACTTGACTTCAGGCCAAGGCAAGGTGAAGGGCATTTCACAGTCATGTGAAAACAAGTATTGCTTAATCATTTCTTCTTATGTTCCTTTGTTTTGAACAGACGGCGCAAAGGAGGATGTTTTTGGAGGTGCATCATTAGAGGCGGAAGGGGGGTCAGCACCATTTTGCGATACACTGCATTCTGAAACTGGAAGGTCCATTGGAATTGTGTTAAGAGAGGAGGAAATATGTTGATTCTGCTGGTAGAGAGGAAAGAGCGTCATTGTCAATCAGAACATCTTTGTAGTAAGGGTCATGGGAAATTTTATATTGAAGGGCTTCCTAAACACAGGACCTATTTACATAGAAGTTGTACTTTGTTTATTGCAATCATGTCGTTTGGACGATCAGGACGTCCAGATCTCCAAGGCCTTGGGGCAGCTATTTGGCAATGGATGAAATGTTTTGTGGGAAACTTATAGTGTGACCAGAATATTTTTATTGCCCACCACGCACTTAGGTTTTTTAAGTTTTTGCCTAAAACTCAAAATGCAAGCACTTCCAGCTCTTGGGAATGGTGGGAATGGAGTTAGGTGTTTTCCAATCAAAATCATGTATTATACCCCTATGGAACTCCAACTTTTATTCTACGAGTGAGAAAGTCACTATTCAGGTTCCTGAGGAGGGCTGAGAATGCGCTATTGGAACTTCTAGTTCATTGAACCACCTCCAAATGCGCTTTTGTACCATACTTGGTACAAATAGTGAGTTCTAGGTGTTTTGGTACTTAAGTCACCCTTCATGTGCGCTTTTGGAACCTTTTCCACCTCCCATGTGTAGACACAAAATTATGCACTTATTACTAGTATATTACGCCTCTAGTATGTCGTTATATGCATGATTCCTAAGTGAGAAAATTAGACACTAGTGAGACCTCTCATAGTCCTATTGATTTCGAGTGTGACATTGTCTTATATTTTTTGGATTTATGTTTTCTAGTCGTGTCACAGGGATCCCTGTCTCTATCCATGGTCTCGTTTATGTTTCTTGTCCTAAGGACAATAGCACCCAGTAAGGACACTAGCACCTAGGCGCTAGTGCCCCTTCTTGGCGCTTTTGTCCACTCTTGCTTATATTCAAATTACCGCTTGGCCCCTGATTTTGGATCTTTTCTAATTCCTATTTCATATTTGGGGTCGCCCCTTTGTGTCACTAAGTGTTGAAATTCAAGCAAAGGAATCATATGTGTGTGTGTATGTATATACATATATATATGCAACCTACTAACTACTCAAGGGGCAATTGGGTCACTTTTTCTATCTATAACTTGGGAAAAAAGGAACACTTGAGGACTACATTTGGGCTACATTGTTCACGGCATAGGAAGGGCAAATTCTGAAGTCCATGACACACATTATCTTGGGGCAACGTAGTTGTAACCCGCTATCTTGGTGCAGCTTGCACAAGGGCAACCTAGCTTCAAGAGACACGATTCTATCACACACACACACCAAAACTACATTGAGTCTGAAATGTAGTGCAACACTCGGTGACAATCACATTAGGGTGACTGCTGAGGTCAATCTAACTCAAGCATATGCATCTTTTATTCCATCTAATGTGTGTTTGAGCCTTGTGCGGGTAGTTAGGGTTTGTTTTGTAGGTACATGTGCGACAAGGAAGCCCTATAGCAAATTCGATGCGACTCAGAGCAAAGTGAAGATGACATTATCAGACCCTGATAGAATCAAATCCGCACACATTATCAGGACACTAGCACCCAGTTCGGACACTAGCACCCAGGCGGTATTGTCCCCTTCTGGGCGCTACTGTCCAGCACACCTGTAGATCACTGCCTCTCAGACGAAGCATGCACAGTCCAGATTGAGCATGTTCCACCATCATTCCAACCTAGATTCGGTATAGACAACTAGATATCAGCTAAGTCACTCTCATGTTCTTGTTTCTTGTACTTGCTCGTCATTGGATGTTTGTATTTGCATGTTTCTGATATATTTGATTGATCACCAATTCTCTGATTAAGATTTAATTTTTGTCAAATCGCCATGTTCTAATTTCATGTTGACATTGCACTTTTGTAATAACAAGTTCACAAGGACCACTTAAAGTGTGCTTTGGTACAAAAGGTGAGTTGCATATGCGCTTTGGTACATGCCAAACCTCCAAGTGCACTTTTGAACTTTAAGTGGTACCCAAGCATGTCCCAAGGTGCGTTTTTGTACCATAGGTACCCATGAATACTCCGAGTGCGCTTTTGCACTTGTAAGTTCTCAAACCCTTTCCAAAATGTGTTGAGTATGCTTATGACTTGGTTTTCCCTCCAAAAAGTGAGTTCAAAATCACTTAATACCTTCCAACATCATTTTAGAACCTCCATTTGACAAAGTGCTCCATGTTTTGTTCTCAAAAGCCAAATAGAAGCTCTCAACACAAAACCAGTTTTCCCTACATGCCCAAAGGTTTTTTGTTCATAACTCATGCTCCTCCCATCAAAAACTCTTGAAACTTTGCCCAAGCACTCCTCTCCCAAGCTCCTTCACTTGATAGTTTTCTTATTTGACATGGTGGCCTGATTTATTTTTTCTCACCTCCAGAGGGTTTCAAGGAGTTTTGCTCTAAAAATCATCAAAAACCTATTGTTTTGGCACTTCTTTGGCATCATTCTTCCTCCACAACACCTTCACATCACTTCTATCCTCTCTATTTTCACCATGGAGTACAAATACTTTGGCTATGAATCTATCTTCGTTTTAGTCACTGACTTACCTAACATCGGAGATAGCAATGTGGACTTCATGGACTTCAGTGACCTCCGAGCAAGGATGGTGGAGAATAGCAAAACGGCAATGACAGACAAAATCTTCCGCAATGGTTTATAGAGGATTGCGAGTTTCCCGCTATCCATCCAGAGTATAGACCTAGTCTTAGCATGCTCGAATCACTATAATCCTATCAACCGAGAAATCAGAGCAGCCAATGGCACGTTGTTGGCCCAACTAGATCCAGTTCATATTGGCACCACTTTCGGAATCCGGAAAAGGAAGAATGAAATATCCCTAGTTGGGATCTTACCACAAAATTGACAACACACAGAAATTTGCAGCAAAATACTAAATCTGACTTTTGCAGAATTTATGCAGAAAAAGTACAGCTAGGGCAGCGAACAGAAAAATATGAATAACTCTCAAAATACCCATCCAAAATACTTGAAATTTTAACTGGAACAAGATAATAATATGAAGAACACAAGGGAAATATTTTTGGAAATTTTCAGTCAATATAACACTGCCAGAAAATTACAGCGTGCCTAAAATAGCCGGGAAACTTCGAAAATTAATATCTTTCCGAATACAAATGCAATAATGATGAAACTTTGGAAATAACATATATAAATATAGTAGATGATTTTCCAACCTTCAGATCTGAAAACGGCCAGCTGGAAACCCTAGAAATTAGGGCTGCAATTTCCCAAACAAGTCGCCCCCTTTGGAAAATGGTCAAAACCCTTGTGAAACCCTCTGTAGATGATGCCGAATCCTTCCTCTATGGCTGCCGTAGGTATGATCCAAAAATCAGCTGAAAATCTCCACAAAAACTCTCAAACATCCTCAAACCCTAATTCTGAAAATTCTGAAGATATCTCTGTAAAACCAGCCCTGAAATCTGCTCCAAATGACAAGCTAGGGTAGATCTTTCACTACCGAAGAATGCACTACTAGCTAGGGATGGATCTCTCACCACCGAAGCTAGGGTTCCCGTGGGATCTTACTCCACAAGCTAAAAGTTGCAAACAGCAGTTGCACCATGAAAAGAAATATAAGTGTATGCATGAATGATCTCTCCTTTCACCCCTCTTCTCCTTTTATAACCTTTTCCATGTCAAAGAAACCCTAAAACCCCCAAGGCGCACTTTCTCATAAAGAGGGCCCAATTAAAAATAACTTAAAGTTGCTTTTTCCATTCCTAGGCGCCTTGGCCCAAAAAGTGACCCCAACAAAGAAATAAAACATTTAATGCAATACACATCCCCTCAAGTCGCCAAAAAGGTACTTTAAGTGGCCCCAACGAAGAAACATAACATTAAATGCCAAAATTGTCCACTTAAGTGATCCCAACGACAAAAATAGAACACAAAGGGCCCATTAGACCCTCCCAACGCCTAAAATATAACAAAAACATAGTAGGAAATCAGACAACCATCCCCAATAACCTCCAAAGTTGTTAGTCCCTTGGGAATGACCAGGGCTAAGACCAAAATAGGGCCGTTAGGCCAACTGCTCGGAATTGGGGACATTACAAAGAATTTTGTTGTTTTGAATAAGGAAGATGCCTTAGCTAAAAGGAATAACTGAGACTCTAAGCTCCATAACATGATAGCTTCCTCTTGGTTGAAAGTACAGAAAAAGGGACCATCAAGGATTCCTAAGAGTCTGGTAAGAGCCAAATTCCACAAGGAACTCTCATATATGATTGTTCTCTTGAGCTGAGTTATGGGAGAACCCACGACAAAAGAATTCAAGCCACGGATCGCTCAATTTATCAATGTGATATGTGAAGGATTGCAGCATATTGTTTGGTGCTAAATTATAAGTGATAATGTACACAATGCCTTGTTGAGTGTGGCTTCCACAAGTAAATTCTACACGACTTCATATCTCGTGTACTCTCTTGTCACAATCAAAATTTGGACAGGGTTGTCCACCAAAGGAGAGTTAGGTGAAAATGGGAGAGTGCATGATTATTACCCTCAAATCACCACGAAGGAAGCTTACAACATTTCAGGAGGGTCAATGACGCTCTCACTATGTTTGTAGTAACATCATTATAAGGTAACACCGCATTGAGGATTTCCAAGGATGTTGTGGATCTTGTCAGTAGGTATGGGAGCTGCTTCACCCAGTTCCGGACATTCACTTATATCAGGGTTGGAGGCTTCAAAGGATATACATACAAACTTCTAAGGTAAGTAAGTGACAAGTTAGTTCTGATTGAGCTTTGCAAGCAATTGAGCATTGTCCAGGCTAAGTTGAAGGACAAAAAAGTCAAAGGTGTAAAAATGCCCAAGATGCTCATAATATTGAATCAACCATGATCCCCTTCAATCTACATTCTTACTCCAAATGAACAAACTTTAATAGCAAAGGTTTCTTCAAGAATAACATGAGGTTTACTTGCCTTGACACTGTAATGTCCCCAATTCCGAGCAGATGGCCTAGGAGGCTTTTCATTCGTCTTAGCATTGGTCATACCCGACGGGCTAACGACGCTAGAGGCTATTGGGTATGGATGCCCGATTACCACCTTGCTTATTTGTTATATTTTTTTGTTGGCATTAGTAATGAGCAACTTGGTGGGAATAATTGTTATATTTTGTCGTTGAGGGGGGCTCATAGTACTTTATTATTCTATTTCTTCGTTGGGGTAACTTATGGTACTTTATTATTCTATTTCTTCATTGGGGTGACTTATGGTACTTTATTATTTTATTTCTTCGTTGGGGTCATTTAAGTCACTTTTAGTCCCACACGGAGCTCCCAACTTGAAAAAAGGTAATGAAAAGTTATAAAAGGAGGTTTGGGGTAGTGATAGAGCTCATTCTTGCATACACACTTATGATTTCCATTGAGCAACTCCTGATTGTTTTTTCTAACTTGTGGAGCAAGATTCCACGGGAACCCTAGCTTCGGTGGTGAGAGATCCTTCCTAGCTAGCAAGGCATTCTTCGGTGGTGGAAGATCCACCCTAGTTTGTCAATTTGGAACCTAATTCAGGGCTGATTTTTAGAAATCAATTTCACAGTTTTCAAAGAAGGGGTTTGAAGGAATTTTGGGCTTTTTGAGGAGAAAAATTGAGGGTTTCCGGATCTATTTTATCGCAGCGATTAGAGCAGGTTTTGGCACCATTTCTGAAGGGTTTTTTTGTCTTTTTCAAGTGGAGCGACCCATTTTGGGATTTTACAGTGGTTTTTGGAGGGTTTTCAGAGTGCTTTTTCCAGGTCTGGCGATTGGGATTTCATTCATATTATTAATAGATGTTATTTCCAAAATTTCAGAATTTTATCATAAACATTTGAGAAGATATGAATTTTTGAGGTTTTCTAGTTGTCTAGAGTTTTCTGTAATTTTCTAGCAGTCATATATGATTCGAAAAATTCCAAAATATTGTTCTAGTGTTTTTTATTATCATGGCAAACTTCTTGCAAATTTTCATGTGTTTTGGACAAATATTTTGAGAAATATAAATAAAAATCAGCTCACTGCCCTAGCTAGGTATTTACTACAGAAAATCAGATTTTCTATTTGCTGCAAATTATCTATATTTTGTGTACTTCTATGTGGTATCCCACAAGGGATATTTCAGACACTCATCAACCTGAGATCGAGGAATTTTGAGATGATTGTTTTGATGATCTCAAGGTTCACCAAAGAGACTACATGAGGATGACTATTGAACAGATGAAGGCCTTCTGGTTAGAATGGGTGGCTGAGGGACTAGTGGATGATGGTAGTGACTTGATTGATCCATACTTCATGAAACAACTACAAATTCAAAACCTGAGTCCTGTTGATTGGTCTGTTAGAGAGGCAGGTGATATCATGGACCGCATGTTTGCAATATTGAAAAGATCTATGAAGTGGTTTCTCAACAAAGTATCAGAGTTTACTTCTTGTAATAAAAGCACTGACTCCCAAACTAGAGCAGGGACTTCCCACACTAAAGTCTATATTAAGGGCCCAAGATCACAAGCTACTGAGAGTCATGTTGCAGTATCGGGTACTCCTCACAAGATCTCTTCTCCTAAGATCACGCGTTTCTCTTGTTTCAAAATAGTCGGAAAGAAGGAACTTTGCAACATCCCCTAAGCCGGAACAAATTGCCATTTCTCCCGTGAAGGACATTCCAATCGTTCCAAAAGAGGACATCTGCCAATCCTTTTCGCTTCACGTGATTTCCCCTCATGGGAATCCTCCTCTTTCCCGCTCACCATCACCTATCATTCATCTCTCTTCACTCGTTTGTTTTTACCATCATCCTTCTCCCATAACATTACAAACATTATCACTATCCTCTTCCTCTCCCTGTCCTTTCTCCTGGATCTCTTTGTTGATAGAAGAGAAAAAGTAGATAACTATAAAAGCCGTTAATCCCAATTATGATGCAATAGCAGAGCTCTTGAAATCAAGCAAGAGAACAAAGAAAGCCAAGATCACTTCGAGGTTGATATTTGATGCTTCCAAAGGACAATTTGTGGAAGTGGCATGATCGCATTGAAAGGCCTGAGGCAGAAATGACTCTTGTTGATTATGATCTTAATAGAATTCATATTGGAGAGTCTACTCATCAGGGTGATGTGCACAACCTGAGAGAATCAGTTGCAAGAATGATTGAAAGAGTGGAGAAAGGAAAGCAAACTTAGGAACAACTTGAGGAGCACGTGTGTTTGCTTTCTTCTTATATCCAAACATTTTTGAACCCAAATGCTTCTTCATCTTCTCCATCTTAGACCATCTCTCCCATCAGTAGCCTTGATCAAAATGTCATGGAGGAAATTCGATGATCTAGCAAAACAAGGAAGGGTACTGAATCATGGGTTGAGAGTATTGTGATAAGTGGTTGCAAATTCCTCCACGAAATCAGCAAAGTGCATGAGTATGTTGAAACGGTGACTCTAAAGATCAAAGGCATTATAGAGGCAATTGGTGCTGAAATTGCTCACTGGGAGGACTTGATTCCTAATGTTTGATCTATGGCAAGCTCAGACAAGAATGTTCTTTTGTCCAAGGGAGTCTTTCTATGAGCAAAAGAATATATTTCAAGAAAGTGAGTGAGAACTATTGAATGGAGGATCAAGTCTCTCAAAGACGCAATTGATGATCTCTCTCCCCTCTTACATAGAAATGACATGTTGAAATCCAAGACTTGTTTGGATCTACACGACATGGGCTGCCAACCGCTTGATGATGATAATCCCAAGATAGGAGCAGCTGAAGAACTCAATGGGCAGTTTGTGAGAAACATCAAGGATCAATTGTTTCATTCTCAGTGTGTTTGTGTTGATTCAATGAATAAGATGGCTAGGATTTATAACATTGTTTCTGAAGCAACCAAGGAGTTTCCAAAATTGTTTGGAAAAGGTAAGAAAATCTTGGAAGCAGCTGATTCATGAGTTGATGTTTTGGAAAACACTATGACTCAACATGAAGGTGAACATGTGGTCACGCGCTTTTGATTACATGTGCAGAATGTCAGAGTTCCTCCAGTACAATGTATTCAGGGGTCTCCATCTTCCAGATCTTCATACACATGATAATCTCTTATTCTATTCACTCTTGCTTCTTCCCCATCTTCGTCCTCGTAAAGAAATCATTTCTTTTGTAAAAGTGACTTGCCTCACTTAAGTGAATTCTATTTCTTTGTTGGGGTTGCACTTTTTTTTAATTTCGTCTTATTCACTTAATTGACTTTATATTCCTCCATTTTAAAAGCATTTTTCTTAAAATAAGGAAAAGTATCTTATTTTAAAATCCAGAATATGAAAAGTCACATGGAAATACATAGTCACTTAAAGGGACTATATTGGAATGACCTCTTCATGATATGGGATCAAATTTTTCTCTCCCTAGCATGTATTCTTCTATTTCCTGCATTCCATTCTCTCTCTTGATACTCAACCGAACATATGGCAATTTTTGTAAGGAAGTAAGGGCTTTGTACTTATTAAAATGGAATGAGAATCGTTGATTGAACCTTGTGTTAATCCATGTCATTGTTTCATGATCCTTATATGATTACATTTGTTTTCCTTTTTCTTCTCATTGAGCTAGAATGTTTTTCTAAGTTATTGGTTAGTGGATTTTGTATTAGTCCCATTAGCATAACTCCCTCTTTACTTCCCCTTCTTTCCCTAGACGTATTCTCGTCTCCAACTTGCAAATTCTCCCCTCTAATTTGTTGTTGCAATTACAGCAAGGGTGTTTCTGCACATTCTCTGGTCTTCGACTACCCCCCAAGGTTAGAACTAGTGTATATAATTTCCAGTTTTCAATAAATGGGAGCTGCCCCATTCTCAAGCAGAGGAACCTAGCCCTGCAAGCATTGACAAAACCCGTATTTTGTTCCCGAAAAAATATTTTGCCAGCAAATAGTCAACAAACCAATAACCATGTTGGCTCTTCTAAGTTTGACCAAGTACCAACGATTGAGATGTCCAAATCTCTCATGCCACAAAAGATTGGTATTACCCTCCACAACCAATGCATGTAAGTCGACTCTGGCAGGGTCAACAAGCTTACACAAGCCATCTTGCCTAATGCTGAGGGAAAATACCCTTCCAATTTTACATCAAACATGATCCCAAAGAAATTCACGGTGATGTTGGGATTTTCACTTAATTGATTGATAGATGATAGATTTTAACTCATTCAAGGAACATACCTAACATTCCTAACTAAATTCTTTATGGGGACTTGCATGAAGAAATTTAGGTGCAGCAACTCCAGATTTTTTTATGTTTGTTAGTTGCAAAACTCTTTGAATGGGTTGAAGCAACCTTCTAAAGCTTCATAAGTGAATATTGGCGAATTTTTTTATTAAGAGTGGGATTTGCATTGCTGGTCAAACCCCACCTTGTTCATAAGATTGTCAATGCTGAACTCCTATTCTTGTAATTCATGTTGATGACTTGATCATTACTTGGATCAATATTGGCATGGGTCATGGTATAAAGAAAATTTTGAAGAAGACATTTCATATGACACGCCTGGGCTTGTTCAATACTTCAAATGCATATGCAAGTGTGGAAGTTAGAAGATGGTATATTATTCACATCCTAAGTATGCTTTAAAGTTTAATCTTCACCAACACTTTTCTTCTAGAGTCAAGTTGACTTCCCATTATATTACTAGGAAAGTTGATGCTAAGTCGTATAGATATTAGAGAGTTGGCGGTAGTTTGAGTTACTCGACCTATACCAAAGAGCTAGTGCATACAATGTCAACCTAGTGTCCATGTACATGCGAAATTCTTAAGGAATTCATTGGAAGGTAATTAAGCCTATCCTCAAATACATCGAGGACACTTCTCATCTTGTAGAGGTTGTATCACTTAGCTTGATTAGACTACAATTGATTAGGCTAGAGATCGAGATGATAGTAAATCTGCTAAAAGAATTCTTTAAGATCTTGATTCAAGAGATATTGCTTAACAGAGTAAGAAGCACCCTCTATTGTTATTTCACTCACTGAAGCAGTATACAAAAGTGTTGTTGTAATTTGGTATGAGACAACTTAGATTTGGACCATGTGTATGAGTCTGTTTTTGTCAGGAGCAGCCCACTGCAATGAAATGCGACAATAGAACTGTTGTCCAGTTGGCAAAAAATCATGTGTACTATGCTAAGACCAAGTCGATTGAGATCCATTACAATTAATTTTCAATAGTTTCTCTCGGACTGTGTGATTCAAATGGATTATTGTTGAGCCAAGGAACAAGTTGCAGACATCTTCACCAAAGACTTATCATAACCTTTGAATTCAATATCTTTCGGGGTTGAAGCAAGTTGTCATTAAGGAAGGATGTTACTGTAATGACACCTTCCTCTATTAGTATCCCCAAGTTAATAGCGGGGAGAGTTGTTAGCGTGATGATATTGTCTTAGTTGAAAACACCTATTGTCACCAGCTCATGGCATCAAAGGATCATGTTATTGTTTTTTGTTATTTAAGGTTTATCAGAACTTTATCCTAAGTCAGCATCTTTATCCAATTAGGATTTATCTAAATTGTGATGTGCATATACAGACAGAACTCTATAGCCATATCATCAGTTTTTGTTTACTGAGCTTAATTCATTACCAGGGTACATCCGATACCTACTCCAGGTACTCCGTGTGTTTATCTGTTGCTCTTATAGCTGTGTGGAGTAATTTCTTTTGATCCTATAATGAAACACTAAACTTTCTCAAATATATGTATGTTCATTGTTGAGTGATAGCTCCATATATTGACACATCTTAGTAGAAAGTTTACCTGAGGAATCGGCTGCTTGTAATCACTGGGATTTATAAATTCAGTGACACCAAACGCTTTTCCTGCACATATGAAATAATGCTTGGACCACACTCAAAATCTGTATGTTACTAAATTAAAGAGTGTCACATATTTAAAAGAAGACAAAATATTGGAACATTAGCATTTTGTATAAGACTTTGAATCTTACCCATTGCACCTTTTTCAGGGTTGATATCAACCCCAATTATCCGAGATGCCCCTCTTAATTTTGCACCTTGAGCTACCTGTTCATTGAAACAATAATACAAATTCCATGGGATTAAAGCCTAAAATTAGAACACGGTAAAAGGGGATTACAACTTTAGAATGTTTTGAATAAAATTGCAAAAGCCACATAAATGTCACGGCTCTCTGTTTCTGAGTTCTTACAGATAGGCCTACTGTTCCAAGGCCAAAAATAACCACAGTTGATCCTTTCTCAATGTTAGCTACTTTCCAAGCAGCCCCAAAACCTATAGAAAACAACAACCCACTTATAAATCACAGCGCTTTGCATATCACAGTGCTTTGCATTGCAAAGATTCAAAATAATATATTTATAACTTTCAGAGAAGTATTTACGTTTTAAAGCTTTAGACAAAGAATCCCCAAATCAGTTTGTCATGTTTCTAGTGATTAAATTTCATCCAATTATTTCTTTCTTAGAATTTCTTATTTCTATCACCTTTATACTTCTCAACCAAGCTTATTTTAAATATTGTCATCTGATACTGCAATCCATTTCCTTTCAACTTACATGGTTTCTTTCATGCAAATCATTCAAAATAAGTTTCTCTTCAGTACTTCATCATGAATGAAACAATGTTGGGAGGAAAGTAAAAGAAATAAAATAGCAAATTGACAGTAAGCCTAAGTGATTACATATTCTTAGACTCTCCTAGTATAAGACAAATAAATATGTTACTCTTCAGATGATCTATATATGCTATTTTCAATTAATATAAAGCTGTAAATTACACTACCCTGAAAGAAGTCAAGTGAGAAAATTGTACTTTCAAGTAGAGGCCTTAGAAATAGACTGACAAAACAAGAAAATACAATTAGAACACTTTTCAGCTATAGCTTAACAAAAAAAGCTTGCACAGTTGAGCAATGAAATACATTTCATAGTCATACAAGCTTCTGCATGCATTCTCTGCTAATGAAATACAAGTAGCTTTCCATCAGATAAATTGCTAGAGTTATTTCATTTATATTTTAATGAGACTTATTTGTTTGATTCCAGAAGGCCTTGTTAGTAGTAAGAAAAATGGAGTACCTTCATGATTGACAGAATTTTATTGGCTGAGATATTATCATCTCAACAGTATTTATCACATTCTGGAAAACAATCGTAGGGCGCTGTTCATTAACAAGCACTAACCCTATCTGTATTGAAAAATCATAATATATTTGTTTAAGGCTCGCATCTAAATAACCACTCCTTATAGACTATCCTCACATGTTTTCTCATTTCTGCAATTAGATATCATCTTCACAATTCCATCATCCTAACATTTTGAATATTGATATCAATTAAATTAATAAATAGTTAATGTGTTAACAAATTTGTACCTGTTGCAACACCGCAGCTAAGGACACTTATCTTTCCCAAGGGAACATCAGAGCTTAATTTAACAATGCACCCAGAGTGCACAACCGTGTACTCACTGAAGCTTGAGACTGCACAAAAGTGATAAATAGGCTTGCCTTTTATCGAAAAACGGGTCCTCTGATCACTGTGCATGACACCTTTTCTTTCCATTCTTAGTGTTTCACACATGTTGCTTTTGTCAGATTTACAATGCCTGCACTGCTTGCATTCCCCAGTAAAAACGGTAAGTACATGATCACCCTCATGTAGATCAGTTACACCTTCCCCAACACTTTCAATAATCCTGCAAACCAATTCATGAGTAGAGCGCATGACCACAAATAGTGGAATATTTGAATAAGTACAAAGTATCCTTAAGGAAAATAAAAGAGGCCAAGATGAACAAGAATAGATGATCAAAGTTGTATAAGCTAACCCTGTTGCCTCATGGCCAAAGATGCGGGGGAAGATTGGAATCTGCCCCTGAAAAATTACATGAGGAAGATTAGTTCCTAAAACATCATGATGGAAGATTTTCAAGAATACAAATCACCTTTCTTCATTAGACCACTAAGTATACAATAGCTTCAAAAAGTTCTCTCCTTCTTGTTTCCACCCTTATATTTGCTTCATTCCAATTCATTTTCATGAGTTTCATTTTGCATTTATCCTCAATAAGCTCACCTCAAGGTTAGACCAGCGAAATACAATAAGAATTTATGTAAACTGAGGCCAACAATGTTTGACATAAACAGAACTATGAAAATAGAAAAAAGAGAGTTTCCTCTTCAACAAGGTTATGATTCAAAGATCCTTTCTTAATGTCAAAAAACAGGAGGCGGGAAATCTAAAAGAGCATCTAATCATCAACATCCTTGAGCTGATATTATTATCCCAGTAAGATCCTAAACACATATCCAAGAGAACGTCCTTTGTGATCAAAGGTCATCAAAGTCATATGCTATATAGGATCAGCTAAAAAATGCAGAAGCCCAGGCTCCTGTATATGGTAAAAATACACATATTGAACATATTAAATAGAAGAACAAAACTGGACTAAGCGTAAGGTCAAATGCTTTTATTAAAACAAAGAATCAAACAGTTTCTTCAAGGCATTAAAAAATTAGTTTTGACTCCAACCTAAAGAAAAGGGTAACCTGATAAGAAAAACAGGAGATGCAATCTAATTTTCTATAGTTTCCATGCACAGCACCCAATAGAAAGAAAATGTATAGATGCTGAAGCTCCATCAGTGTAACCTCCCTAATAAATATTCCTTGATGAACAAAATAAGTTAAGAATGCTATAGCATTGGGGTTGTGATCTCAAAACAAGGGATTGCAATATCAGAATGCTCAGGAGTAATTTTCACCCCCACATAATGCAGAAAACATCCATCGATAGTTATAGGATTAATATATATGCATGCCTACTCAAGTAATAAGGCTAGGCAAGTATTCAGTATTCAGCTTGCATTCCTTGCAAGGAAAAATTTATAGAAACATGACATTGTCAGCCATCCAAGCCTTCCATAGAGCACCTTGTCCAATGGACAATGATACGTAGTTAGAGTGGCAGCATTACTCACAAGAAAATACTTATAGGAGTGTCATATAGTCAGTCATCCCAACTTTCTATAGCGCGCCTTGTCCAATGGCCAATGATAAGTAGTGAGAGTGGCAGTATTAAGCCTATAAGATGGAAACATCTTGGATGACTCGAACTGATCCAAATTAGATCAGAGCCAACGACCGGAATAATGACAGTCCATGAATTGGCATGAAACTTGACAGGAGGCATCCTTGCACAGTCCCCAACGCACTCGACAAGCCTTGGCTGAATAATGACAGTCCGCGAATTGGCATGAAACTTGACAGGAGACATCCTTGCACGGTCCCTAACACACTCGACAAGCCTTGGCTGAAAGTTCCACTGTTTGACAATCCAGAATGCAGAAATGCCGCAAAATGAGTTTTGGCTCTAAATTTGTCATATAATATCTGTTTATATCAAAACAGTGGAAAATTGATATGTAACTTTTGGAAACCCTTACCTACACACCCATCAAGTTTCAGGTCAATCCATTTGACCCCTTAAATGCCAAAACAAGTTGAATTTTGAACTGAAAAATCTAGACACCTTGATCTGTACATCTCTACACACTCACCAAAAGCATGCCTGCAACTTGTCCATTTGGTTCTCCAAAATGCAATAAACAATTGCAGACCTGGAGTTATTTTATCTTTTGTAGCATATGATGGGTCAAAATGCGGCAAGAAGAGTCTAAAACATCTGGAAGATGAAAGGGAAAGCGTGTAAACATTGGAAATGAAAAGTTACAAGGTCAAATCATCACCTAATGTCAATAAATATGCCTCTACATAAACCAAAGGGCGTCTCTTGGGATTTCTCCTAGTCCTAAGTGAGGGCAGCATTGAGGAGAGACTCCTCCAGCAGCAATACAGAGAGGGATCATGCAACAAGGATGGAAAGCGAGGAAAGAAGAAGGTATACTCCAAGAGCCACGAGTCATGCCCAAGAGAGAGTGAAAAACCAAGACTCGTGAGAGTAAAGAGCTCAAGCAAATAATTGTTTGTTAGTTCTGGTGATAATCTTGTATTGGTATGATTAATGGAGATATTTTCTCAATGCTGGAATTTTCCCACGTTTGGTTTCTCCATTGTAAATATTTTGTGTCTATATTTTTTGAGACGCTGATATATATTCTCTTGCAATTCTTCCTTTATTTTCTGTCAAGAAAGAATGAGTTGCCAAAATATTGCTTAAATATGAGTTTCATGTGCATGTAAATTGTATTTCATATAGTAGGTGATTACATTGACAACATAATTCAGCAAGTTATGTACATTGTATATCAGCAAGTGAGGGCAGCAAGGAGGAGAGACACTCTCACGGCAATAGCAAAGAGGGATCATGTGGCAAGGATGAAAAAGCAAGGGAGGAGAAGGAGAAGATATACTCCAAAGCCAAAAGCTATGCCAAAGAGAGAGTGAAGAGCCAAGAGTCAAATGAGTGAGGTGTTAGTAAATATGAGAGAGAGAATAAAGAGCATGGAAGGCATATGGCACACTAACATCTCGTGTGTGTCCATCTTTTATTAAGCATAAAGTAGTTAAGTCCATACAAAGATTTAATCAACCAACAAACCAAATGATCACAACCATCTGCCCAAAAACCTTTAGGCAGATCACAACCATATAGACCTCGTCCAAATCTTCAGTAAGGCGTGTTCTTTACATCCATCTAAAGTACCTTTCAACCAAACTGAGCAACTATAGAGAGAAACAACTAAAATGTGACCATCTTCACAGTAGCAGCAAAAGTCTCCTCTTAGTCAATGGGGTGTTTACTTGAAGATAATTCCACCAACTTCCAATGTTATTCTTCATTAAGGCATCATATTCTGCTTGCAAGGTAGTCTCCCATTCCAATTCACCTCTTGCTTCAGAATTTCATTGTGGTTAAGGTACCATAAAAAAGCTGAAAAGCAAGAGCAAAATGAGCGTTCTCTACTGAATTAAAAACCTTCTTTCCAAACCTTCGGGTGTGTGCATTCGATTGAGGTATTTCATCCTCCTACACATCCTGTATAGCAGGGCAAAACCACTTAGGCCTTCATTGTGCCTGAGAACCCTGTGGTGACTAAATCTCTGCCAGATTGTTGATATCCTCAAGTTGGCGTCACCGATACACCAGTGCATCAACCATGAATGTAATGTGTTGTTGAACTAGAATATGTTAAGTGGTACTATATGAATTACCTCGAGGATTGCTTGTTGGTTACTAACAAAAAAGGATTGTTACTTCTTCACATCAACATCTCGCCTGTAACACTCTGATTTTGCAAATTATCTTGATGAATGTTTTACATGCTGTTATAACTTCTGAAATGAAGGCAAACATGTTAAGATATGTTCTGATCTTAAGGGAATGTGTTTCTAACTTGGATTCTTGCATGCTGTGATTTATTGTATAGGACAGCATTTATTGTACTTGTGTGTTTGCTGATATGACGACAAATTGTCGTATACTTGCTAAACTCTCGTGGCTGATTGACAGCACACCTTGAATCAATTTCATTAATCCAAGTGTGCTGAGGGCTTCTGGTGATTTCAGCATTGATTTACTCTTGAGCCCTGTATTGTCGAACTTGGGACCTCGTGAGGCAAGAAACGCCTGGACACGGGTGGCCTTGGCACGTGATCCAAAGGACGGAACGTCCTGCTCTGCATTAACGTGAATGTTAGTAAGAAGGCTGGATGGAAGTTGTTTGGTGTTAGTGGTTAGTATGAATTAAAAACCTAAACTAATCCTAAGTCCTAACATGCATCCTACACTATTATCCTAAGTGGATTTTTAAATTAAAAAAAAAAAGGGAAAATAAAACCTAAGGCTAAACTAAGACCTAGGTTGAACACTTTATACAATCTAAACTAATCCTAATCTAAAAAGGGCGCGTAGACCCTTGGAAGGAAGGGATAAGGATGGAAAGGGCATTCATTGGCATTTAATAAACTGTCCATACGTGGACAGCGCCAGTTTTGGCGGGGCAGGTAGGAAATAGAGGCATCTATTTGGAGATAGAGCCAATTTCGGTTTTGCATGGGAATTTTGAAAGATTGAGTTCGCCAACCCAAGTGGCGGTGGCGTGGAAAGTAAGGAAAAAGGCAGAGCCTTAATTGCATTGATTATTCTTGGTCCTCGCGACCAGTTCGCCTTAGAAAGTGTATGAGGGAATTTGATTTTTCATTGTTTCGATTTGGCTTTTGCAAAGTTGCTCTGCATTTGGTTTTTCTGACTTGGTTCAGTCGAACCAACTCTTGGAATTTGACATTTTTCTTGGAGATTTCGAGGCTGTTGCTAAGCCTGAAGAAGAAAGAAGTGTTGGGGAGTTTGTGTTGTCGCTGTGGAAGGAAAAACGCGGCAAACGAAGTTTTCTTCGAGTTCTGGAAAAGAGATTGCAGGCATGTTAAGCCCTTCTCTTTAAAAATCTTTGCTTTGATTAAGTGTTTCATTAAAACAACCCTGCTCTTGGGTTTTGATTCTGTGACTGTTGTCGAGTCGATTCGAATTGGGTTTCATCGATTCTTGCTTCTTTTGTTTGGAAAATGATATGTTGAATCGTTTCTGGTTGCTCGGTTTTGATTTGTTTTTGCTCGAATCAAGTTGGAAATGAATTACTGCATCGGTTGTAACTGTATGGTGGTTGGATATAGATATTCCCTTCTCTGTTCGTGTTGTGTGGAAATTGGAACAGGTTGTGTAATCGTTCCTTGCTGTTGTGTCTGGGACTGCCTTTGCATGTAAATGTAGGTTGAATATGGTTGGGTTGGGTACCATGATTTGGGTTCGTCGACCCTTGCTGTTCCTTTTCTTTTGAAATGATAAGAAAGTCGTTTCTCTGTGTTGTGTTTAACTGCCTTGCTCTTCTTGCATAGAATACCTCCATGCTGTGTTGGTTGTTGATGATTAGACGGGGTTTCGAACTGGTTTTCTAGTAAAAAAAAAAAGATGATAGGAAACTGTGCAGGTAGTGTTGGTCATCTTATTGCTGTATGATTGTCTTTTGTCACATGAACTTGGTGATAAGATAGTGAAAGTTGTGTGTGCGACTTGATGTCGATTTTGTGCTGAAGTTTTCTTGCTGAAAGAAATAGAACCTTTCTCTTCCTTCTGCTGTTTCGGGATTATAAGGAAATGGCATTTGTATTTTAAAAGAATGGGCATTGGAATTTTATATGAGTGCTCGTGAAAGTTAGAAAAGAAATAGTTTCTCTTTCTGAACTTATAGTATAATATATTGTTTTCTTGCTGAAGAAGGTAAGATGAATTGTGGTGTTTAAATGATGATCGCTCAATCCTCTAGTTCGGACTGTTTTATGAATGCGTATTTGACTTTAAATTGCTGTGCGAAAGAAGTGATGCATGGGAATTCTGTCTTGTTGTTGGGTTTGTCTTAACTGTATCTGACTTACGCATTTAGCTCCCTATACGGGTTTACTTCAAAAAGAGGTATTGATAACTGAATATTGCATTCCGAAGTCTTGCATATTATTATGGACTCAACCAAAGGGGAATTCGGGCAGAATGCTTGTTGGCAGTAAGCACGTTTTGGGTGTTTTCTTTTCTTCTGAACAAATGATTGTTCTTACTGATATCATGGAAATTAGCTCTCCCTCTTCTGCTAATTGATTTCGAAAGAGATAGTAATTAAATTATTTTCTAATTGTTGTACCTTCTGTGCAAATGAAATATTTAAATATTTTGTGTGGCATTCCGAGTTGGTACTGTCATTTGGGTAGAATTGGAATCAGCTGAACAATTCTTGAAGAGTTCGAAGAAGATGATTGTTTTCTTAGTGAGGGTCAAGGACAGGAAATGTTCTCTGTTGCTTTTGAATTCTGGAGATAGCATTAGGGGCTTACTGTGCTTTATAATTGAATTTGCTGTAGGTAACAGCAATGAATAAAATGTTATTTTGAATGGGTTATGCTCATAAGATTAGGAAATCATGTGATTAATTGACTGCATGATTGAAATATTGTTTGTCTGTTTAGCATACAGTGAAAGAAATATGGTTTCTTTTAGTATGGTAAATATATGGTACGCAACCTTATATTGTTTGATCTTGGATGAACATAATGTTGTACTAACCTGTTTCGGATCTTTATATGAGTCTGATTCAAATGAAGTATGGATATGGATGATGAATTCTTCCCTGATTTCATTTAAAGCTGATTATAAATGAAATCATTCTTGCTGCCGGTAAGTGAATTCTGATTGGATTTTGTAAGTTTCACTCTGAACTGTTATCTTGATTTGTCTTTCGTTTGGATTCCACTGTTAGGACAGTCATGTGGAAAGAAATAGAGATATGAATGAATGACTTGGGAAAAATAAGCTTTTCTACTTTCATTCAGTTGGAAATCTGTAATTCGTGAAAAATGAATTTTATAATGCTTAGATGGGAGCAACTATATGCATTGTTGTTCGCTTTCTTGTCTGTGCTTGATTGCTTGGATTCTAATATGATGCAAGAACTGAAAGGAAAGTAAGGGGGTTTACATTTCAGTTGGTTTCATTCTTGCATTTATTATTAATGAAAGGCGTGGAAAAGATAACAGTGTGTTATATCAGCAGTAAGCTATTTGTATTCCTAACTTTACAAATATTGTAAATTGAGACTTGTAACAGTTATGTGGGAAACGGGACAGCAGTTCTTTGGCTGATTGTGATGATATTTTGATAGTTCAGTTGTTTTGATGATCTTTCTTTTGTGCCTATTTCGTGATTGATGTTTAACTGTCGTTTCATAAAAGCAGGGTTCTTTTATTGAGACAGTTAGTTGAAGCACCTTATTTTAAGGATAAGTGCTTAATATGCTCAGTTCATTGAACTGACCCGTGCAATTCATTTTGCAGATGAAATTTGATTAGAATGAAGACTTGGTTGTTTTCTGATGCTTCTTGATTAGCTGTAAAATGAATTGTAATTGTTACTTGATTTCTCTTCGAGGAATTGTGAAAAGAAGAAAGCATATTCTTCTATCTATGAGTTGTATGGATGATTTATGTAAACCATGCCCAATCAGCTGGATTGGCAATTGTACGGATTATGACATGAAATATTGAATACAATTACATGTGTGATATTTTAATGTTTATATCAGTTTGAATTGTTGTCTAAATTGGAAATATAATGTTATTTCTTGATTTGGATTTGTTTAATTGTCCTTGGATGGATGTTAAATGGAAACTGATATCTATTCTTACCTAAATGCAACTTTTAAGTTGAAAAATGCAATTAATTCATACTTGGGTAAAGATGAATTTTTAATTGACATTATAAGGATTAGGAAGAATATGATTCCATAATTGGAAGGTATTCAGGATTAGCTTAGGAGCTAAGGAATACCAATTAAACTTCGGAGTAATCGAACTTCACTTTCGAGCTCCATTAAGGATCTCGTGTGCTAAATTCAGAATAAAGGATATAGGATAAGTATATCCATAGCTAATGGACCTTAACCATATAACGTTAAGGAGAACAAATGAATACATTTCTTGGAAATTAGACCTCGTTTAAATGACGTCTAATAAATTAGAATTCTGAATTTAGTTGCAGTTGGAAAATCTTGGTTAAGTTTAATAGGTTAAACTTATCACATCCGTCGATACGGACTGCTTAACCCAATGATTAAGAAGTGAACCAAGTAGGGAAATGTAGCCCTTCGATACGAAGGAGAAGATGCATAGCAAGTTAATGGACGGCTTTAGTCCCTCTTAGCTAAATGCAACTGCAACGGAAACGAGGATCAAGGGATCAGCACGAATGCTGAAAGTTGATTTTAATTATTAATTCGTGGCTAAGTCACTTGAGCAGGATGTGTGTTCTCGATGGGTGGATTCTGCAGGACATTGGCATACGCCAGCTACAGCAAGGTGTCTCCATGAAGACGGGGTCTTCATGACGACACACTGTTGCAGCTGACATATTGCAATGCCCTCCCGAATCAAAACATCTGGAATACATAGGCTGAATGTGTAACTCTTAGCGGGGATTAGGATATGATCAGATATACGGAGTGACTCCGGAATACTAAGGATAACTAGACACACGGAGTCGTGGGGTAACGACACCGTATGTCTGCGTATCTTTAGTTACCAGGAGTGCCTTCTTATATTCGTTCATATTACTAGTTGGAAAATTGGAAGTTTAAACTAACCTTAAATGAAGAGGACTGGTAGGAACCAGGAAAGACCATTCTAGATAACAGGTGAAGTGAGGTGAAGGACGTATTCCGTAGATGTGTATCACATCCAGGAATATGATCATGCAAAGCATGTGAAAATCTTTGGCCAAAGTATCGCAATTGCTGGTTGCGTTGTCCTTATCACTTAATTTAAGATGCAGGATGTCAGATGAATATCAGTAACAGATATTTAGATAGGCTTCTTAAATGGATCACTTCAATAACCGGAAACGGTTATGAGAACAGGTATATATAATATACCATGCATAAACAAACATGAAGGATCGGTTGTTGCCGAGTCATGAACATGAAGGATCGGTTGTTGCCGAGTCATGAAATGAAGGATCGTTGAAACTCCGAGCCATGAAAATGGAAGATCGGTAGTTCCTCGAGTCATTTACAGCAGCATATAGAATCTGTTATAAGATTGAATGGCATTGAATGTGTGTTCCATATTGTAAATATGCGAACAGGGAACATTCGTTTAAAAAAAATTGTGTGATCCAAACTGTGTTGTTTGGGCAGGGAACAATTATTAAAACTTGAACGTGTGTTTGAATTTTGTAATTCATAACAGAGAACGTTATCAAAAAAAAAAAAAAAAAAATTCCCTTGTTCTGGTATTTTAAAATGGGGATGTTACATCTTGGTATCAGAGCTGAAGGTTGCAGCTCTTGGACCTAATGAGTCCACGATATTAATAAGGTTTACATTTTCTTATTGAACAGAAAATGGTCAGGACAAGAGGGAATGCTGCGAATAACCCGTTACAGGGTGGAGAAGCAGCAACTGCCCAAAAGCTGGATGAAATCCTTGCTGCCCTACTTGATACGAGGGATCGTTTGACTGTACTGGAACAGCAGTCAATGGGCAATGAAGAGGAGGAGAATGAAGCTGAAATAAATGATCAGCTGCCTCCTGTGGACAACATCAACGGAGGGAATCCGGGTGTTGATGATAATAATGTAATTGCTCCTAATCCCCCTGAAAATAAAAGGGCAAGATTAGCAGCTGAACTTACAAATGATATAAAGAGAATAAGTCCTCCAAAGTTTGATGGAACAACTCTTGGGGACGGAGCTGAGAACTGGCTCAGTGAAATGGAGAAATACTTTGCGATAAGAAACTTCTCTGAAGAGACTAAAGCGATATGGGGAGCATATCAGCTTTCTCATGAAGCATCATCATGGTGGGACAACCGTAAGGTTGAGCTGAATATTGTCGAATCAGACATAACTTGGGATCAATTTAAGGGTTATTTTAGGCAACGATGGCTGCCTCAACTCTATTTTGATAGGAAAATGACTGAATTCCAGAACTGGTCGCAAGGAAGGCTGTCGGTGACGGAATACTGGGAAGGGTTTACTAAACTCCTTAAGTATGTGCCGCAGTACCAAGCTGACGAGAAGTTCAGAATACGGAAATTCATAATGGGACTGAATCCCATCATTGGGGGCGAAGTGGATGTCCACGGCCCAACCACCATGGATGGAGTTGTCAAAAAGGCAATCAGACAGGAACAGAAATTGAGGGCAATATCTGCTCACAGGGAAGAGATAAGGAAGAAGATTCCCAATCCTTCTTCGTCTCTTGCACCAAAAAGGGGACCTTGGAAAAGGTTTGGTGTGAAAAACAAAATTGTTGTAGATAACAACAAGAAACCTGTGATGAATAGACCTGTAAATAGCGTGCGGAACAGCTTCACAAAAGTTAATGGCATTGGACAGAAGTCCTATGGAAGCCAGAATGATAACTTCAAGGCTGGTAACAAATTTGAGCCTAGAAAAGGGCCAGCTGGAGGATGCTTCAACTGTGGAAAGGACCACTATGCGAATCACTGTCCTCTGAAGAAGGATGATCGCGGACAGCAGCATAGGATACATGCTGCAGTGGCTAACAGACAAGCTGAAAAGCAAGTGACGCCCATAGAAGTTACGGGTAAGTTATTCGGTACACCTGTAGTTATACTTTTTGATACTGGAGCTACAGAATGTTTTATTTCTGCTAAACTTGCTATGAAATTAAAAAGAAAGGCTGCAAGAATGGATAAAACATGGACAGTGCATTATGGGAATAATGTTGTCCATACAGTCGAAATGTGCCTTTTTGGGGCAATTCTTGATCTGCCTAGTTTCTCCACCGAAGTTGACTTGTATGTCACTCCTCTAGGATCATATGATATCATTATTGGAGTTAACTGGTTGGCTGAACATAAGGCAAAGGTCGACTGTTATGAAAAACAAATCTATTGCTTCGATGACCTGCAGAAAGTAGCAGTCATTCAAGGTGTAAAACGGGAAGTTGCAGTTAGGAAACTGACGGCTATGCAACTAAAGAGGGCTAAAAACAGAGGCTGCACTTTGTATGCAGTAAAAATGACAGAAAATGCAGAAGAAGATAATGATTTCATGGAAAGATATCCATTGTTGAGGGATTTCCGTGATGTGTTTCTAGAGGAATTACCAGGTCTTCCGCCCAAACGTGAGTTTGATTTCGCAATAGAAATCAAACCAGGAACGGAACCCATATCTAAGGCACCTTATAGAATGACTACCATTGAGTTGGTAGAGCTGAAGGCTCAGTTACAAGAACTTCTGACTAAGGGGCTGATCAGACCGAGCGTCTCACCTTGGGGAGCGCCGGTAATTTTCGTAAAGAAAAAGGATGGCACTTTGAGGCTGTGCATTGATTACAGGATGCTGAACAAAGCAACTATCAAAAATCGATACCCACTTCCTAGGATTGATGATCTGTTTGATCAGATGCGAGGAGCATCAGTTTATTCAAAAATAGATCTTCGATCAGGGTACCATCAGCTGAGAATAAAGGAAGAAGATATTCATAAAACAGCTTTTAGAATGAGGTACGGGCATTATGAGTTCACGGTGTTGCCTTTTGGGCTGACTAATGCACCTGCCGCCTTCATGAATCTAATGAACAATATTTTTCAAGAATACTTAGACAAGTTTGTGCTTGTATTCTTAGACGACATTCTTATATACTCTAAAAATGTCGAAGAGCACCAAGAACATCTCAGGATAGTGCTGGAAATCTTAAGAAAGAGGAAGTTGTATGGCAAACTGTCCAAATGTTCCTTTTATGATGCAGAAGTGCATTATTTGGGACACGTTATAAGCAAAAATGGGATAGCTGTTGACCCTTCAAAGATCACAGCTATAACTGAGTGGCCTGCGCCTAAGAATGTGCACGAAGTGAGGAGTTTCATGGGCTTGGCTGGATATTATCGAAAGTTCGTTAAGGACTTTTCAAAAATTGCTGCCCCAATCACTTCGCTGCAAAAGAAAGAAAAGAAATTTGTCTGGACAGACAAATGTGAATCTGCCTTTAAAAAGTTAAAGGAACAGTTAACTACAGCACCTATTTTGACTGTACCTGATCCAAATGGAGATTTTATGGTTGTAACGGACGCCTCAGGAGAAGGCCTTGGAGGTATTCTGTTACAGAATAACCATGTCATCGCTTATGAAAGCAGAAAGCTTAAGTTACATGAACAGAATTATGCTCCACACGATCTTGAGCTCGCTGCCATTGTTCATGCACTTCAAATATGGAGGCATTACCTTTTAGGCAAGCCCTTTGAGTTAAAAACAGACCATCTGGGGCTGAAGTATATTTTTACTCAGCCAAATCTGAATGCAAGGCAGCGAAGATGGTTAGAATTTCTGTCTCAGTATGACTTCGATATAAGCTACATTAAGGGCAAGGAAAATCGGGGTAGCAGATGCTTTGAGTCGAAGGAAGCATATCTCTGCTCTTATAACGTTAAGAACTCAGTTTAAGGATGAGGTGAAAGATGCCTTGGAATTAGATCCTTATTTCCAGCAAGTCAAATCAGCACTTGCTGCAGACCCGCAGGACATCAGGTATAAGGGATTCCGTTTTGATAATGAAGGAATCCTAAGGTTCGAAAACAGGGTATATATACCTGTGGCAAATGACTTAAGAGGAAAGTTGTTAACTGAATTCCATAATTCACCTTTTTCTGGACACCCTGGCATTACAAAAATGCTTGCTGATCTTAAACAGCAATACTTCTGGAAGGGAATGAAAAAGGATGTGGTAGAATTTGTGACACACTACTTGGAATGTCAGCGTGTTAAGGTGGAACATATGCACCCTGCTAGATTATTGTATCCCCACAGTATTCCGCAGTATAAATGGCAAGTGATTACGATGGATTTCGTTCAAGGATTGCCTATGTCAAGAAATAAGCATGACATTATCCTGGTAGTAGTCGACAAATTGACCAAAGTGGCACACTTCATTGCTGGTAATTTGAAGGACGATGCACCAGTGCTAGCAAGAAGATTTGTACATGAAATCTTCAGATTGCATGGAATACCGGAATTAATCATATCGGACAGAGATCCGAGGATGACATCAAGGTTTTGGCAAACGCTTAATGCGGCCTTGGGGACTAAATTGAACTTCAGTTCTGCATATCATCCGGAAACGGATGGACAGACTGAGAGAGTTAATCAGGTTTTAGAGGACATGTTAAGGATGTATTGCATGGACCAGCAGTATAAATGGGAGGAATACCTTCCGCTGGTAGAATTTGCTTACAATAACACCTATCATGCCTCTTTAAAAATGGCGCCCTTTGAAGCATTGTATGGAAGAAAATGCAGAACCCCTGTCAGCTGGGACAGCGTTGAGGACAGAGAGGTAATTGGGCCAGAAATCCTTATGGAAATGGAACAGCAAATCAAAATGATTCGGGAACATCTAAAGGAGGCTGCCAATAGGCAAAAGAGCTATGCAGACTTGAAGCGGGTTGACAGGGATTATAAACTGGGAGAGAAGGTCTTTCTTCGGGTGAAGCCGAAAAAGAGCTCAATAACTTTTGGCAAGGCTGCCAAGTTGTCGCCACGTTATGTGGGACTTTTGAAATTGTTGAAATAATCAACCCTGTAGCTTATCGTCTAGCATTACCTCCTGCTTTGTCTCAAATGCATGATGTTTTTCATATTTTTTTGTTTAAGAAATACGTGACAGATTTATCACATGTGCTAAATTGCAATTCCTTGCAGGTCCAAGACCCAGGAATAATCGTGGTTAAGCCCATTCGAGTGCTGGGAACTCGCCAGTTGTACTTGAGAAATCGCGAAGTGAACCAATGTAAGGTCCAGTGGGACCAGTTCAGCGAAGAAAGTGCAACTTGGGAAAATCTCGAAGAAATGAGATCTACTTTTCCACACCTGTTTAATTGAATTTGAAATTCAAGAACTGATAATTCTACCAAATTTAGACAATTATTAATCTATTGTACAGTTGTCTTAAAACGTTGTTTTTAAGAGAGAATCTGTTTTTGGTATGAACTTATGAATGATGGGACAATAACTGAACTTTGTCTTAGGAACTCCTTGATTTGTTTAATCTGATCATCGGGACAATGATTCTTTAAGGAGCGAAGAATGTAACACTCTGATTTTGCAAATTATCTTGATGAATGTTTTACATGCTGTTATAACTTCTGAAATGAAGGAAAACATGTTAAGATATGTTCTGATCTTAAGGGAATGTGTTTCTAACTTGGATTTTTGCATGCTGTGATTTATTGTATAGGACAGCATTTATTGTACTTGTGTGTTTGCTGATATGACGACAAATTGTCGTATACTTGCTAAACTCTCGTGGCTGATTGACAGCACACCTTGAATCAATTTCATTAATCCAAGTGTGCTGAGGTCTTCTGGTGATTTCAGCATTGATTTACTCTTGAGCCCTGTATTGTCGAACTTGGGATCTCGTGAGGCAAGAAACACCTGGACGCGGGTGGCCTTGGCACGTGATCCAAAGGACGGAACGTCCTGCTCTGCATTAACGTAAATGTTAGTAAGAAGGCTGGATGGAAGTTGTTTGGTGTTAGTGGTTAGTATAAATTAAAAACCTAAACTAATCCTAAGTCCTAACATGCATCCTACACTATTATCCTAAGTGGATTTTTAAATTAAAAAAAAAAAAGGGGAAAATAAAACCTAAGGCTAAACTAAGACCTAGGTTGAACACTTTATACAATCTAAACTAATCCTAATCTAAAAAGGGCGCGCAGACCCTTGGAAGGAAAGGATAAGGATGGAAAGGGCATTCATTGGCATTTAATAAACTGTCCATACGTGGACAGCGCCAGTTTTGGCGGGGCAGGTAGGAAATAGAGGCATCTATTTGGAGATAGAGCCAATTTCGGTTTTGCATGGGAATTTTGAAAGATTGAGTTCGCCAACCCAAGTGGCGGTGGCGTGGAAAGTAAGGAAAAAGGCAGAGCCTTAATTGCATTGATTATTCTTGGTCCTCGCGACCAGTTCGCCTTGGAAAGTGTATGAGGGAATTTGATTTTTCATTGTTTCGATTTGGCTTTTGCAAAGTTGCTCTGCATTTGGTTTTTCTGACCTGGTTCAGTCGAACCAACTCTTGGAATTTGACATTTTTCTTGGAGATTTCGAGGTTGTTGCTAAGCCTGAAGAAGAAAGAAGTGTTGGGGAGTTTGTGTTGTCGCTGTGGAAGGAAAAACGCGGCAAACGAAGTTTTCTTCGAGTTCTGGAAAAGAGATTACAGGCATGTTAAGCCCTTCTCTTTAAAAATCTTTGCTTTGATTAAGTGTTTCATTAAAACAACCCTGCTCTTGGGTTTTGATTCTGTGACTGTTGTCGAGTCGATTCGAATTGGGTTTCATCGATTCTTGCTTCTTTTGTTTGGAAAATGATATGTTGAATCATTTCTGGTTGCTCGGTTTTGATTTGTTTTTGCTCGAATCAAGTTGGAAATGAATTACTGCATCGGTTGTAACTGTATGGTGGTTGGATATAGATATTCCCTTCTCTGTTCGTGTTGTGTGGAAATTGGAACAGGTTGTGTAATCGTTCCTTGCTGTTGTGTCTGGGACTGCCTTTGCATGTAAATGGAGGTTGAATATGGTTGGGTTGTGTACCATGATTTGGGTTCGTCGACCCTTGCTGTTCCTTTTCTTTTGAAATGATAAGAAAGTCGTTTCTTTGTGCTGTGTTTAACTGCCTTGCTCTTCTTGCATAGAATACCTCCATGTTGTGTTGGTTGTTGATGATTAGACGGGGTTTCGAACTGGTTTTCTAGTAAAAAAAAAAGATGATAGGAAACTGTGCAGGTAGTGTTGGTCATCTTATTGCTGTATGATTGTCTTTTGTCACATGAACTTGGTGATAAGATAGTGAAAGTTGTGTGTGCGACTTGATGTCGATTCTGTGCTGAAGTTTTCTTGCTGAAAGAAATAGAACCTTTCTCTTCCTTCTGCTGTTTCGGGATTATAAGGAAATGGCATTTGTATTTTAAAAGAATGGGCATTGGAATTTTATATGAGTGCTCGTGAAAGTTAGAAAAGAAATAGTTTCTCTTTCTGAACTTATAGTATAATATATTGTTTTCTTGCTGAAGAAGGTAAGATGAATTGTGGTGTTTAAATGATGATCGCTCAATCCTCTAGTTCGGACTGTTTTATGAATGCGTATTTGACTTTAAATCGCTGTGTGAAAGAAGTGATGCATGGGAATTCTGTCTTGTTGTTGGGTTTGTCTTAACTGTATCTGACTTACGCATTTAGCTCCCTATACGGGTTTACTTCAAAAAGAGGTATTGATAACTGAATATTGCATTCCGAAGTCTTGCATATTATTATGGACTCAACCAAAGGGGAATTCGGGCAGAATGCTTGTTGGCAGTAAGCACGTTTTGGGTGTTTTCTTTTCTTCTGAACAAATGATTGTTCTTACTGATATCATGGAAATTAGCTCTCCCTCTTCTGCTAATTGATTTCGAAAGAGATAGTAATTAAATTATTTTCTAATTGTTGTACCTTCTGTGCAAATGAAATATTTAAATATTTCGTGTGGCATTCCGAGTTGGTACTGTCATTTGGGTAGAATTGGAATCAGCTGAACAATTCTTGAAGAGTTCGAAGAAGATGATTGTTTTCTTAGTGAGGGTCAAGGACAGGAAATGTTCTCTGTTGCTTTTGAATTCTGGAGATAGCATTAGGGGCTTACTGTGCTTTATAATTGAATTTGTTGTAGGTAACAGCAATGAATAAAATGTTATTTTGAATGGGTTATGCTCATAAGATTAGGAAATCATGTGATTAATTGACTGCATGATTGAAATACTGTTTGTCTGTTTAGCATACGGTGAAAGAAATATGGTTTCTTTTAGTATGGTAAATATATGGTACGCAACCTTATATTGTTTGATCTTGGATGAACATAATGTTGTACTAACCTGTTTCGGATCTTTATATGAGTCTGATTCAAATGAAGTATGGATATGGATGATGAATTCTTCCCTGATTTTCATTTAAAGCTGATTATAAATGAAATCATTCTTGCTGCCGGTAAGTGAATTCTGATTGGATTTTGTAAGTTTCACTCTGAACTGTTATCTTGATTTGTCTTTCGTTTGGATTCCACTGTTAGGACAGTCATGTGGAAAGAAATAGAGATATGAATGAATGACTTGGGAAAAATAAGCTTTTATACTTTCATTCAGTTGGAAATCTGTAATTCGTGAATAATGAATTTTATAGTGCTTAGATGGGAGCAACTATATGCATTGCTGTTCGCTTTCTTGTCTATACTTGATTGCTTGGATTCTAATATGATGCAAGAACTGAAAGGAAAGTAATGGGGTTTACATTTCAGTTAGTTTCATCCTTTGCATTTATTATTAATGAAAGGCGTGGAAAAGATAACAGTGTGTTATATCAGCAGTAAGCTATTTGTATTCCTAACTTTACAAATATTGTAAATTGAGACTTGTAACAGTTATGTGGAAACGGGACAGCAGTCCTCTGGCTGATTGTGATGATATTTTGATAGTTCAGTTGTTATGATGATCTTTCTTTTGTGCCTATTTCGTGATTGATGTTTAACTGTCGTTTCATAAAAGCAGGGTTCTTTTATTGAGACAGTTAGTTGAAGCACCTTATTTTAAGGATAAGTGCTTAATATGCTCAGTTCATTGAACTGACCCGTGCAATTCATTTTGCAGATGAAATTTGATTAGAATGAAGACATGGCTGTTTTCTGATGCTTCTTGATTAGCTGTAAAATGAATTGTAATTGTTACTTTGATTTCTCTTCGAGGAATTGTGAAAAGAAGAAAGTATATTCTTCTATCTATGAGTTGTATGGATGATTTATGTAAACCATGCCCAATCAGCTGGATTGGCAATTGTACGGATTATGACATGAAATATTGAATCCAATTACATGTGTATTATTTTAATAATTATATCAGTTTGATTTTGTTGTCTAAATTGGAAATATAATGTTATTTCTTGATTTGGATTTGTTTAATTGTCCTTGGATGGATGTTAAATGGAAACTGATATCTATTCTTACCTAAATGCAACTTTTAAGTTGAAAAATGCAATTAATTCATACTTGGGTAAAGATGAATTTTTAATTGACATTATAAGGATTAGGAAGAATATGATTCCATAATTGGAAGGTATTCAGGATTAGCTTAGGAGCTAAGGAATACCAATTAAACTTCGGAGTAATCGAACTTCGCTTTCGAGCTCCATTAATGATCTCGTGTGCTAAATTCAGAATAAATGATATAGGATAAGTATATCCATAACTAATGGACCTTAACCATATAACGTTAAGGAGAACAAATGAATACATTTCTTGGGAATTAGACCTCGTTTAAATGACGTCTAATAAGTTAGAATTCTGAATTTAGTTGCAGTTGGAAAATCTTGGCTAAGTTTAATAGGTTAAACTTATCACATCCGTCGGTACGGACTGCTTAATCCAATGATTAAGAAGTGAACCAAGTAGGGAAATGTAGCCCTTCGATACGAAGGAGAAGATGCATAGCAAGTTAATGGACGGCTTTAGTCCCTCTTAGCTATATGCAACTGCAACGGAAACGAGGATCAAGGGATCAACACGAATGCTGAAAGTTGATTTTAATTATTAATTCGTGGCTAAGTCACTTGAGCAGGATGTGTGTTCTCGATGGGTGAATTTTGCAGGACATTGGCAAACGCCAGCTACAGCAAGGTGTCTCCATGAAGACGGGGTCTTCATGACAACACACTGTTGCAGCTGACATATTGCAATGCCCTCCCGAATCAAAACATCTGGAATACATAGGCTGAATGTGTAACTCTTAGCAGGGATTAGGATATGATCAGATATACGGAGTGACTCCGGAATACTAAGGATAACTAGACACACGGAGTCGTGGGGTAACGACACCGTATGTCTACGTATCTTTAGTTACCAGGAGTGCCTTCTTATATTCGTTCATATTACTGGTTGGAAAATTGGAAGTTTAAACTAACCTTAAACGAAGAGGACTGGTAGGAGCCAGGAAAGACCATTCTAGATAACAGGTGAAGTGAGGTGAAGGACGTATTCCGTAGATGTGTATCACATCCAGGAATATGATCATGCAAAGCATGTGAAAATCTTTGGCCAAAGTATCGCAATTGCTGGTTGCGTTGTCCTTATCACTTAATTTAAGATGCAGGATGTCAGATGAATATCAGTAACAGATATTTAGATAGGCTTCTTAAATGGATCACTTCAATAACCGGAAACGGTTATGAGAACAGGTATATATAATATACCATGCATAAACAAACATGAAGGATCGGTTGTTGCCGAGTCATGAACATGAAGGATCGGTTGTTGCCGAGTCATGAAATGAAGGATCGTTGAAACTCCGAGCCATGAAAATGGAAGATCGGCAGTTCCTCGAGTCATTTACAGCAGCATATAGAATCTGTTATAAGATTGAATGGCATTGAATGTGTGTTCCATATTGTAAATATGCGAACAGGGAACATTCGTTTAAAAAAAAATTGTGTGATCCAAACTGTGTTGTTTGGACAGGGAACAATTATTAAAACTTGAACGTGTGTTTGAATTTTGTAATTCATAACAGAGAACGTTATCAAAAAAAAAAAAAAAAAAAAATTCCCTTGTTCTGGTATTTTAAAATGGGGATGTTACATCGCCTAATGCTTATTTTGTTTTTTTTTAATAAATGTGTAATGTTCCTTTCTAGGTATGAACTAAAAAACAATGAAATAACACAAACTCCAAACCATAGTATTTTGATTTTTATATCAGCCAACTGGAAAATAGAGCAGTGAACAACAGTCTGATTTTTAGAACAGCAGCAAGGAAAAAAGCAATAATTCATCAAAATATCACCATTCACAATATCTGAAGTATATAGAGGCACTTTAGGAATATTTTAGAAAATTATCAACCAAAAAATCAGCCTCTAAACACAGTTGGAAATTACATAAATGTCAATAGAGTCTGCCCTTATGAAATGGCTAGAAATGAATGATTCCAAGCCCTAAAAATGAAGTACAAATTAGATTATGGCTGCCAAAAATATGGTGAATGCAATGATAGCTGAGTTGAGCGATGACGTGCCCTAGAAACCATCAATCTCTTCCCAAAGGTGAGTCACTCCCCTAGGAGAGGGGCTGAATTTCACCTTAGAACCAAACCCTCGTTGAAAATAGGCCTTTTCCACCTCTTTGAAGCACTTGGAACAATTAATTGAAGAGTTTTCGTTCTCCAATTACCAAGGAAGGGCTCCGTCTTCCTTATGAAGCCACACCAAAGGATTTCCGCCCTCTAGTGGAATGGAATATAGCAATCAGCCCCAAAACCAAGTAGTGTGAAATTATAATAAAGATGCACACCCAAAATGAGCCTAAGCGACCCCTTTTATATCCTTTAGGTGGCACCAAACCCCATGAGGGAGTTCCCCCATGACTGACCTCATAAAGAAGCTTGCTTTATCTTTTAATTTGCTTTTTAATTCCTCCAACCCATCCAACATGCCTCATAAAGGAAAACACTAAAAGAAAATGCAAATGCTCATGGAAAAGGACTAAAATATAAACAAATACTTCCCTTGTTCACCTTATTCCGGCCCACAGGAAGTGGAATGGGCTAGACGTCTTAGAAATGAATTAGTTCGAAAAAGGGGACATTACAAGATGCTTCATATATTAACAAAAACAATATTTACAACAAGGGTTGTACAAAACAATGAAGAACTGTACAGCAGTATTTACAAAGAAAATTACAACTGAGTACATAAAGCAATCAAAACAACAATAAAATCATAATAAAGTCCATGCTTTAACTTTTTTGCCTCCCAATAGAGAAGAAAACCTTTTGCAAGTAATTGCCATCTAATTTTGCCTTTCCAAGAGTGAAAAAAATCGTCCAAAGTGCATACCTCATTTCTGAAGACATAATTACACCTAAGTTTCCAAATAATGAACATGGCAAAAAGGTGTACACTATTCCAAATACTCCTAAAAGGGTGATGAATGAGTATTGGAGTCACCAAGCAAGGCTGGTTGCCAATGTAAAAGTCCTTGAAAAAGAACTTGCAATTTGGATTGAACTAATTTCCAACACGATTTAGTACAATAACATTCCCACAAAAGATGTTTAATGGTTTCCAACTTTGGAAAATGAAGACAAAGACCATCAGTGAGGCCATTCTTTGATAATCGAGCCTTGGAAAGGAGCCCATGATAAATTACCATCCAACCAAAAACTCGAAGCTTGTCAGAGACCTTTATTGTCCACACACTATGAAGTCTACGAACCCATAACGTTTTTGCATCCAAAGAAATCCATCTTACATTGAGAACAGAAGCAAGGGCTCTCTTTTTATAGAGAAAATGATAAAGACAATGTGTGTCATATTGTGAGATCGCCTATCCATAGAACCATCGCCAATCTCGCCAAATAGGTCCTTGCATGTCCAAATTCATTTTAAACAAATCTTCCTAAGAGATAAGATTCTAGATTTCTTGTATAGAGAATCAATCAGTGGAGGATAAAGCATATTCACGGGATAAGGATTGCCACTCTTTCCATCTACGTGTATTGTTGTCTCGCGGATCCTTCTATGAGAAAATACCTTTTTTTACGGAATCTACAGGCCTGAAACCGAGGGATAGCGGAATGAAATATGTCATGTAATTTCCTGGTCCATATAGATCTATTGTCAGATCCCATCCAAAGCGACTACCAGAAACTCTCCATGTGATCAAACCTGCAAAATTTTGCCATGTTGTCCAGTACTCTTGAGAACAAAAGATCCAACAACCTGAAAATTAGAAGGATCGGCAATAATATCACAAAGAGCTAACGAGCCTTTGATCTTGTTCAAATGATGTGTTGCTAGTGTCCAATGGCGCATAATCTGCCATGAAGAACCCTCAAAGCAGCAAACTACACATTTGGTTGCCAAAATACATCCTTGTGTGACAATATCTCTTATAGGCCCAACCCTCCTTCCTTGGGCATAATACAAACAGCCCACAGAACCAAAGGAATACCCCAAATACCACCATATTTTCACCAGAGATACATCCTCAAAATTTTCTCAAGACGTAAAAAATTGATTTTTTGAGGGCAACCAACAAGAAACATAGTAAACATGAGATGCCTAAAGAATGTTGCTCACCACAATTAAACTACCAACAAATGAGAGATCTTTGTTCTTCCAATAGAGAAGTTTAGCCCAAATTTGTTGAAGAACCCACTCCCACATGCTCACCAAAGAAAGATGCAATCCAAAAGGAATGCCTAAAAACCTGACCATAGTTCCAGGTGGGACAAATGACCACTTGAGTGGAATCCAAGAAGGTACATCATCACAACCAACCAACCAATGTTCAGATTTGTGATGACGCACAACAGCTCCAAAGGCAGCACAAAAAGTATCCAAACTCACTGTAGTACCCTTAATAGAGTTACCCACTTGCTATATATCTTTATTTACTATCAGTTAATGCTTTGGGATATCTTTTGGAAGTTGCTTGCACTCAGGGAAAGATTCATGGTATTTATCCTCCTAACTAACGCTTATTTTGTTACTAGAAATATCAATAATTCTATAGGCCTTAGATTGATCCACATAGTCAATGTAGAATAGCTTGTACTCTTGGAAAATAATTTCCTCTTAATTCTATTAGAAACTAGAGTACATGCAGCAAAACCAAAAACACAAAAAGCTGTTACCTCGGATTGTACTCCAAGCCAAGCTTTCTCATGTGTGAAATCTTGCAAAACTTTGCAAGGACTCCTAGTCGAGATATACATTACCATATTTATTAGTTTTCCCTAGTATTTGTACGGGACGCCTCTATTATGCATCATACACCAAGCCATCTCCATGATAGTTTTATTTTTCCACTCCTCCACTCCATTCTACTATGGAGTGTACGGCGTTGTTAGCTTCATTGAATTCCTTCCTTGCTACAGTAGTCCTTGAACTACTTGAAAGTGGGGAAGGGTCTCAATTTTTTTATCCACCTGCTTGTTTGGTTATCCACCAACGCCTCTACAAAACAATCAAACTCCTTTTTCAAGAAGTAGACCCACATCTTCCTGGAGAAATCATCCACCAGCAACAAAATCCTTGAACCAAGGATTGTTGGTGACTTCCAAGATGGCTCACAAAGCTTTGCATGAACAAGATCTAAGAGGCCCTTTGCACACCAACCACTTTCAATTGGAAAGAGATTCCACTTCTTGTCAGTCAAACCACCTTGCACACATATCTTGTTTTTCTTGGATAGTCGGCAAACCAAAAACCATGTTGGCTCTTCTTAGCTTGGGTAAATATTGAATGTTGAGATGTCCAAATCTCTCATGCCACAAAACATTGGTATTACCCTCTGCAACTAATGTATCTAAGTTGATTGTGGAAGGGTCAACAAACTTATAAAAGCCACCTTGCCCAACGCCTAGGGAAGCTACCAAGTCCAATTTTACATCAAACCCAATACATTTCTTCCTAGAGAAATTCACAGTGATGTTGGGATCTTCGATTAACTAACTAATAAATATTATATTTTTCTTCATTCTAGAAACATCTCTCAGCTTTTCTTCAGCTCCGCCATTCTACACTCTTGTTTCCGTTGTAGCCCTTTCTTCTCATTCTTCTTTCCTTTCTCTTCTCTCTTTTCTTGTTGTTCGGGGGACCCTTTCGGGTCTTCCTGTTGGCTCTCTTAGCATTGTAGTGTACAGTCCCATTGACCTACTTTTGTGGTCATTTGTTGGACATTAATATTATTATCTTATCTTATCTTATCTCATATTCCTGATGATGATTTTTTTTTTAAATCGTCAATACTAATACCATGCAAACATCTCCTATCTCTTCTACAACATGTGTTCGCTCATCAAGTAATGTAATTAAATTAGAACAATTTGTATTTACAATAAATTTTACATACCAATCTTTCTAACACGCGAAATGTTTGGATAATGCTCTAGAATCAAATAACCAACAACTATTAGCACTATCATTCGAGCGTGATGCCATTATTTTTTATTTTTCACTATGGTTGCTAACAAAAAATGTTGCATTTCAAACTTCAAAGACACATTTGCAAATAGTTTCTAGGTCTTCGAAGTCTAGTTGAAACTGTTGTCTTTTTCTGTTTAGCATTGCTTTGGCTTTCACTTTTCATTCTTTTGTGAATATACATAGCCAGATCAAAACTTCAATGCAAAATCCCAAATGGTCTTTTATCTTCCACTTGCCCATCCCCTCCTCACAATCCTTGATTGTTTTGGCTTCTCTTGGTCTATACAACCTCAAATTGATTATCCATCATTGTTTTGGTTTTTCATGTTCTTTATGACCTCAAAAATCGATTCTCCTTTTACTATTCACAAAAATATGTCTTCCTTTGCGACTATTTGTGTCTTCCTCGAATACACATCAAGCCCTAGCATTTTGATCCGTTGTCTACTTTTTACATCATTACTCTCCTAGTTTGTTTGCAAGTATTGGAACTAAACTTACAAAAATATATCAGTGCAAGTTCTTTACAAACTAGAAAGATTGATCGTGATTACCTAACAAAACATGATTGTGTGTTCTACCCAAGGAAATCACCATGAAATCGCATCATTCTATATATTGTCATCTTCCTTCAAAATGGCATTTTTTGTCTTCATTCTTCTAGCATCTGCAACTCACATCCTCTTCACAATTTATAGTTCCTACCCCAGTGATCTTCCTAGGGCTTCCTCAAACCGCTTACCTCTTCTTTGTTTGTACCCTTCTTAGGGCTTCCTTAAACACCTGCAACTTGCTATTCATACGCTTTTAGGGCTTCCTCAAACCGTTGGCTTTGATACCAATGTTAGTAAATATGAGAGAGAGAATGAAGAGAAACAAAGGCAAACAACACACTAAAATCTCATGTGTGTTTGTCTTTTATTAAGCATAAAGTAGTTACATATAGTTGAGGAAGTTTATAACTTAACATTAGTTAAATACCACCCTAAAAGGCTAAACTAGAGACTACTCCTAGTTCGTCAAGAAATCTTACAAATAAAATGAGACCAAGAGGTTAGTCATTACATTTGCAAGTTGCTACCTAAGAGGGGTGTGAGTGAAGAGAGATATCGCCATAATCAACCAATTGTGAATGCAATGATGACAAATCTCAATGTTTATGGTGCAAGCGTGATATACCGGATTCTTCACCATCTATAATACACCTTGATTGTCACAGAAAATGGAAAGTGGGGCAAGTATAGTCTGAGGAAGTTGATGATCAATCAAAATCTGACATAGCCAAATTGCTTCAAAACTAGCACTAATAGCTTTCTTCTACTTTGTTTCAGTGTAAGATATAGCCACAATGTGTTGAAGCTTACTCTGCCATGATACAACTCCTAACCAAAGGTAAAACTATACCTAGTGGTAGACCTATAAGAATATTGAGTCACTATTAGTTATGTATCAACTAATGAACATTTGTAACCACTTCAACCATTTTGTAACTATATCTTGCACAGTAAAATGATGGTCACACAACTTACAAAAAATGTTGTGTTCACATCTTCTAACATTGGCATTAAAGCCATTGATTCTCGAAGGGCTCGACATTTGAGGCAACTCTTGGAACGGACAGCAAGGAAGAAGACTGTACAGATGTTTGAGGAAGCCCACAATCATGGTTGTTGCAGGAGAATCATTTTTACGTTTACAGAGGATTTCCAAAGAGAAATCGAATTTAACCAACCACCATTGGAGTAGGGCACATTATGAGTATATTCGTCCAAGCTTCTTCAAGTTGGAAAACCACGATTTTTGAAGTAAGTTTTGAAGTTAGGGCATGCATTAAAAAAATTGTGAATATCAATTACGAATATAGTCACAAATTACAGGGGGTTTTGGAGTCATTTCGACCTTAAAAGAGGTCATTGGGGCATGGGAAAATACAAACTCGAAGGGCACTCAATTTCTACAATAAATGCCACAAAACCAAAATGAAATCTAGAGAATTTAGACGAAAATACAGTCTGAAAATATGGCAAGAAAGACACAATTTGAAATTCCCCAGTTCTAACAGAAAGAGGGGCACAAAACAAAGGGCACGAATTTTTCTGCAAAGGAAAGATCAAAGACAAACCAAAAGCATGAAAAATTCGCTGATGAATAATATATATTTTAAAGGCATCCCACACTTTGAAGATATGAAGGGATCGAGTGTAAATGAAGCTCAACATGAATGGTTGTCCAGTTAGTTTGGGAGTTTGTAGATCTTGCAAATTATACCCTTACGAGGGTCATGAGACAACTTGATGGAGCACTGTGAATATTGTTGAATATGTATGGTTGTCCAATAATTCAAGAGGTTCGTAATTCAAGAGTTTGAGGAGGTAGAATCCGAGGATTCAACTCGGGAACTACAACTTTACGAGGGTTACGAGGAAACTTGATGGAGTTCTACTTGATCAAAGAATTGTTTTCAAAGAGAAGACTTTTGAAAAATGTGTGACTCTATTTAACTTTGTTATTTTAATCTTTTGTCAATATGTTTGTTTTCACTTTCTATAGCATAATCCTTAAGAGGGAGTATAAGAATATAAAGCTTATAGTTTATTATTATGTCACTATTAGTTATGTATTAACTAATGAACAATTGTAACCACTTCAACCATTTTGTAACTATTTCTTGCATGATAAAATGGCGAAGACACAACTTACAAAGTGTGTGTTCCAGTTTCTCTTCATTACTTCTTTGTTCACATCTTCTAACACCTCTGAGTATCTATTGATCCTCCCTATTTAGAGTTTGTGTATCCAATCAATCTAAAGTATGTTGTCCTCTAATATAGGATGCCAAAGTCAAGAGTTCCTTTGACATATCGCAAAACTCGTTTTTCTATTGTCCAATGTATGAGTTTCGGTTGAGACAAGAACCAAAAAAGATAGCTAACAACACAACATAGATGCGATCATGTCCACGTAAGATATATCAAGCTACCCACCAATTGGCTGCAGTGTAATTTGTCAACTAAACCTGAGCTATGAAAATGAGGTGGTCATGTTGTCAGTATTCTACACCTAAGCAATAGTCTAAGAGGCCTACTTTCACAATATTCAATATCAGCATACCTACAGGGAAGGAAACAAAGTCGCGGACCAATTAGCTAATCTGGGAGTAACTATTGAAAAACAACAGGTTTGGATTGGGAACTTTCCTGAGCCTCTTCTCAAGGCAATAACAGATGATCGTCCTAAAAATGACTAGTAAGAAGTTGTTTAAGTCAGACACTCTGTTTTTTGCTTTAGTGGGTGTAAGCACTATCATTTCATATACCTTTCCCACCGTCGTCGAAGAATGCATTTATTGTGATATTATTACGATTTATTATAATGATGGGATTCGTGCGTGGGAAGGAGAGATCTTGGTAATAATTCTCACGAAGGGAATTTCTAATCATAAAAAAGCTCAGTCAGATTTCTAGTTGGCACGTGATAGGGACAGAGAGAGGCAAATTAAAAAGCCACGCTTGAATTATTATTTTCCCAATTTGGAATTTCTAAACATTTTGGCTCTGTGCGTCATGGGTGGCTCTTTGGTTAGCGTGGAACTTGCTAACTGTGATGAATTGAAAAAGGACCTAGATGTATGGAATTTACTGCAGGAGAAAGGAGTCACTCCTTTCATTGAACGACTATCGGGTCACTTTGTCATCGTTTCCAGCAACATTCTGGCATCGTGGAAGAAGGGCAAAGTGAAAGTGGGGAAGACCAGGTTTAAAATATCAACTGAAACTATCGCTTCCGCCACGGGTCTCCCAGCTGATGGGGATATTTATTTTAAGCGCTCCCTCAAAGCGGAGATGGGGGCTTTTCTGAAGAATAGAGAACGGGTCACCAAATACCAATCGAGATATGAGCGCGCCTCTCTGCCTCCACCATGGGACAGAGTCGCCGAACAGATAATGCGCTACTTCACACTCAAGGGGAGATATAAATTGGTCTACGGCCCTCAGATTTTCCTTCTAGCCCATTTCCGCAACGAAATCAAGGTAAATTTGGTGAATTTCTTATTTCAGCCCCTTGACCTTTCCATCAAACAAGCCCGTGTCGGTGAAAGCCCTCTTCTTCACCAAGGGCTTCTGTATCTTTTGTTTAAAAATGTTGCTGACAATGCTGCTTTGGCCCGCTTTCCCACTATGACTAGTTTGGCCCGTCGTCACGCCCATTTGCCGCCCCCTGTTCCCTCCTCCCACCACCTCCACAGTCGTCTCAAACTTCCGCCTACCTCCAACTTGGAGGTGGTTGTCACAAGCCACTGAGATGCCACCTTGTCTCCACCTCGGTCTTCCCCACCCCGCCCTGATGCTTCTCCCTTGGTGGCGACGAACAAAACACCTCCTGCCCTTTCCCCTACTTCTGCTACTGAAATGGATGTGTTGAGCCCTGGTGGCGACAATGTAATTCCCAATGTTCTCCTTTATCTGTCCAATGTTTATTCAGAGTCCCTGTCCCTTCTCATCCGAATCCACCTATTGACTCTACTGTTGTTGCGGAGTAGGAAAACTTTGTTGGTGTTACTAATGAGGACAGGGTGGAATATGAAAACGTTGTTGATGAAGCTACTGAAGATGTTATGGAGTTTTTGGGTGATGGTGTTGGTGATGTTGCTATGGAGGAACTTGTTGACTGTGTGGCTAACGATGAGGCAGTTATCGACACTACTGAGATTCTCCACAGTGTGAGTTAGAAAATTAATAGAACCTTCACAGTCGTCAAAAACTAGAAGGGTTACACTGACAAAACTTGGGAGCATCTCCAGAATCGCTGTAAGGATCTCATTACCTTGGTTGAAGCAATGACTGACAAAAAACAAGATGCTGGTACTTATGAAGCAGTTAAAGTTCTTAAGAATATGTTAGATATGTAACCCCTACGTGGGTTTTGCTCTTTTGGATTTTTGGTACTTTTTGACTTTTGTCATCGTGCAGTATGTTTTTAGATGTTATATCTGGCCATGTGGGCCTTTTGTAAAAGAATGTGGATCCTTTCAACACCCTCACCGTTTACCAATTTCCAAACAATAGTGTAAGAGGTTTAGATCAATCTTGTGACAAGGAGGATATAAATCAATATGACTCATTGAATTGTAGTACTCTCGTTGCCTATGATGGCAAGATCGTCAACATAAACAGTAAATATCGCAACGTCATCGCCATCACTTTTGACATGAAGACTCGGATTAAAAAGACTCCTCTTGAACCCACAATTGTGTAGATGTTGATCAATCTTACTATACCAGGCTCATGGAGCCTACTTAAGTTTGTACAAAGACTTAATCAACCTGCAAACCAGATGATCATGACCATGTAACTGAAAACCTTAAGGTTGCACCATATAGACCTCCTCGTCCAAATCTCCATTCAGGAAGGCGTGCTCTTTACATCTATCTAAAATACCTTTCGACCAAATTGAGTTATGGAAATAAGCAACCAAAATGTCACCATCTTTGCAATAGGAGTACAAGTCTCCTCTTAGTCTGTTCTTCCCTATTCATAAAAGCCTTTCACAATGAGATGAGTCTTGTACTTGTCCAAAAGACCATCGACTTTGCATTTCACCTTGTACACCCATTTGCATCCAATGGGTTGTTTACTGTAATGTCTCTTTCTAGGGCTGAAACTGAAAATAAGGGTTTGGGCTCAAACCCAAATGAGAGAAATCAGATTTTTGGAATAGCAACTCTGAAGCCCTAGCAGCGAACTGAAAACCACACTTTTAGGGCATCACACACCCTTCAAACCAGCTGAAAATTAGTAAATAAATCCGCCTATGGCAGCAAACTGTAATGGCACTTAATGGCATCAATTCTCATGCAATAACAAGATGAAAATGACATAGAATACTTCCAGATATTTTATCCAACCATGAAGATATTTATCCAGCAAATATACTTCAAAATATCTGAGAAACAAGAGATAAATCGCAGCTATAATTAATTAAATAATCAGCAGAAGTCCAACTCACATTAAGGGCTGGAAATGATGATTCCAAAATCCCAAAAACACCAATGAAATAAGAAATCAACCTTATAAAT
This sequence comes from Taxus chinensis, assembly GCA_019776745.2. Classification (NCBI taxonomy): domain Eukaryota; kingdom Viridiplantae; phylum Streptophyta; class Pinopsida; order Cupressales; family Taxaceae; genus Taxus; species Taxus chinensis. The sequence continues at coordinate 517,603,086 of CM034153.1, read as the reverse complement.
TATGAGGGAAATGAAAAACAGCTCCAATGACCCAAATGTGCCCTAGAACCTAGAAGGCACTAAACCCTTCCTCCACCCAAGTCACTACCCTAGGAGAGGGTGCAAAATGAATGTAGAAACCTTAGTAGCACTTCCTCCTTCAAACCCTAGCTGCAAACCAGCAAGATCAACTTCTTTGAAGCCCTTAGGAACCACTAATTGGAGAGTTTTTGTTCTCTGACTTGAACAAGGAAGGGTTTCGTCCTCTTTGTGTGCCATACCAAAGGATTTTCGCCCTTTAGTAGAATGGAATTTAACAGTCAGCCCAAAAACCAAGTATAAAATTAGAATAAGATGCATGCCAAAATGAGTCTAAGCGACCCCTTATATATCTTCTTGGTGGTGCCAAAGGTCAATTAGGGATTCTTTCCCAAGACCAACCTCTTAAGGATGATTGCTTTAATCTTTTAACTTGTCTTTTCACCCTCCAACCCAGCCGACCTACCTCATAAGAGAAACCGCAAAAGAAAAAGGTAAATGCTCACAAAAAAGGCAAACAGCAACAAACACTTCCCTTGTTCACCTTCTTTTGGCCCATGGGAAGTGGAATATGCTAGAAGTCTTCAAAATGAATTAGTCTGAAAAAAGGGGACATTACATTTACTTGGAGGTGATTCCATCAACTTCAAATTTTTCTTCATTAAGGCGTCATATTTTCCTTGCATGGCAGCCTCCCATTCTGGTTTGCCTCTTTGCTTCAAAATATTGTCATCATCAGAAGCAAGAGCAAAATAAACATAATCTATTAAACTAACAATCTTCTTTTTGAATCTTTGTGCTCATGCATCTGATAGAGGAATTTCATCGTCCCGCACATCTTGTGTAGTGGAGTAAAACCACCTACATCTCCACTGTGCCTGAGAACCCTGTGGTGATTTTATCTCAATCAAATTGTTGATCACCTAAGGTTGGTGTCATTAATAGACCAGTGCATTAGCCATGGGTGTCGTGGGCTATTGTACTAGAATCTGTGAAGGAGTACAATATGAACTAGATTCCTCATCTTTCAAAGGAACCATAACAATAGATTTAGGTACCTCTGAGATTGTCAGTTGGTTACAAACAAATAAGGATTTTGACTCCTCCAAATCAACATCTCGACTAATGATTATTTTGTTGGCGGAAATAAGTCTATAGGTCTTAGATTGTAACAATATTGAAGGAAGCATTATCTTGTACTATTGGTAGCTGGTTTGTACCCAATTATATCAGGAACCAAAATATATGCAACATAACCAAAAACACAAAAAGTTGTTACCTTTGGTTCGATTCTCGAAAAAGATTCCTCAGGTGTGACATATTGTAAAGTTTTAAAAGGACTCTTATTCAGGATATACACCATCATATTTACTACTCCCCAGTATTTGTACGGCACGCCTATATTGTGCATTATGCACCGAGCCATCTTGTCATGCCCATTTTCACCCTGTTCCTCTAGACAATCCTATGTAGTTGCTTTTAATATTTTGGGACCTTTATTATCTGACACTGGATGTTTGGTTAGCACTTTTGATGTGGTTCATGTTCGCACTATGATGCATATGTTGTTTTGAACTATGCTATTTCTTATCGTTGTGATTGGACCATGATGATGTTACTTAGCATAGTAATGTGGATTACGTCTCTTGCATCATTGTGATTGTGTCAAATGATACCGATGACTTCCCATTGCATACTAGTCTTAATTATGATGATTATTATCACATATGACGTAGATAAACACATGTGACAAATGAGTGTTATGTTGGAAATATTGTCATTGATGTCAAAGGGGTTGTTGATGTCACAAGAGAATGCACGGAATAGGAGTCACTGATGTCAAAAGAGAATGCACAGCGATCAAATTTAATATAATAACAGTGAATGTAATGGTCACTAAAAGGAGAATGCACATCGATCAGATTTCATATAATTACAGTGAATGTAGTGGTCATTAAAAGGAGAATCCACAGCGATCAGATTTAATACAATAATAGTGAATGTAAAAGGAGAATGTATAGCAATTACAGTGATCAGATTTAATATACAGTGATCAGTGATCAGATTTAATATAACTGTGTGAATATAATGTACAGCAATCACATGGTAGAGCGGCGATTCATCTATTAAGAGGCAACTATTTATTTAAGGGACAGCATTTAATTAGAAGGCCGAAGAGAAATATTTTTTAGGCCCCCCATTTTGTTACTCGTGTTTGGGACAAGTCGTCCAAGTTAAAAAGAATTCATTTTGGCGCCCAAGGATTTTTAAAATGACGGGTCACCTCATTTTAAAAAGATGTGTCCATTGAAAAGTCATATCCCTCCGTGAAGAGGTATCAAGGGGCTATAAAATATAGATGAGAGGATGAAGAAAGGCAAGCAAAAGAAATGAATTTGATACATCATTGAAAAATACGAAGTGTGAGTGAAGAGCAGATTTTTACGAAGGACGAATTTTTATGGAGGACGGATATCATTGAGTGAAGAAGAAGAGAAGCGAAATAGCCATCATCTAGTTGAAGAAGTAACTACAGAAGGTGGGAGTTTATATTGTTGAGGACGGTGCCTCACAAAATTGGGGATTGGTGTCTCCAATAGGTTGGTGCTCATGAATTGGCTGAGTTGGTACTTGGCTTGAGGGATTGGTGTCTCCAGTAGGATGGTGCCTACGAACATTTGTAAAACATTGAATTTTGAGCTAGATTTGGACGGTAGATCCAAGCAATCTTATGTTGTGGTTTTTCCCAAGAGAGGGTTTTCCACGTAAATCTGGTGTTGCACTGTGTTATGTTATTTGAATGCCTTTGAATGCTTTATTTGTGGATATAAGTTTTAATAAGTAAAAGTTTATCTTATACTGATTCACCCCCCCACCTCTTAGTATAAGTGTGTGCTTAACATCTAATGGATGAAATAACGTAGATGATGATGTGTATTGATTTTGATTATGTTTCTTGAAATTAGAGAAATAAAATGTGTTTAAATTTGTGATATGTTTAATTGATGATATTGCGATTTCGAGCATATATGATGCTTGAGTGTGCAGGGAAACGGTATTTGGCATGCTTCTAATCGTCCACAATTTGGAGAGGCAAAGACCAATCCATTAGTAAATTACACAAACACCTGGGTCATAGGATGTGTTGCGTGGCTTCGTACCTACAGTCCTTAATCGTCCTTTTCTAGCTTCCTTGTCATCTTTTAAAGTGACTTAATACATGAATTAGTCCCTTTGTGATTTTGTAAGGGTTTTTGTGTTAAGTGTTGCTTTTTATGTGTAGTTACATCCTTGTCCACCTTGAACAATAAGGAAAATCCGGATTTGTGTTTAGCAGTTGTTTTAGAGTTGAGTTTGGGGTAAGATATCTATGTTTTTCACCCCCAAACTTGGCTCTAGTCACTACCCATAGGTTAGTTGTCAATTTAGGAGCTTTTCACATACCATGGACCAAGAAAATCATGATTTGGAACTCTTGGAATTGTGCAAATTAACTCTAAATTTAAGGTTGCATGCAGTGTTTGAAAAGGCAGCTTTAGGAGTCGACCTTCTTGGGAATGCAGATTTGGGATGTGTTACTCATCATGTTTTCTTTTTAATCGGGGAGTAAATCATTTCCTTTTTTTCTTGAATAGTGGATTTTGCTCAAAGTTAGTAATTCTTAGAATGTTTAGGAATGAGGTGGAAATGGAGAGGGGGGGGGAAGGGAGAGCTGAGTAGGTGGCCATGTGGCTGTTTGGTGATTGATGTATGGGTTGGTTAGAATCCCTTTTTATGCCTAGCTATAAGGGAGGTTAAGAGTTATGCACTTTTGGAATTTTGGGGGACTTGGAGAAGAATTTTGGACTGTGTTGAAACTTTTGAGGATAATTGTTTACTGGAATTTTTGGTGGATTTGTGCTTTAGTCTTGGACATGGGTAACAATAGGTAGGTTCATTTTTAAATTATGGTCAATGTTGTGATGTGTCATTGTGGCTGTATTGTTGCAGAGGGGGGGGAAGATGTAAGGACCCGGGTTGTATTTTTTTGTATAAGTATGAAAACTGCAATTACAAAAATGAAAGAAAATAAGTTTTGAAATATACCTCAACGGAGTCGTCCACTACTTTGTAGGAGTGGAAGTAGGGATTCATTGAGGAAGTTAATGGATCACCTTGAGGTAGTCCATAACCAGAATGGATGTAGGGCCCCAAGATTTTACTTTTCTTAGGTTTTCTTAGGCCTACCATGCAAGGATACCCATTTGACATCTCACCTTAAGGATTGCTGCTAGGTTCATGCTTACATCACTATTGTTAACTTTATATAGGATGTGACTTTGATGACCTTAATTCACAAAGGATGTTCTCTTAAATGTATTTAGAATCTTACAGGGATAATAATATCAGTTCAACGATATTAATGATTAGATGCTCTTTAAAATTCTTGCTTACTATTTTGATTATATCATAATTGCATGCTATATCAATAAGTATACCACATGCCACATCAAAATATCATAACAAAAAGCTCACGCACCAGCTCAGACTTCAAGGTAACCAGTACTCTTTTTGATGGGGTAATTTATCATCCATATGGATGTTTGTTCTTTCATAAGATATTGCAGATATTTTTCAAGAAAGGAATGCTGAGAATCAAGTAGGCTGCATGATGAAGAAGGTCAAAGACCATAAGGATCAGAAGATCGGTCCTGTGAATTATACTTATAATTGGTTTCTCGTGGTGGAAATGATAATAGGAGTTGATCCACATATTCCTTTCGCTGTCCATGTTTATGCTTTATTTCTGCAGGCTAAGATTGATTTCTATGTGCTAAAATACACAAAATGTTGAAAAAATCCAAGCCAAGGCATTATTAGGTTGCTAGATTATCAGGTTACTGTGCATTATACTATTGTTTCTTTGAATTGTAATGATTACAGCTTTGTAAATGTAACTGTAATTTCTAATTTTCTATACATGTAATTGTTTAATTTCTAATTTTCTATACATGTAATTATTTAATTTCCAACTCTCTTTGTTAGTCTTGTGTTTGAACTCTTGGAGTCTGTTTTATTTAGGGCCTCAATATGTTTATTGAGGGTTTGATTTCTAGAATTGGAATTTGAGGTTTAGTTCGGGGATGTTTGTTGGGTTTGAAATTTGACAGTTCACTTTGAAATTCGGAATCTATTTTTACTTACACACTTCACAAATGTCATTCTTTATAGAGAGATGTCTAATTCTAGGATTGATCCTGGAAAGAGAAATGAAGGAACATCAAAATGGAGAAATATTTTGTTATACTCTGGCAATGGTTATCAACCAGATCAACTAGAAGATCCTTTGACAAGAAATGTTGACTAGGATGTCCTAACATTGTTTTTTGTGAGGAGAAGAATCCTATTGAGCAAGCTTCTTACGAGGCTTTAGGAGATGGAATCATCAATGAAAATAAAAATAGTAGTGAAAGTATCAATAAAGCAATCTCACAAGGTCGCACTGATAATCAAAACCATTGAAATAACAAAAAAGGAAGTCATGTGAATGGGACATGTTAAGAAATTTTTAGATTGAATAAGTTTCAAAATTTTCATTCATTGAACCAGTTGACAACAGGGCGCAAATGAGCCTCCTAAAGCATGCAGGGGCAAGATATGTAGTTAGAAACTTGGGAGACGAGAAATTGAGTCTAAAACTAGATACCATAGATAATCCTGTGAAGGTCTCTCGAAAGAAAATTGAAAATGGAGAGGAAAACTAAACAATGAGTTGGAAAACAATAGATGAATGTTTGGATATTAAGTATGCCATCGAATATGAGATATACTTGCAAATTCAAGCACAGCTAATTGCTAGTGGAGGAACCATTTCAATTCTATTTGGCAAGGCAATGGAAATCAGACAATTTTAAAAGACACAACTTTGTGTAGTTTTCACAAGCTAAACAAGGGTCACCCAATGAAAGATTATCCAAAAAACATGAATTTGGTATACCACTCTCGCATGGTGTGAACAGGTCACTAGTTTCAATTTGTCTGACCAGCTTCTCCACAAGATTGGGAATATCTTTTTGTCCTGTCGACGACACTCGCCAATAACTAACTTGGAGAGTGCACTACTCCAAGATAACAAGGACTCTGAAGTGAGCAACACTTTGTCTTCACTCCGAGAAAACTTTATTTAACCTCATATGTGCAAAGACATCGAGCACTGTATCAAATCATGCATTCCTTGCTAGATCGCCGGGCTTGGGCTCTATACACAATTGATGGTTCCATCTCTCTCAACGTAGATTTCTTGTCCAGAGTGTATATGACTAAGCACTAGCATGTCTCGGTGTTTTTGGCAGTGGATAGGTTTTCCAAGATGGTCATCGTGGTTGCTTGCAAGAAAAGTGTTAGCATGCCAAACTCAATGTGCCCATTTATCAACCATGTGTGGGTACATTTCAGACTTCCCACATCTATCGTGTCTGATCGTAATCCAAGTTTTGTCAATCATTTTGGTCACACTTGTGGGAGATTTTGGATATTCTACTGGACCGAAATACAACATACCACCCTCGAGCAGATGGGAAAATGGAAATGGTCAATTGAAAGTCTGTCCATTTGTTACGCAAGTACGATAGTGAGCATCCATGCAAATTGGATTAGAACTTTCCCTTCATTCAGCATGCCTACAACAAAGCTTTGCATAATCTAAAGGGCGCAGTCCATTTCATAAATGTCATGTGTTTCAGCCAGCTGCACCCCTTGACATCACATGCTCACAAGCATGCAAAAGCCCACACAACAGAAAGTAGATGACAAGGAAAAGAAGTTCCTACAGCTCATCCAATAAGAGTGCATCAGCAAGCTCAGAAAAATTTAGCATTCAAACATCGTAAGTATAAAGAGCACCACGATGTGCATCACACACCTCACATCTCATATATTCAAGGCAGGTTATAAGGTGTGGTTGCATCTACAAAAAGAGAGCTACAACAGTACACACTAGTGACTCTACACTACGGTCGTTACACCATACTATGCATGATTAAGGAGAATGCCTTCATCCTTGATCTACTGTCATACTTAAGGGTTCATCCAGATCAATGTGGAACTCCCAAAGCCATCAACAAAGCAACAACTCAACATCCTTCAAACTTGGATCCTGAGCATCTGGAAACAACGCTAAAAATTCAGTTCATTGAGACTATGACTACATACCCAAGATTGCACACATTAGTTTTTCAGAGTTGTCAAGGTTAGTAACTTCAGTTTAGTTTTTGTAGCAAACTGAAGACGCGATGGGGGCCATTTCTTTTGAAGAAAGGGTGAATGATCCAAGCAAAACCTTGGTTGTTTACCCTCTGACCTTGGTTGAGAGAAGACCTGTGTAGACTGATGCTAAGCAAGATGGCGTCAAACGCCAATGCCAACCATCTTACAAACTAGCACTCCATTACACTTTTAGCCGATGCTCCACCTAATTGGAACTCCAAAGATCGGTGCACAAACCAAAAGGCATTAGCAGAAGTCAGGACCAGTGCCAACTATTGAGCTAGTTGGCGCCACACTTGTGATGCTGGAGCATCATGAACATTTTGTATAAATCGTGTAAATATGTCTTCAAGAAGTAGAATAAGACTCTTAGGAGTCAGTAGAGAGTCAAATAGGTCTATGGAAGTTAAAAGCAATTTTCCCTCCATTTGTGTAGTTTGAAAGTTTTGAATTTCTAATACTAAGTCATAAGGAAATAAACATTTGTAAAGGAGTCAAATGGTCATGAGGTATTATTGTGTTGTAATTGTAAATTCAACTCCATGTAATTATGACTCACCTCATGGAACCTTCTTTCTTATCTAGCCAACGTAGGAGAAGGTGAAAATTAGTTTATCCCATGATTTGAGGCAAGATTGTTGAGATTGCAAAGATAAGGAAAAGTCAGCTTGAGGTTGTTAAAACTGAATTACCCTTGGGAAAAGTCCAATAAGTTATAAAAATATGGAGGAGTAGTTAGTAAAATATAGAGAACAGCAGGTAAGAGATAGATTAGGAAGATAATAATTGTAATCAAGGAAAGAGCTATGATGGCTCCAAAAAACCTGTATGGAAGTCAAGAAGATTATGAAATACAGATAAGTATTTGTTCCAATATGTACTCTTGTCATTTTGAGTCTTAAACTAGACAGGTGGTGTTATTAAAAGTTGATGTTGCATTTGATCCTGGTTCAAAACAGGTTCCTTTTGTTAATGATAGACTAGTTTTGGATGAAAGTTGATTGGGTTGATTCCATAATTGAATGCATGTGAGTTGCATATAACTACAGAGACATGAGAAATTGTATGAAGTAAAGTATGCAGGTTTGATGATAAAATACAGTCAATAGAGAATTTCAATGCAAGCTTGATTGTAAGGATACATTCTCAAGACTGTCTGCCCTGTTAAATTGCCAAGGAGGAAATAAAGGGAATCTGTTGTAAGTTCTTATTTGTTTAAGTTTATTTGGTGATGATTGATGTGTATCAAGAGGGAAGTAAACTGATTTGTGGTGGGAGTTTCCAAATTTTGTATACTTACCTCAAACATGACTGTGCTTTGTTCAAATTCCATGTAAGTCAATACAAAAGCTTATTGTGTAGGCTCATACAAACATCCTCAGGCCTAGATCAATGAAAGGAAAAGATGCATAGGACCAAGACAGAGCTCACCGAAGTGGTTTTATGATTTGAAAAGGAAAACAAAAGAAAATAACACCTAATTCTTCCCTATCGAGTTCAGAGGAAACATAACCTAGGGTTTAGACCAAAAACGCTATATCTTTGCCACGAGAAAAGAGTTCGGGGCTGAAATTTGGAGCATATCATCTAGAGATAGTGCTTTCCATGTTGCAAAATGTTTCATAGTGTTTCTTGCTCGCAGAAGAGAGATTTTTACGACAGTTTTGAGGGGACAGTTAAAAATCCGCTATAGGCCTGATTGGAAAAAAAACTGGGAAAAATAGGTAAACGGTTGAGTGCTAAAATTTGGTGGGCTTCTAAAACACGATAAAGAGTATCTGAAAATGTTTTTAGTTTTCTGAGAAATTTCATATTTTGCATTTTATGGCCAAAACTCTGTCATTTTCTGATTTTTGGGCCTAATTGAGATTAGATCAAGGGTGAACTGGGTAAATCTCCCCAAGAATTTGTCTATAAGCTTTCGTCATCAGATGTAACTTCTAAATGTGTGTCTAAAATGTTTAGATCCAAGTTTGATACCCTTTATATCAAAATTTAACCTCAATTTTCCTTCCAGGCAGGGCTACTATGACAAGATGGCAGAGTTTGAGTATTTTGGATAAGAACTTTATATGAAAGGTAATAGTTTCTTTCATTGTTTTGAGAAATGGATTTATAGATGTCTGAGGACCATGTAAATTGAATGTTTGACTCCAATTGAGGGGTTTAGATACTTTGATATAGATTAACCATCATTGTATGAAAGCATTCTTAAGTCAAAGATTACTATATAAAGCAGCGGTAAGTTACATTAAGTGCTCGAGTGATTTGGGTATCATTGTGGTAATCTGTACATCAACTTCGGTATCAGAGCATAGGGAGCTCTTTAAAAAGGAAATTTTGGTACTTGCTAATCAGTTCTTGCAGAGATTAAGAGCTTTTGTGGAGTTGCAAGTTATGGAGATTAAACTTGCAAGAGGCAAAGGTAACAAAAGTTGTAGAAAGTTTGTTTTTAAGCTCTTTAAGAACTGATTTTGTTTCAGTGATCAGTTGCAGGGGTTGCAAAAGGAAGTAGTTCAAGGCAGTCAAGCCATTGAGGCTTAAGAAGAAAGTGAAAGCCAAGAAGGCTTGAAAGGATAGTGAAGAGCTTGTGAAGCTCGAGAGAGAGAGAGAGAGAAGAGCGTAGTGATTGCTCTAGAAAAATATCCAAGGTAAAGAACAAGCTTGGATAGTTTACCAAAAGACTGAGGTGAAATAGACTCAGGTGAGGTAAGATGGAGTTTGAGAGAATGAGGAGAATGATGAACTGCCTAGGAGAAACAAGAACCAGAAAAGAGAGGAACAAGAGAGGGAAATGAGAAGAAAACAAAGGGAGGAAGAGTTCCACACAGAAGTGGAGGAGATTAAACAAAATATAACCGTGATGGAACTCATCATAGAGAATATGCAAAACCCATAGAATGGATGGGTAATGAGGAAGAAGCAAATCAGATGGCCAGTCAAGTTAAAAGCAGAAAGAAGAAAGAAGACCAAGAAGTTGCTATGCAAGCAACTTAAGAAGGAGCTAAGAAAGCTCAATATGAAAATGCAGATGGAAGAAGATACTCAACGGGAATATTGGCCTCAAGTTTTTATATCTGACCTTACTTTTGATGTTTCGAGTACACGTACACAAGTGGTAGAGGAACATAAAGTCTTTGAGCCAATACATAGGTTTATAACTGAAGAAGATGATGGAGAGAAGGCTAAATGCATAGCCTTAATCCTTGAAGATCTCCTGAAGGATATAAAAGACCTTGAACAGCAGATTGCAAGTGATGGAGATTTGCTAGATGAGCAACAAAACTATATGTTTATTTATCAAAGTGAAGAGCAGCTGTTAGAAGAGATGGCAGCCTTGGAGCATGCCATAAACCATGAAGGAGAGGACAAATGTTGTCCAAAAACAGCAATTGAGGAGATAGAAAGTTGGTGTGAAGTAGTAATGAAGATCACAGAACATTGTGAAGAAGAGATCATACTTGAGCATAAAGTATGGATGGTTCAAAATTTTGGAGAGACCCAAGGGTCTCAAATTTTTGCTTCTAATTTTGTTTTGGATAGTGTATGTATAGGTTTGGTTGAGAAAGAGATGAAGTACATGGAGAAGAGAGCTCTTCTAAGAGCTCAAGATTAAAGAAGTGAGGTTGATATCCACACTCAAGAGGATAAGCATGTCAAGAAGAAAATTGCAGAAAAGAGGAGCTAACAAACCATTTCTTGGAGGGAGAAGACAGCAAGCAAGAAGAGACACAAGTGTGGGAGTAAGGAACATGCACACTTGTATGAGAGATTGAGCCAAGAAGACAATTTCTAAAATAAGTTTCAATTATGATTGGGCATAATAAAGAAGCTCATGAGCAGGAGCTCATGAAGTATTTTGAGCCTAGGATTCTAATGCAGGAGCATCATGAACATTTTGTATAAATCATGTAAATATGTCTTCAAGAAGTAGAAGAAGACCCTTCAGTAGAGAGACAAATAGGTCTATAGAAGTTAAAAGTCATTTTCCCTCCATTTGTGTAGTTTGAAAGTTTTAAATTTTTAATAAAAAGTCATAAGGAAATAAGCATTTGTAAAGGAGTCAAATGGTCATGAGGTATTATTGTGTTGTAATTGTAAATTCAACTCCATGTAATTATGAATCACTTCATGGAACCTTCTTTCTTATCTAGCCAACATCGGAGAAGGCGAAAACTAGTTTATCCCATGATTTGAAGCAAGATAGTTGAGATTGCAAAGATAAGGAAAAGTCAGCTTGAGGTTGCTAGAACCGAATTATCCTTGGGAAAAGTCCAATACGTAATAAAAATATCGAGGAGTAGTTAGTAATATATAGAGAACAGCAGGTAAGAGATAGATTAGGAAGATAATGATTGTAATCAAGGAAAGAGTAATGATGGCTCCAAAATACCTGTATGAAGGTCAAGAAGATTATGAAATACAGATAAGTATTTGCTCCAATATGTACTCTTGTCATTTTGAGTCTTAAACTAGACAGGTGGTGTTATTAAAAGTTGACGTTGCATTTGATCATTGTTCAAATAGGTTCCTTGTGTTATTGATAGACTAGTTTTGGATGAAAGTTGATTGGGTTGATTCCATAATTGACTGCATGTGAGTTGCATATAACTACAGAGACGAGAAATTATATGAAGTAAAGAATGCAGGTAGGATGATAAGATACAGTCAATAGAGAGTTTCAATGCAAGCTTGATTGTAAGGATACATTCTCAAGACTGTCTGCCCCCTATGTTACCAGGGTTCGTCCCTCTGCCCCCCGTACCCTGCCTGATACGTATCCGGTACAGATACGGGTACAGATACGTCTCGGGTACATCACGGGTACGTTTCGACATACCCGTGACGTACCCGGGACGTATCCCAAGCGTATCCATAGGTTTGGACGCCAAAAAGCTTTTAAAAAAATTATTATTATTTTGACTTGGTCAATGACCAAAAAATGAATAATAATTAATTATTAGATTAATATTAATATTTTATTTAATACTAGTTATTATATTATATATACATATTAATACTTCTATAATTTTATATATTTTACAATTAATTAATTAATACTCTCATTATCCCTAGGTTATTAATAACTTAGTATATTAAAGGTATACCATACTATATTATATTAAGAATAGTTATAGTTTATTAGGTTGTAACATCTAATAATATTAATATATATAATTAGTTATATTTATTAACTATATACTAATTATATAATATAAGTATATATATAGAGAGAGAGTTAATAATAAATATATATATTATTATTATAGTAATAATTAAGTAATTATTATATAGTTATAATACTAAGTATAATTAACTAATATAGTAAGTTAATTTAGTATATATAGCAACTATTATACTAAATCAGTATTAGTATTAATAATAATAATATTGTTTACAGGTAGGCTAATCATCTTTTTTTTGTATTCATGTTGACATGATATTCAATGACTTATCATATGTATCGCAGCCACATGATCAATGAAAATGTAAAGTCTTAAGTATATTGAATATTTTGAACATTGATCCTACTATAATTTTCAAGTATATGTATATTGAATATTGGACTAAAAAATGAGTAAAATCAGTATATATATATATATATATATATATATTTTTAAATATATATGTATGGACATATCCAAGACGTATCATACCCAAGGTTTTTTAAAATTGACGTACCTGCGTATCGAACCCGTACCCGTACCCGTATCCTGGCAACATAGGTCTGCCCTGTTAAATTGCCAAGGAGGAAATAAGGGGAATCTGTTGTAAGTTCTTATTAGTTTAAGTTTATTTGGTGATGATTGATGTGTATCAAGAGGGAAATAAACTGATTTGTGGTGGGAGTTCCCAAATTTTGTATACTTACCTCGAACATGACTGTGCTTTGTTCGAATTCCATATAAGTCAATACAAAAGCTTATTGTGTAGGCTCATACAAACATCCTCAAGCCTATATCAATGAAAGGAAAAGATGCATAGGACCAAGACAGAGTTCACTGAAGTGGTTTTATGATTTGAAAAGGCAAACAAAAGAAAATAACACCTAATTCTTCCCTATTGGGTTCACAGGAATCTAGGATTTAGACCAAAAACACTATATCTTTGCCACAAGAAAAGAGTGAAGGGTTGAAATTTGGAACATACCATCTAGAGATAGTACTTTCCATGTTGCAAAAGGTTTCATAGTGTTTTTAGGTCACAGAAGAGAGATTTGTATGACAGTTTTGAGGGGACAGTTAGAAATCCACAATAGGCCTAATAAAAAAATGCAAAGTGAACTGGGAAAATAGGTAAATGGTTGAGTTCTAAAATTTGGTGGGCTTCTAAAACACGATAAGGGTATCTGAAAATGTTTTTAGTGTTCTGAGAAACTTCATATTTTGCATTTTATGGCCAAAACGCAGTCATTTTCTGATTTTTGGGCCTAATTGAGATTAGATCAAGGGTAAACTAGGTAAATCTCCCAAAGAATTTGTCTATAAACTTTTGTCATCACATGTAACTTCAAAATGGGTGTTTAAAAATGTTTAGATCCAAGTTTGATACCCTTTATATCAAAATTTAACCTCAATTTTCCTTCCAGGCAGAGCTACTAGGACAAGAAGGCAGAGTTTGAGTATTTTGGATAAGAGCTTTATATGAAAGGTAATAGTTTCTTTCATTGTTTTGAGAAATAGATTTGCAGATGTCTGAGGACCATGTAAATTGAATGTTTGACTGCAATTGAGGAGTTTAGATACTTTGATATAGATTAGCCATCATTGTATGAATGCATTCTCAAGTCAAAGATTACCATACAAAGTAGCGGTAAGTTACATACAGTGCTTGAGTGATTTGGGTATCATTGTGGTAATTTGTACATCAACTTGTCGATGTTAAATCATAGCCAGCTAGCATGAAACACACACCAAGAAGCCAAACTAACACATCAGCAGGGATGAATTGCCCACCGTTACAAAAGGAATTGTAACTCTTCTTAAAAGTAACCAATTCTTGTAATTGTATATACACTTACATTTAGCCTTTAGGTAGATAGAGGTATAGAGTGCATAATAGACGACCAGTTTCAACTAGAAGAGAAGAGAAAAGAGAGGATGGAAAGAGAAAAGTGAATCAAGGAAAAAGATAAATTAAGTAGAGGGCACATCAAAGAAATACATTAAAAAATATCAATTAATCAAGAAACACAAAAACTTCTAATTTAGAAGAAATTATGCCCCGTGGGACGAATGTGGATCGCGTAAGAGAGGAGAATGAAACAGAGGAAATTACATTAGAAGTTGACTCAGAAAAGATAAGGGTCGTGAAAGCCCTGAGAGAGAATATTAAAAAAAAAGCATATATAATCGAACAAAAGGAGATTGTACGATACTTGGGAGGAACAGAGGTGAAACACAAACTGGCTCTCAAAAATTAGAAATAGAAGATGAATTAGCAAGTAATGAAGAAGAAGCAAGAGTAGAAGTAGAGAAGAATTTAGAATTAGTAAAGTGAGTAGAAGACAATATTAGAGAAGACGAAGAAGAGAATGAAATTAGTTATTTCGAAAATGAAGTAGTAAGAGTTAGTGATGAAGATAAAAAAAGTGGAAGAAGAAAAAGAAGATAGAGAAGAGATAAAAGAAGAAGATAATGAGAAGATTCAAAAATACATCTCTTTTCATAAGAGACCCCATTAATGAGATAAACCCCCTAGATCAAAACACCATACCGCTTGGTAGATATAAAGAACAATCACGGTGAGTGAGGCAATACATATAGGCTAAGTCACAAGGTTCAAGTTCGAGTTCATGTTTGACAAGGATAAAGTTCAGTTCAAGTTCGCCATTGGTTAAGTTCGAACAAAGAAACGACTTTGAGTTTGAACAAGAGAATATTTTTTATCACTTTTATTTTCCAATAAAAATAATAAATATGTCAAAGGAATTGAGGGGAGAGACCTTTCCATAAGTATATGTACATACACACTCATTTTTACGAAATAGAGCAAAAGCATGTCAAAGACTTCCCATGTAAAAATAATTGATAAAGTTCAAGTTCATGTTTGACGGGGATAAAGTTCGATAAAGTTCAGCGTATCTTGAGTGTAACAAACCATTACACCAAAACCTCGAGGCATTAGTAAATTTGCACACCAGGATCATAACATCCCACCACGCTTCGTAGCCCGGGCCCCAGGCAAGATTTGCGCCCGTATAACAGGGCCACATCCAACCCTATATGAGCCCCAGGTGAACACTGCAATGCTAGCGTAGCCACCCGTGCCGGGACTCGAACATGGGCAATTGCTTCGATACCAAATGTAACAAATTGTTACACCAAAACCTTGAGGCATTAGTGAATTCGCACACCAGGATCATAACATTGAGACATATCATATAGGAGAGTAAGTGTGGAATAGTTGTAGGAAGCATAACGAAGATATCTAAGGATGAAAGGAAATCATAAGGAATTTAGAAAAAGGATTTAGGAAAAGGATATCATGAAGAATTCAGAACAAGAATTTAGGACTTGGGTTGTATAATCACCATGTTTGAGTTACATACATTTTCATTATGCCTTTGCTTCTCTAAGACAAGGCAATCTTCAAGGTTACGTTTTCTAGAAACCCAACAATACATGTAATATGGCTCCTCGGTTGGATTTCATTGGCCAATTCCTTGCAATGTGATTAGCTTTGTCACATATGTAGCATACAATAGGTTGCATTAGTTGCCTTCAAGCTTGTCTTCTAGGCTAGTATTCCCTTGATTTTGGAACCATCTTGTTGTTGGGGATTCCATCCTCCTTATCTTTACTATGGTGGAGGATTCCATCCTCTTTATCGTGGCTGCTATTGCTAGTTCTATTGTAGTGGTTGTTGAGGCATTGGAACATTCCCTTGTTGTGTGGTTGGATGTGGTTGTTGCTGGGCTTGCACAACAAAGATGTTTATTGTAATATCATCCTTCACATATAGCAACGGTCTACAATTCTTGGCATCATGTGTTGGTGAACGGAAAAAACTACAACATGTGCACTCTGGTTCTCTTACATGCCTTTCCAGCAAATGGCATTGTGATGTGTTATTTCCCTATATCCTACAAATATCAAATTATTCATTTTGGTTGTCTGGATATGCTGCTGGTCTATATCCTACTATCTTTAGGCAATCATTTCAATGATGTCCTTCTCGACCACACTCGATGCACCATATACCCAAATTTTGCTTCTTATTTTCTTGGATCTCATGCATTCTTTTTGACACAGCATCCAACTTCGCGTCTGTTTTGGCATTTTTAGACAAGCTTTTGCCCCGATCTTCAATCTTTTCTATTTTGATCATTATGGCTACTTCTGCTTTCTTTTTAAACTGCATCTAGGATATGGAAAACCAAATTCTCGTGCATAAGCCCTTTGCGCAGCATCCAACTTTATATATTCCATCAAACTTAAGACTCGTTCAATTTATAACATCAGATAACCATATCATAATCCATCACAGATTCTCCTAGCTTTTGTGTTATTTCCTTGCAATCTTGCATGGACTGGCTTTCAGATTGCTGCTTCTTGAATTCCTGCTTCAACTTACTCTAGATATCCTCTAATGTCAACATTATATCTTCAAAATTACATATATACTCCAGAGCCCGTCTCATTAAGGGTCCTATTAATTTGCAAATCCTCTTGGCATCTTCCTGGACACCTTTCAATTGTCACTCCGTGTCGCATGTCGAGAGATAATTTTTTTAATCCTTTGACTGATCATACGTTGCCAATGTGATAAATGTGCGTGGTGGTAAATTATTTGCAAACTTGATGCACTCCACTCGTTGTCTACAGTTTCTTGTTCCAAAAAACTTAAAGAGTTTTCAGTATTGTGTTGATGTTATCTACTTTATCAGGTTGTGTGTTGACTTTGGTCTACTTGTTACTGAATCCAAAAGTTATCCACAGTTCTTGCCTAAGTTTTTGTGATCTCTTATTGATTTCAAAAGGTGTGGGGGGCATGTCTTCTATGGTCAGACTTCGGGGACTCCTCAACTTTTGTCTACATCCATCACTCAAGTTATCATTCCATTGTTGTGCTTCAAAGATATAACCTCCTCCTTAGTGTCTTGTAGATTCAACTACCTCCTAAAACTAAACTACTTGCATCTATCTTGTCTTCCACAATCAGTCAGTCTCCTTTGCAATCTAGAAATTCTTCCCCTGCATTTGGGGTCTCGATGTCTTCAAGTTGGTGCCCTTCCAGCACCCCACTCTTCTTCATTCCTCATTTCCTGTCAAACAGATGCCTTATGTCTTCCAGAGCACTTTTCACTATCTCCCTTGTCTTTTCAATCTTCTCTACCTCTACCAACAACTTCCTTCAGCTTTGCTGTTTTTGGAGTTGTTGCATCTCTAGATTTTCTCATCTTTGGTATTTCAACATTGCTCAATGCATGTCATGCATCACTTTTGCATTTTTTCGTATAGAAACCTTCTGCTCTCCTCGTCTCCATGGCATTTTACCTTCCCCTCATCCACTCCCAATGATTTCACATCCCCATCCCACCCAAGCAGACTACCAGGAAACTTCTCCATGGCATTTTACCTTCCCCTCATCCACTCCCAATGATTTCACGTCCCCATCCCACCCAAGCAGACTACCAGTAAACTTTTACAAGAATCTTCCTCTTACATTCTCGAACAACATATGATATATCGACTCAAAAGGCCTACATCTAGACACGATAAACTCAAATATGTACCCATCAAAAGTCACTTGAACCCAGTGGTGAGCCCATTCAGTATCTAAATTCTTCAAAACTGCAAGTTTGTCTGTCCATATGAATTGTTCATCTCACTTGGGATGGAAACAATAGTGCTCCAATCATAATAACCACTCTACGGGTTTCTCTGGAAGTTTGCACCAATAAACTTAATAGATATCACCATATATGTGATTATTTATCACTTCTTGTGCAGTGATCCCTCGATTTGGAGCCTCTTATTCAGCAACATCCTTCATTTAACCTTCTAGCCATCTTTCCAAGTCTCATTGGTCAAGCAACCATCTCAACATGTACATATAGACAGGAATTGACATACAAACTGGCAACATAATCATTGAAGCCCATTCCTTGGTGGTCTGTCAAAGGACATGCTAAGATTGTAGTCTAGAGTCGGAATCCAGCTTTACGCAGTAAACCGAGCTCATTCACAATCATATGCAATCAAAAGCATATCTAATACAACCATACAAAACACAAAGATTATTCTAAGGAAGAAATTTTACTTCAAATACGAGCGTACGACACTTAAAAAAGAAAGGAAAATACGATAATCTTCACAAACCCACTATTCTAAAGACTGCACAAAAAAATCAGTCTTACATTACTGGTAGTGAAATTTATAGTGGCCAAAAATACCAGTCTTTACAATTTGTGCAGCATCACTATATGGGCAGAACGGATTTTCAGCTTTCCCACTTGAACGATTCATATTTTAATGTTACGTTGAAGGCTTTCACGAGCAATTTAATTAGATTATTAATTTTCTGTGGGGTTTTTATTCGAGTTTGTTTAAGTCATCTCAAGCTGACCTCCATGAATAGTCATTAACATATTGACAGTTTTTCCTTAATATTTATGATAATAATCACAAGGCAAGGAGACCTACTTAGTACACGAGCACCGTAAACATTTGTTGGCAAGGAGGAACAGTGAATGTAATCTAACATTGTGGGCTTCTCACCCTCTAGGAAGAAATGTCATTATATTAACGACTACTCATGGAGGTCATCTCGAGATGACTTAAACAAACATTTGTAAAATCCCACCAAAAAAAATTATCTGATTCATATTTTTTGCCCATCGGCAACTCTTTATTTTCCTTATCTTGTACATTTTCCTACAAGATGACTCATGCACCGGCATTTGTCATTTTACAATTATGCATACATTTCATTTTTCACTAGCTAACAGAACATATTTCCTAATGTCTACATTTCTTTGTCTTTTTACAATTATACATACATTTCATTTTTCACTAGCAAACAGAACATATTTCCTAATGTCTACCTAGCACAATCTTAAAGCCCTTAGTGTTACTGGCCTAAGGTTCCTTTGCCACCTGTAGGGTCAGTTAATTGTAATTAACGTATTCCTAATGATGACTACAAAACTGGTGAGGAGCTGCTTAACACGCGTAACTGAAATAATATCTGATGATGATCCGTAAACTGCCTCTTTTCAACAATTAACAGATCCTGTTTAGTGATAATTGAATGGAAAGTTGACTAAGTTCCTTTTAACCAGTATAATGTGCGTGAAACAATCACAACTATACTGCAAATTGAGAAATAGAATGCAAAGAAGACATAAGAATTTATCCTAGAGAAACCCAAGGTGGGAAAAACTCTAGTGGGTAAGCAAATTGCTTCTCTCTCACTATGTAATTCTCCAAAAATACAAAGTACTGCCAACAATTGGCCTTCAAGAAGGATTCACACTCCTAATTGTATTTGCTTGCTCACAATTTCGCAACAATGTAAAACTCACTCTCAATGAACAAAACAAGAAAGAACTCCAACTCCTCCTTTTTGCTCACACTTGAATTCACTCAAAATCACCTACTAGAATGAAGAATCAAACTTGTATTTATAGTTGCTCTGCCCAAAGACGGATGGAAAGACGAACCGAACCGTTTGGAAGCCCAAACATTTGCAACTGTTGAGTTTCCCGAATTCTGGCGTCGTCGGGGTCAGGACCGCCGATGAAGCTGGACTGGCGGTTGCGCAACCGCCGCTCTGTGAAGAGCAGTGGTTACATAACCGCCGGGGCGGTTACGTAACCGTCACCTAGAAAACTTCCCGAACAGAACAATGGTGGCCTGTAGATGTCATTCAAAGGTGTCCGGATCACCCTCAGCCTAACTAGACCATCTCTTGAAGAAAGAATATGCTGAGAATCTGCACTGCAAGAATCAAATATGGAGAATACATAGAATTGGGTATTTCAGATCCATTTTTGGATCAGATGAGTAACTGATGAAAGCTGCTAGACATAACCGATATAATCCTGCATAACTAATCTATTCTTACATAGCCGATTTATGCTTGCACAAGTGATTTACTTCTGCAGAGCTGACTATTTCTGCATAATTATGGAGAGATACTGATCCTTAACACAAGATTGTGGTTCTTCCTTCAGGATTCATAACATAGAAGATATTTAAATTTGTTGAATAAAACAAGAACATCAGTTGGATATGTTCTTCTATGGTCCCAAATGAAGTCAGTGTTATAAATACTGCCTCAGTCCTCGAGCACAGACTTCATAAACACTGCCCGCAAAATTAAAAATCTAAAGCTCAAAACCTGGAAAATTAGGAAAGCATCTGGGGATAAAAAGAGAGATGGTTTAAACATTGTCTCTAATTTGCAATCTGCTGTGCTCCTACAGAAAATCATAAACACCAACTTACAACTACAATTACTGATAGCTAACGAAAAGTCAAGTGGTTGAAAGCTAAATAAGCCTAGACAGTTTTGACTGGTTAAGTTGACTTTACTTCCTAAGCAAGATAAATAAGTTACTAGCCCGTAATCGTATATAATAGACTTGTGTATCTGCTTTAATGCACTTAACAGAAAGGGATAACACATTGAGATAAAGTTAATTACTAACCAACCCAATCAATGATATTAAAATATATTAGCTAACACTCAATGAACTATTAGTTATCTATTAACTAATGTTCAGTTATGAACCTCCCCAACTACAATGTAACTTCTTCCAACATAATAAAATGATGAACAAACACATATCTGTGTTGTGTACCATTTCTCTTCATTCTCTCTCTCACCATTTTCTAACATTGGTATCAAAGCCATGCTCAATGAAAGCCCTCTGAGCAGGTTACAAAGAACTAGCTCAGAGTTTTAGGAAGCCCTAGAAAAAGGTACAAACTGCAGAAAGGAGAAGAAGAGGTTCAAGAGCTCGGGGAAGCCCTAATAGGGTAAGAACTATAAAGACAAAGCATTCACATTCATTCGAAGGCCCGTTACAGTTGCGATTAGGGCACATTCTAGGAGAAGTCGTGGTAGAGGTTGTGTGAAAGTAGACTAGGTAAAACCGTGCTAGGGCACACATGAATCAGAAGAAAGAAGTTTCATGAACACTGTTTGTGAGAACACTGTTTGTAAAGATTTTTTAAACCAAAAAGAGAGAATAATACTCGCAATAGGGCACACTATTAGAAAATTGTGATTTACAGTCTTTTGAAGGCAGATTACGGCACTTTTTTGTGGAGGAAGATTTGTGATTACCTGCAAACAAGTAGGAGAAAAGAAATGCGATCTGTGGAGACATGAAAATTCAAATCGAAGGAGAAAAGATTGTTGACAGTTGTGAATGCAAGGTCATGAATAGAAGAAAATTTCTAGACGCAGGGACTAAATTCGCAATTTACAGTCTAATAAAAGTGTGCTTGGGCATAGGACAGTGAGACTGGAGGAGTCACTGAAGACAAGGAGAAATAATGCACGTTAGATTTAAGAAAAACATGCCCCCGTGAGTTGCAGAGGATTTTGAGCCTCCAAAAGATAAATATGTGAAAGATCAGAACCAACAATTTGGTGATTTTTCACCTGTAGAGTCTGAAATGACAGTGCAAAAGTCATGAGGTTCTGCTTTTTAGCCGTAGGGCATTACAGGCATTTCTTGCAATCGAAAGACGTTTTGTATACCAGATCGATGGTAATAAATACTTTGTAAGAAGATTTGAAGGAGTCGACACACTGGGATAAGGAGACTGTGCTCTCACTTGAAGAAACGATTGTGAGGAAGAATGTGCTCTCACAACATCATGCTCAATCGATAGCGCTACCAATTGTTTGTTCATTGATTCCAGCACATCCAAACATTTTCATGTCGTAGGGACTGGTATATAGCATTTACTGTAATTTAAATTCAGTTTTATCAAATTGAGAGTCACTTGCAGCAGAGGGGATAGGTGATATTTGTATGGTAGTTAATAATGTCAACTTCATTGTAAGGAATGTTAGGTTTGTTCCTAGCATACTTAAAAAAAATCTTATCTATTCATAAGTTAACAGAAAATCCCAACATAACTGTAAAATTCTTTGGGAAGTTGTGCATTATGTCAGATGTGAAACAGGAACAAGTAATTGCCCTTGGCATTTCGGCAATGTCGCCGATATAGACTTGTTGACCCTGCTACAATCAATTTAAAAGCATGCGCAATGGGGCTCCCCTAAATAGGATGTGCTGGAGGGTGACAATCCTCATAGGCTTGTGGAGGGAATATCCACTATATAATATGTGCATGAGGTTGAAATACTTCATGTGCGGCCAAACAAAATGCCCTAATTACAAGATGGATGGGAGGCACATGGTGAGCTAGCAAGAAAATCCACTCAAAGAATTGTGGAGGGTGACTCCACTATCCAAGATGCACAAAAGGTGCATGGTGAGATAGCAAGAAAAGTCAGTCATGGAGAGATGGTAGGAAAAGCCATCCAAACAAAGGCACTAGCTTGGAGGACTGGAAACAAGGTGGTTGTTTCAGTAGAGCATGGTCATTTTGCTCTCACTTCTAAACTTTTTATGGTACCTAAATCGTCAGTACAACCCATTGGATGCAAATGGGTGGAAAAAGTAACAAGCAAAGTCGAAGATACTTTGGACAAGTATAAGGTTCATCTTGTTGCAAAAGATATTTTCACAACAAGAGGGTATAGATAAGGTAACAGTTGTTTCTCTTACTGTGGAGATCTTGTTGCTCCTATTATGGATTTGGTTTTTAACTTTTTACTCCTACTACGAATATTGCAAAAATGGTTACATTTCAGTTGCTTCTCTCCAAAGATTTGGATGAAGTGGTGTACTTCATGCAGCAAGGAGGTTTACCCTGTGCAGCCTTAAGATTTTCAAGTACCTAGCCATGATCATTTGGTTTGAAAATTGATTGGGTCGCTGTACAAACTTAGGCAAGCACCATGAGCCCAGTACATTCACAATGATTGGCACCTCTGAGCTTCTGATTTTGGTACTATGAAGGTTGGGCTGAAGTTATCATCCAATGATGATTCTTTGTCAGCCAAATCACCCTACAGACTGTTGGTGGGCAACCAGATATATCTTATGCCTACACGACCGGATCTATGTGTTATTAGCAATCTTTCTCGGTTTTTGTCTCCACCAAAGCTCATACATCAGACAGCAGCGAAGCATTAGACTGTGGAATTCAAATTAACGCCGAAGAAGCAGCCTACTGATTTAATAATTAAATCCTTTGGTCCCATTGTGTTTGTAAAATTTTCGGGAACAACTTGAAGTTTCTGGATTAGTCATTAAGGGGGGTATTAAAATATATTAGTTAAAACTACTTATAGAATTGGTCCCATTTGCTTATAGAATTGTTGTTTTGTTTCACCCACGTGTTCTCCTACTTAGCTCTTCCTTTACCACCATTATGTCCCACAATGGGATTCCATGTTTTGTGTTGTCTTTAAATTATTTAACATTCGAACCATGGCTACTGCCTCCAAAGGGAAAGTACCTATTTCGTCTAAAGAAACTCATAAGGAACCGATGCTTTAATTTTGAGGTTGCTTGTCATTAGATGCTTTTGGATTCTCTCTACTTGTCTCCATTTTATATCTGATACATTGTTGCCCCAAACTTCACATCCATATGGGACCACTTGTGTGGCAAGCAAGCTGAAAAAGGTTCTCTTGGTTTTCCAATCCCATAAGTCTACATCCCTACATCTATTTTGAAGCGACTATAAAAGCTTCCACCTCTCTTGTATTATTTTTGGCTTGCCGGTCTCTCAAATAAGCTTGTTGTCAAATCAAGCCAGCATACTTGTATCCTTCTACAATTTCCAGCAGGCTTCCTTCAAAGAGGAAGTTAATTGGTTTCTTTTTCCTCCGTAATCAATTTTAAACTGTTCTTTTATCTAAAACATATTGACTAATACTTTTTTACAGTCTAAGGAATTTGAAAAGCTCATTGCTATTTTCCATCTCCCACAGCAAATGTGATCTTGGATATCCTCAGGAATTAGACCTGGCAAGGCTTGTAAAACAAATAGCTCTAATATTCAGATATTGGGCACATTTAGATGCAGCACTCTGTTAGGCCACTTATGAATCTTTGTTTCTGTAACCAAAGGGCTCTTTCCTCTCACTTGAGAGTGACCGCCAACATCTCTGCTTCTTGGGCTATAGTATTTTTCTATTTCTCTTTGCTTTTGAACAGAAGCATAGGAAATACTCCTCTTGTAATGAATAAATCCTTCCTCTGAACTTAGCCTTAAGTGATTATAGTTTTGTTTGTGAGTTACAAGATTACCTTGATATTCCATATACTGTGGAAAATTTTGTGCATGTTTAAATTATTTGCATGTACATGCCACTTGAGAGAGATTCATAGTAGTGAATTAAAGTTCAATTAAGTTGAGTAAACTCGTGACCTTCAACTCAAATCTTACCCAAAAATTACCAATACGGGTATCCAGTATTTTTGCAGTTTAATGGCACCCCAAAAGTTAATGATAAGGGTATCAGGTATTTTTGGGGTTAAAAACTCAGATGCCCAAAAATACCCCTCAGGCCCCTGGGGTACATGTCCTGGTACAGAGCTGAAATGTCCCAAAAACTCGTCGCAGTCCCATGTGCGCAGTTCTACCATACCCAGGACGAACCCGTTCCGTTTCAGCAGCGCTGTCAGTATTTAAAATGCCAAAAAAAAACAAGCGTATACAAAAAAAAGTAACCCTAACCCTGATCTACCTACCCCAACCTCTTAAAGACACCATCCAAAAGCTATATAAGCACCTCTTTGCTCCATTTCCAAACACACTTTTAGATTTTCAGTTTTTGCAAATTTAGGAGTTTGACAAAGGAAGTTAGGAGGTGCTAGTGGCATTCATGGAGCTGATTTTGAGGAAAATCTAGATGATATATTCTAGAATATAGATTGTAATCATGTACATGTGAAAATTGAAGCAAGTTTAATGTCTTGAACTCTCGTGAATACAAAGTATTTTAAGTGTTTCATCTTTTATGAATTAAAAATGAGCATTATGTATTTTTTTTATATATCTATATTTTTTAATAATATATTGTAAGGATGTGTCCATGCCATTGCGTACCCAAAGCTTTTTTAAAAATTGGCATTTCTGCATTTCGAACCCGAACCCATTTCATAGCAACTTAGGTCGAAAAGCAAGATATCTAGTTTCTATATTTCGAAACTCTTGGTGCTCTGGTTTCACTTTATTAATTTTGTACTCCTGATGTTTTATTCTCTTTTATGAGATTGATAGCATCATAGCAGTCAAAATTTCAGAGAAATATCAAAAGTGTTGTAGTCTAATAAGTAATTGGTATGAATGGTAGTAAAGTGTGTTTACCACACTATCCACCAAGGTATAAATACTAGGAGATACCAAAAAGGGATGAAGCTGAGTTCGAATCCCAGGAGAATTTGGCAAAACGGATATCAACGGATGCTAAAAGACTCTACAGGATCGGGATGTTTATCTTTCAAACAAAAATAAATAAAACTTTCAAAGAAATCAGGTAGTGAAATTTAATTAGCAGCTAAAAGCCCATCCATAATCAAATATACCATGTGGGGGGCAATTCTCTTTAACTCTTATGTTTTCCGTAAAAGTCATCAAACATGAATGGTAGCACCGTTCAAATGTTAACATCCACTAACCTCAAAATCATTTTAGTAAATGGTCCTGCTACAAATCCAGTTGTTTCAGACCAAAAAACATGGAGATTTGCCAATGCAGTAATTAATAGCATTTAAAACAGGCCCGGTAGTTTTCCGTGCCAGTCAACCCCGTGATTAGTCGAATAAACTGACAACTAATTCCATTACTTGCGTTTAAAATATGGGTTGTCAATTACACATGAGTTAAAAGGAACAGGAAATGAAAAGACCTTTTTTTGGTTTTTTCAATCTGAATAATTGAAAAACACTTACACGCGTTGAAAAGGTTGCAATCCAATTGATGAGGATATGATGGTAAAATATGTTTGTCAAACCTTCCGCCAAGGTACAAACCCAGAAGATACCAAACAGAAATGAGGCTGGATTTCAGCTTCAGACCTCCCAAGCAAACTGAAAGAAACTATGATGATAGTAGTGTATCTAATAGAAGCTTAACTCCCAAATTTGAAAGAAGCTAAGATGATACTGGCATTTTCTAAAAGGAGCTTAACTCACAAAATTGAGACCTACCTCCTATGACTGATCAATGAGACAGGAGCAAATTCCTAGCGTTGGGTTCTGCTTGAGAAAAACGTACAATATTATCTTAAAAAAAGACATTTGGATTTTTAATTCAAAATTACATGTCTCCTTTGATACAGACCCATTTTTTTGGAATGTGCGGCTTATGAGGATATACAATCACAGTATGATTAGCCTAAATGAGTTATTTGATGAGGAAAGACTCACAAAACAGCTGGCTTCCGGGTCAAGATCCATAGTAGAAGATCCGACATTAAAAGAAATTTGAAACTTACTTAGGACTGCTGCTCTAGTTCCCTTAGACTGCTTGATCTCGTGGACGTCATTAAAAGTCTTTCATTCATTCATAAAACTAAAGTGACTCAAATAACTGGTGTACGGGACGGTGCAAAGTCATTCCGAAAAGTATACATTAGATCAATTTTAGAAAAATGCTGCCAAAAATTGACATCAAAGTTATAAATGAAAAGCCTGTAATTAAAATCCCTGTGATCTGAACCGAATACCTGTGCCTGCGAGAATGTTATGTCACTTCTGCAGAGTGATGTGGATACAACTTTGATGCGCACTTCCAGAGGCTGTGGAGGTGCCACCTCTACCTCTTCCATCTTTAAAGGCTCCCCTGGCCCCCATGCCACCGCAGCTGCAGCCCTCGCCCATTACATTCATTGTTGTTATATGCAGATATTATCAACCAACAACCTACAAATTCCTTGGCCATCTTAACAAGAAGAATTTGTGTACCTTTACAAGTGAGGGATTGAGGAGTCTTCTCGCAGGCCATGGTGGCTGGTATGGCTTCTACAGTTGAGAGGTGTGACCATCCCTTCCTTGCAGTTGTTAAACTTAAAATCAGTAGAGTGGGACCTCATTCTCGTTAGGTTGGTGAGTGGTGGGTAGGTGAACCTGTGTTGTCCTTAAAATTATGTATAGGATCTTGGGCTTCTCAACCACTTCAGTATTCTTCTGCCGAACAAAATTTCATGCACCTTACCGCTTAAGCTTGGGATTAACATTGAATCCTTCGGTGTTCAAACCCTTCCACAAAATCAAATGGGTTGTGGTAAAGGTGCGGGTGATGGTGTAAAAGGTGTTGCCTAGTCATCCACCAGAGTTCCATTCCCAAGAAATACTTGTATAAAAAAGGGATGAGGCCGCGATCGTGCCCCGGGCAACTTTGGTAGAATGGATACCCCTCAGATTTGACATCTAAGCTAAAGGGGACTCGATTAAATCCAAGCCTTCAACAGAAAAAAAACCTTCCACAAAACATTTGTAATAGATAAGGTTCACAAAGTTACGTGGGATAAAAGAGGGATAAAAAAGAGAGACTACCTGAAGAATTTAACTACACTTGTGATCATCAACAAAAGGCCTACATAGGGGCCCTCATCCCTTGGAGATGTAAGATTCTCATAGCTCTCGACTAAGGACTAACTCCCATCCGCTTAGATGTGAAACAAGGAGATGGAAAAGGCCTAAAGAAAAATGGGAAGAGAGACTCTATGTCTTTTGTTTAGACGGGACAATGGAATCAGAAAAACACTTTATTATAGAATGCAAGGCTTATAATGATATTTGTTCGAGATATGCAATCAATTTCACAACATTGTCATTACATGTTATGTTCAATGAGGAGTTAATAGCTAAAATGGGGGACTTCATCATCAAGATTAACAAAAGAATGTCAAAATTGATGAAACTACAAGAAATTGGTTTTACCGTCTCATAGGTTATTTTTAGTCTCGTGGACGTTAAAAAGTTTTCATTTCATTTCCTAGAAGTGCAATCCAACTAGTATAGATATCTTAAATACATCTATCTTAAATAGATTGAGATATATTATTCACAGAAAACTAATTAATCTATCTAAAAAAGTTAATATAAATGTCTTAGATTGATATCTCTTGGTATATTTTAGATATTGGCATTAAAATACCTATGTTAGTGTAATATAAATATATTATAAATATAAAATAAAAAACAAAAATAATATAATAAATATGAAATACATCAATAGCTATCAATTTCTTCTATTTGTAGCAGTCAATTGGGGCTTTTTGGCATCCCATCTCCCTTGCTTTTTGTGCTCCTTCGCTGCCTTTCTCCATGGCTCTCCCCGACTTCCCCATTCTCCACCTTCGCGGCGCCAAACGCGAAGTCGCTTTCTTCGGCCCTGTCTCTCAATGTCACCTTTACAATATTTTTAGGGTGGGCTCACCTACGGTCTTAAAAGCCATTGAAAAAATAATTGGCTTTTCTTATCTTCAAAACTCAAGTCAAGCCAGGATTAACACTAAAATCTCCAGTTTCTTCATCTCCCGCCTGTTCTTGTTGAACCCTAAAAGGTTTGATGTTCTCTTAATTTCCCTCCACTTCATTCATCCTTGTCACTGCGTAGGCCTTGAGGAGGCTCTGGCTAATGTATGCACTGCTTCGCTCTTCTCCTCGGTTTCTAGTCCAACCCTTACATGGCGTGTGGACGGCAGTTATCTAGTTGAATTGGAGAGGCAGAATAACACTCTTCTTCAATTTCTGGTTTCAGTGCACTCTATTTGTAGGACCAAAGGTGTTGGCCCTTCCCGCATTCTTCCTATCGACGTTATGGCATTGGCCGAACTTATTGGCCACCCTCCAGATTGGCTCTAGGGGCTTCGCTCTCGGGCGAATTCTTCCTTCATCTTCCTCTCCAAGATTGCTCAGCTTAGCGCTCCAGGTAAATTGGGGGGCAGAAAGAATTGGATGATAATGAGATTTCCCCTGTGGAAATCGTGGAGGTTTTCAAAAACTGAATATTTTGGTTTGTTTATGTAATGTCGTTTTTGGTATGTATTGTGGCTAATTGAAAATCTCACCACTATTATTGGGGTACTGATCGTTGGATACTATGGATGGAAGACCCCTTAGGCGATAGACTTTGTTTTTAGTTTCCTTCTTAGGTTCTGTTATTCTCTTCTTTCTCTTTCCTGTAAGGGTGGGACTCCATTCAGCCCCCGATTCAAAGCTCTGGTCAAAAGTGTTTATCAATAAAAAAAAGATATCAATTTAAAGGGTTCTTAGCTTAGATTTTTCACATACCACATTATTTAATAACTTCATTCCATTCCTTGTCAATTTCATATTGATTTGTGGAAAATGACATCAATTTAGCTATGTAACTATATTATTTTTGAAAAAAAATGAAGAGGAAATGGCCCAAACATTACCATATGGCCAATATATTACCATTTTTCGATTGAATTTGCCAAGAAAAAACGAAACAAAACAAAATTGAAGTGGAAGTCAAATTTATGGATGAATTGTCATGTGACAATCAAATGAATGTCGAATTTAATAGAAAGATTAAAAGTGAACAACTCACTCCATTTCAACCCTTGGCTGCCATTGTGGGAATGTCTCTCAGCGTAATAATTACCCATCCCAAAACAAACAAATATTAACACTTGTACCAAAAGGAGGTGCAATATTACACCTATGGTAAAAATACAAGGTTTTGTAAAGTCATTGAAGAAAGTTCAAGATGCGCTGAGGTATGTTTTCCCTAGGTAGTAAGGCACAAAAGGTTTGTAGGGTCGTTGAAGCAATTTTAAGATGCATTAAAGAGGCATATATGACCTAGGTAGCAAGGTAACAAACATGCATATCCCACAACTAATTGATCATTATGTTAGCGAGAGGGCCACCTCCAGTGCAACATTGCCCTTATTAGCATAAGGATATTAATATAGTGTTGGGGCAAGTCCATAGAACTTAGGCGAGATTGATTTTTTGATTGAATGAGTGTTAGAGTTATAGAAGCAATTCCAAGATACATAGAGCCCGAAACACCAACCATGTTTGTCGTTGTCGCCTCTGACGACATCGATAGCTTCGTCGAAATTGAAGATGAAGGAGTAGTGCTCGATGGCCTCAATTCATTTGAGACTTGTTGAAACAACTATGTGTCACTTCTTCTGGTGCCAAATTAAAAAAAAAAAACCCAAAAATAATTGGGTATTGCATGTGCCTAGTTTTGAACTTGAGACATCCTAACGAGAAGGAAACCACAATTTGTTTAGATTTTCCTAACATTGAAACAATGAAACCAACTGGTAATTAGGAATTTTTCTATTATTACTTTCCAGATAATATATAAAGTGACCAAAAAAACTTATTAAAACTTTCATTACATGTCTTCTTTTTTATTAAACTAAAACATACTTTTAAATATTGGGGGACTGTATACTTTGGTGAAAAACATTGAATATGATATTTATATTAAAATATATCATTTTAAAGTATAGTCATTAACATATAAATAATAATAAATAAAAGACAACCCGCAAAACCCAACTAAAGGGGGTTTGAATAAATTTTGTTTTATTTTTAGTCATGAAGGCGTTATTTCGACGTGAGAACATTTCTACCGGCGTGAGGCTCTTTTAGAGACAATCTATGCTCAATTAATATAGCCTATCGGCTAATTAACTAACACTTGTATCAAAAGGAGGTGTGATGTTATGTTGATAGTGAAATGTGAGGGTTTATAGAAGCATCAAAACAATTTCAAGATGCATGGAAGATGTATGTTTGACATGGGTAGTAAGGCACATAAGGTTTGCATATTCATCAAATCAATTCCAAGATGCATTAAAGAAGCATATCTGACTTAGGTAGCAAGGCAACAAACATACATATCCCGACCAATCAACCAATATGTTAGTGAGAGGGCCAACACTAGTGCGGCATGGACCCTATTGGCATAAAGTTCATATTATATTATTGCGGACCATGCCAACCGACTAAGGAAAGATTGATTGTTTTACTACATGTGGATTTTTAGAGTCGTAGAAGCAATTCCAAGATGCACCGAGCCCAAATCACCAAGCATGTTTGTCGTTGCCTTCAGTGGCAATGATGGCATCATCCAAGCTAAAGACAAAGGAACATATGTTATATCTTCTTATTTTGCTCATATAGACTAATTGCATATTTACAGGAAACATGAAACAATAATAATATTTATTAACATCATTGTTGATCAATTTATTTAAATATTAATATTTAAAATTACTTTATTAATATTTTAAAAAATTAAATATTAATTTTATATTAAGAATATTTGTAATATAATTTTTTTTATAAAACAAAACTAATAACTAAATATAAATTAATTAATATAATATGAAGTATTGTTTGATTTGATTAATTACTTTGAACAAATATTTACTCAAACTACATTTATAAATTAATGTGCTTTATTACTAAAGACAACTACAATATTATAAACATCGATGGGGAGGGAGTGGTGCGGTCAAGTCACATGGTTGTGTGCTTGCCCACCCATGTTCAAATCCTCCCGAGGCACAAACCTCCTCGGAGGTGGTTCACCACTAGATGCACCATCTCTGCTCATGCTGACGCTAGTGGTTACTCCTCTCATTGCTGACGTTGGTGGCTCCTCCTCGCTGCTGACATTAGTGGCTCTTCCTCTCGTTGCTGACGTCGATGGATTCTCCACTCACTGTTGATGCTCCTCTCGTTGTTGTCTCTGGTGGCTTCTCCTCTCACTGCTGACATGGTTACTCCTCTCGCCGCTGACATTGGTGGCTGCTCTGCTCGCTATGGACACGAGTGGTTGCTCCTCTCGCTACTGACGCCGGTGGTTGCTCCTCTCGCCGCCGACATCGTTGCTCCGCTCACTATTGATGCTCCTCTCGCTGTTATCTCTGGTGGCTTCTCCTCTCGCTGTTATCTCTGGTGGCTTCTCCTCTCGCTGCTGACGTGGTTTCTCCTCTCGCCGCTGACATTGGTGGCTGCTCTACTTGTTGCTAACACTAGTGGCTGCTCCTCTCGCTATCGACGTTGGTGGATGCTCCTCTCGCTTTCGTGACTGATAGTTGTCGTATTCGTTGCGGTCATTGGTGGCTTCTCCTCTCACTGTTGACGTGGCTACTCCTCTCGCCGTTGACGTTGGTGCCTAGTCTGCTTGCTACTGACACTGGTGGCTGC
This sequence comes from Taxus chinensis, assembly GCA_019776745.2. Classification (NCBI taxonomy): domain Eukaryota; kingdom Viridiplantae; phylum Streptophyta; class Pinopsida; order Cupressales; family Taxaceae; genus Taxus; species Taxus chinensis. Next base: position 517,570,565 of record CM034153.1, on the reverse strand, counting down.
TCCTCTCGCTGCTGACGCCGGTGGTTACTCCTCTCGCCACTAATGTGGCTACTCCGCTCACTGTTGATGCTCCTCTCATTGTTGTCTCTGGTGGCTTCTCCTCTCGCTGCTGACGTGGTTGCTCCTCTCGCCGCTGACGTTGGTGGTTGCTCCGCTTGCTGCTAACACTGGTGACTGCTCCTCTCGCTACTGACATTAGTGGATGTTCCTCTCGCTTTCATCGTTGATAGTTTTCCTACTCGTTTCGGTCGTTGTCGTTGGTCGTTGCATCTTCACTATGGTTTCATGGTTGCTTTGATTAGGTTCCTAATGGTGGTCCCCTTAATTGTAACCTAGGTTATGGATCCTCTCAAAAAAATCCTCAATTTTACAAGGATGTGGGTCCTTTCAACACCCTCGGTTTACCCCTAATTCTAAAAAACTACAATATTATAAACTATAAAATAACTGAGACAACATAATCACTTAAATGCTAAACATTTAATATTTGCATGAATTATTCAAATATATCATTGTGTTTACATCTAATCATACCCCACTCGTAAAGTGACGCTTTTTAGGTGTATTCTCTCATCGGCCAATAAATCAAAATCCAAAAATAAATTCAAGCATAAGACCCTTTTGATATTTCTTTTAAGGGATTTTTCTCCTATAATATAGCCTATCAGCTAAAAATACAAAGGATATGTTCCACTATCTTGATCTGTTTGTTTGTTGAAGACTACTTGCTCTCGAGATGCACTCTATAGACACGAAATCACACACTTATTATTTACATCATGCCTCTGAGTATGCCATTATATGCATATTTCCTAAGCAAGAAAACTAGGCATTAACAACACTTGTTTTGCTTTTACATTGCTTTATCCTTTTGATACTCTTATCATTTACTTTTCTTGAATGGCTACTTTATTTTTGACATTGGAAAACATATGACCCAACTTTGTATTTTTTGTTATATCCTCTAAGTATCTTATACAATACATCCCATTAGGGACAGGAGTGCCCAGGCGCTACTGTCCCCTTTGGGTGCTTTTGTCATTTTCCCTCCTTTTCTCAAATTTGAAATGCCACATCATTTGTTATCTTTTATAAATTATTGCCCATCACTTTGGGTCGGCCTTTTTGGTTGTTAATGATGAAATTTAAACAAAGGAATCATATATATACAAGACTTACTCATTATTATTAGGGGCTAGACAATTTTGGGCTATCACTTAATATCTACTACTTGGGCAAAGAGCAACATTCAAGGACTCCATTTGGGCTACATTATTCACTGCATAGGAAGGGCTATTTCTGAATTCTATCTCACACATTCATCTTGGGGGAAAAGTATTTATAGACCGTTATCTTGTGCAACAAGCACAAGGGCAACCTAACTTCAAGGGAAATGATTCAATCACACACACACACACATACTATAACTACATAGAGTTTGAAATGTAGTGTAGCACTCGGAAAAAAACACATTGGGGTGACCGTTGAGGTTAGTCTGACTCAAGCATATGCATTATTTGTTTAAACTAATGTTTTTTATCCTTGTGTAGGTAGTTAGAGTTTTTTTGTTGGTTCAGGTGCAACACATGAACCCTACAATGAAGTGGATGCGAAAAAGAGTAAAAGGAAGAATATAAGTTTGGACCCTGAAAAGATCTTATCTATAGTTATTTCCAGGTTACTAACACCCAATTCAGACACCAACGCCTGAGTGGTCCTGTCCTTATCTACATGATTTTTTTTTAAGGAGTTTCAAATTCTAGTTTACCAAAAGAAGCATATCCAGTCCAGATCCAGCCAGTTCCACTCAATTTCTAGCCCATAATCAACTCAGATCTTCAAATACAAGTTAATTCACTCTTATCTCACTATTTCTTACACTTGTGTGTTTCTTACGTTATATATCTTGCTTGTTACTGTTATATCTATTTGATCTCAGTCCTTTGATTAAGATTTAATTTTTGTTAAATCACACTCCAAAAACTACTTTTTAAGTACACCTCATACTTGTACCAAAAGGAGGCGCATTGTTATGCTGACAAGTAAATATGAGGGGTGTAGAGTCATTGAAGCAATTTCAAGATGCATTAAAGAGGTGTTTCTGATATGGGTAGTAAGGCATGCAAGGTTTATGGAGTCATTGAAGTCATTTCATGATGCATTGAAGAGGCGTATCTGACCTCAGTAGCAAAGCAACAAACATATGTATCACATAACCAATTGATAATTATGTCAGTGAGAGGGCCACCTAGATGGATTGATTTTTGACTAGAAATGAGTCATGGAATAAATTCCAAGGTGCACTAATTCTGTGGCACCAAGGATATATGTCACCCCCACCTCCGATGGTGTCACCTGAGCTAAAGACATTAGTTGGGGTGTCATCATTTAGCATACTATATTATTGAGAGGGAAACCTCCATTACAGGGTCACCCTATTAGTTTAATGATCACAATTAACTACAACCATGTCTAAATCTTTGTGACGCCATAATTCACCTATCAATAAGAAAATTGCACAAAAAACTATGGAATTATTAATTATTTATAGCTAAAAAACATAATAAACATGTGTAAACGATCATCAATGTTAAACATGGGACAAAGTCATGACCACAAAGTCTCCCTCACCTTGGGCATATCAAACGAGCAATCCAAAATGTCATGAAATATCCCACCAACAAGAATATAGTAGGGACATGTTAAGTAACGCTAATGTGTGTCTCAACATTAACATGCCTTTTGTAATACATGAACCCACTAAGAAAAAGGCATTGTCAAGTTTCAATCCCATGACAAAGAAGAGGAAATAAGGTTTTTGGGGTGAATCAAGGGAGTCCCATATGTTGAGTAAGTTATTTCTATTCAAACTCCATGATGACTTTTATCTTTATTGCAATAATTATCGATGATATTGTTTGAAAAACAAACAGGAACACACATTGATGGTCTAGCCTAGATAGTATAAGCATTATTGTGTCTATATTTGGAGTTTACATCTTTCTTAAGGATTGTAGATAACATTTGAAATTTTGTACACCTTCTTAGATATATATGCTTGTATTCATCACTTTTTCATTTTTTTGTTTTCTATTAGCATAGTTGAATGGAGTGTTGTTTTGTCCTTCCCATTGTTACTTAAATATACAGTCTTGTTGACCTTTTCTTCATTTAATGTTAATAAGTATTGTACTTATTTTTAGTCATCCTTGTTTTTGTAAAACCAAGTTTTAGTTTTAAATTGGGGGTTATGATATTTTTTTCTAGAGGAGGTGCTCAAATTCCTCTTAGGATTGTCCAACATGGCCGCCTCAGTCGTGGGCATATTCCCCCAAGACTATATACACAAATGTTTAATGATTGTGTTACTTACTAGTTAGAAGTGTACCTCCCCACCTTACCCACACACATGTTTGTAATATTTGACACATTTTCAAAATGTGTGTAAGGAAAATGGAACATTGACAAGTGCGGAATGAGCTGTTTATTTTGTAGTCCATCATTATAACACTCATTTAACCAAGTTGTGTATGTGCTAAGAGTGAATATGGGGATTATGCATAGTAAATAGAATATGTAGCGCATTCTCCAACTAACATAATGTATTCAAATTAAGATGGGAAATGAATGGCACTTGTATTACATGATTATTATTGAAGCCTAAAAGTGTCTATCTTCCACAATGATTGTAAAACACTGTGTATATAATAATTATTAAAGATTTTTAGCCTTCACTTTTATTTACTTTTGTATTTGATTAAATGTCCTCCAGCCATCCTCATAAAATAATTTCTTGTGGCTTTTTTATTTTTCATTTTTTCTGGATTTTCATAAGACATTTTGGGATGCCACTAAAACCTAAACAAATAGTAGAAAACAATCCACTTATGTCATATTTAGGTGTTGTCATGCATTTCATAGCACAAGCAAATGTTATCTCTCGAGGAGGAAAATGCCATGTTCAAAATATGTCATTTTGAAAGAGGCTGAGAGGATGCTGGAAAAGGTCATGGACTCTGGATTTACACTTGTGGATTACATATGCCTAAAAGTTTAAACATTATCATTTTTGGTATATTTCACAATCATTGTAGTGCATGAGATCACATATTTTTCAAAAATTTTGTCAAATAAATAACATGTTTCCACATCTTACAACATATTTTCCAGGGCACTTGCAACTTAAACATCTACCAAAGTCAATTGCAACCACTACCAATCTAAATCTCACAACATTATGTAAAGTATATCAATTTAAGGAAGTGTTACACATGTTTCCTATTGTATGCAAAGCCCTTATAAACTCTTCTAATTATTCGAGTTTGGTAGAATCCAAAATACCAAAGACAAAAAGACATTAAGATAAACGGTGTTGGAGAAAGCTTTGAGGGAAAGGCAATAGATTGAGGTGGAGGTGTACAGTAGCCACATATCCAATGCCCCCATGAACAACTCAATTAGTGTGTGAGAATTTGTTCAAACAATATTTGTTTAACCAGTTGTTGTTGTAAGTATATTTGTTAGCACATTTATTATTGTGTAAGATTTTAAAGTTTGAAAGTTTCTTGTACATGGTCTACCAAAAAAGGAGGAGGTTTTAGGATGTGAGGCCTAACCAACAGGGTTTGAAATACCAAGAGATGTTTAGGGTTTGAGTTTGGATTTGGGTTTTATGGCCTTTGTAGGATCAGTTGAGGGAGGAAATAATAATAACTAATAAGATTTACACCCTCACAAATATTCACCTAGATAGAAAATTTCCCGACCACACCCAACTATTTTGGCAAAGGAATCCCAACGTCATGTGCGAATTTCTAGGTGTCTGACAACATTATAGGATTGACTGCCCAGAGTTGCCTTATTTATAAATATATTTTCATCTAAATATGTTTCTCTTCTACTTGTTTGTTAATGCATGTTAAATTTAACAAGAGTATAAGGAAGGAATGTTGCATATATATAAAGAAAAAATAGGTTTAGTTGCTGAAGTACTGGGCTCTAGATGCAAAAAATTGTGTTATGGAAGATATATTTGAGATGCAATTGGTTACAACTATTGGTTGGGATTTAGCTATAAAATTTTGGTAAATGACTGTGTATAATGTTAGATTTTATTAGGATACAAAAGACTTGTTTTCACTACTAAAATTTTATTTTTGTTGCATAAGACTTGTTTGTTTGATCTTCCTAGGGATTGGGAACATTTTTAAAGATTTAATGAGATTGGGTTGTTTTGTTACCATTGTTGCAACACTAATATTGTAAATAATATCTTTCAGATTATTAATGAAAGGGTGAGGGACCCACTAACACTTTTTTTACCAATAAAAAAATCACGAGGGATTCATTAACTAAGTGGTATCCTATCATGTCCATTCATATTGAGGTATTAAAAATGGCCAAAAAATAACCCAATATACTGGTATGTGAATGGGGGTGGAAGGGTTTAGTTTTTTAGTATGTCGAATTAGGTATTGGGGGGTCAGGTGCAGAGGCGGGAGATGGGAGGAGAGGCAGAGTCACGACAAAGGTTTCTCATTTGCGTTTCATTCTGGGAGCTGGGAGGAGAGGCAGGTGGTAGGAGCAAGTGTCTGTTTGGGCTCCATATTCCATAAATCCCAAAGTGGGATTGTATTTGCTTGGTGATTATGAAACTTGTTATAGTAATTCTATAACATGAATTCATTGAATTGATTTGGAAGATAATGCACTTTCTGGTTGAGATCTGTTTGGATGTCTATACCTTACTTAAATGATGACATAAACTCTTCTTCGAGCAAAAAGTTGTGTAATGGAATGAATGTGTATGGTTGTATATCTTCATTACTATTTAATATGATTTAAGAATGAGAAATGGTTATATGAAACTCACATATGTTTGAAAATAAGGGGAACTATGTAATCAAAAATAACAGGTTGAATTAAATGACAAGGTGTGATAATTTATGAGTGTTATTGACCCTCCTTAGTATGGTGATTAACGAATTGGGTATGCTAATGTGATGTTGGTTACTTGTTCAATGGTGATGACTGCATCTAAGGTTGAGTGTTATATTGACCTCATTGTGTGAGGCCTATAACCTTAATCTGTAATTTGTGTTATGCTCATCTTTGTATTTGACACTTGTGTTATGGAAACTCTATCCTAGTAGTCTATATACCCTTCTCAAGATAATGTTGAAGGTTCTTAAATCCCTAAACTCAGGATTGTGACCAATATATCTTCTTGAAATTTCAAAGTACCTTGTACACTCTCAATATTTAAGAATGATATTTTTCGTTGTGTGCTGGGTATCAAAATATTGGCTAAGTACCAAAGGGCACGTGAGCACGTGGGACCAATAGGAAGAAGGGAATGCGGGGAGAAGCGCGCATGACAAGGGTTTAAGAAGGGTTTAGGAGAAACTAGGGTGTGCGCGCAAGGCAATATGCGGGGTCTAAAGACTTAGCCATATTCAATGTTTTGAAGGCACTTGAGGAAAAACGTGACCCGAATGAGCATGCCAAGTGGATTAGGTGCCAGCCTGGAGACTTGGTGGTCAAGGAAATAATATTCCTTGCATGGAATATTCCTAGGAAGACATCATTCTAGAAAGTGGAGAGCTCGGAACAAAATAAGCATGCACCATTGAAGGACCACATGGACACTTGGCATCCGATCTACTCCTGAGAAAAGGCATGGTCATGGGTGTTGGTGTTATAAAGAGAGGTGCTTGGAAGAAAAGAAGACATAGATGGAGAACATATAGTACGAAGAGACCAAAGCTCTACAAAAAATACTAGGAGGCCTTAGGAGTTGGGGTTCTCATTAGAGGACTGTAGGAATGTTATCATGTCTAAGGGATGGGTATGCAAGATTTTTTTATAATAGGGGAAGCATAGTTAGGAGTTCTGATACATAAGTTAGATCCATGTTTTGATACATTTTAGTCTAATATGACCCTTTTGAATGTAATGTGGTTACTAAAATTATAATAAATATGAATGTATGACTCGGTTCTGAATATTTGGATCATGGGTGTAAACCCTAATGTCTTTTCTTTATGTTAAGAATCATATTTCCTTATATTGTATTATGTTTCTCTTGTTATCTGAATGGGTATATTGCTATAATCACTCATCCTATGCTTTCAAAATGAATGCATGAACATTTAATTCTTTTCATCGTGTCTTTATCAATGGCATCATCTTCTCACAATGCTCACATAAAAGAAGGACTCCACACCCGTGCATGCCTTGGGTGAGCTTTCAGTGCCTACTAGGTGATAGGTCGGTGTGCATGGGATTAAAAAGTTTAGTGGGTGGATAGAAAAATGACTACATCTTGGTTTCGTTGTTGGGACCTCTTTTTGAAGCTATTATGAGAATGATGCGTGATGATAAAGTCTTGACCTTGGACAATGCTCAAAGCATGGTTTAAAAGCATGGGCGATAATTTTTCTCAAAGATTTAGTACGTAGACCTAAGTTTGAGCGCCCAGTGCAAACTGGGTGAGAAGAACACTTGTATCATGATTTATATGAGACCTTATTTTTCTACTTTCTAGTAGAGTTGTATGAATGGATTTCTACGTATGCATCAAGATCAAGCTGGTACTATAGATCTCATTGTCTTGGACCTCAAGATGAATATCAGAGGCTGCAAGGATGTTAATATAACTTGGATGCATGTTGTTGATCATTGGTGGAGGAGATTGTCTGACTAGTTAGACCCTAGAATACAATATTTCTACGTATTATTGTCTTGAAGTTATTGAGTTTGAGCTCTTAAACGAACCTAGAGGATCATTTTTTAGTGTTATCTCGTTAGCCATGAAGATCCTTCTCATTACACTAAGTTTGAAAGAATTCCCTATGGCTGGCTACGCTTCTCTGAGCATTGGGAAAGGAAGCTAGGGTGGAGGAAGATGGCAGAAATTGTGGCGGAAAAAGATAGAGAGGAGATACGACTCAATTATAGCAAAGCACATGAAATGGAAATGACTAGAAAATGTGAGGTTATGGGAGTGATGGAATTATGGAGGAAGACATTATAGGAAGGAATCGAGGTTCCTGTGGAGGACGTGGAGACTTGAGCAGTCTGTGGTACCCCCATCTCAGCAAGAGTGGAAGAGAGATATCCCTTCAGGTACTGATGAGAGTTCATTTCTTGGAGAATGGAGAATTGTCAGTGTGCATCTAAATCCACCTGGTGAACAACCCCTGGTGTTTAGTCTTCCAAATCAAGAGATAAGTATTGATAACATAGCTAGTATTGGTGGGAGTGACTGAGTTGTGCCTAGGAAATATAATTTTTCATTTTGGTAACATCTATGGTTGCACAATCATTTCATGTGTTTGGAGAGAATATTTTCTAGAACGACGTTTAGGAAAAGTGTGAGTACGTAAATCTTGGGTATTGCATATGGGAGTTACGTGGGACACACATCTAGTAGCAGAGTAGTATCACAAGTTTTTGATGCCCAATTTAGTGGGACATAGAGAGCACTAGGCGTGACCACTTTAGGCCCTTTACCAGATACAAGAGGTGGATCTTGTGGTATAAGAGATGGAAGACCTGGTGGACCTCACAGATCTGGAGGATCTGGTGGATCAAGAGGATCAGGATGTGGTAGATCTAGTGGATATATTGGTGGAGGCAACACTAAAGGGAATCAAGGTTCTAGGTTAGGAAGACAAGGACCTCAACCACTTTAACAAGTTTTTTTGAGATGTCTTTGCACCTACCAGACTAAAAAGGCATTGAGGATGCTGTAGATTATATACAAAAGTGTGAATTGCTATGGCATGTGAAGGGGATCAACATCCCAGAGCAGAAGGTAAGTCAGTTTGCAACAACATTGTAAGGATGCGTGTAGCATAGCTGGTATCAGAAGTATAACCCCCATTCGATAGTGGTAGATTACACCACACTACAGAATTCTTTCTTAGCTGAATTTCATATCCCTGAATTTGAACAGAAGAGCATCAACACGTTGAAGGAGATCTAGTAGGTAATGCCAAAGAGTGTGTGGGAGTATGGAACGTGTTTCAAGACTCTCTTATCAAATTTATCCTATGATATTCACACCTCTTAGCATACTCAGTGGTTTGTTATAGGATTGATAACATTGTTTAGGAGAGAGATTTCACACAAGACTTTCACAGACCCACGTGAGGCCTTGGAGTCTTCCCTATGCGCTGAGGTTGTTGAAAGCATAGATACCAGTGTTAGCCCCTTCTTTGAGGCTCAGATTTATGCAATGGCGAAGCATCTAGAGAAGTTATCTATGAACTCGACGCATGAGACTCGTAGTGGTCTATGGTGCATGGATTTTGAGGTAGAGGGGCATACAAAGGACAGTTGCCCTAAGAGATCGATACACGTCATGACAATGGACTGTGAAATTTTCCATGAAGATCATGATGCAAATATATGCCCACTAATGCAATTCGCGATCTGTAAGAATATGTCTTGTTATTGCAAGATCTGTACATCTGTTACCCATGACACCAAGGATTGTAGATTTACTAACCAAATACATGACACCATTGATATCGGTGTGCATCAAACTAGCCTCGCGAAAAATTCCAATGACAATGGTCATCACTTTGAAGGGCACACAGATGGAGAGGAGCGTGGAAGAAGCTTCTGAGGGGGATTTCGTGGTTGTGTCAACCATGGAGGAGGAAGAAGTGAGTTCCCAAGTGGAAATCTTTACAACTGTGGATCCACAGAAGACTATAAGCATGAATTCCCTGGTCTACTATAATGCTCTTGGTGTGGGAAGAAGCATAAGTCTGAGGAGTGCCTGGAGCTATTTGAATATATGAGCCAATAACACTGAAAATAAAAAGGTGTTGGGATGGTAAACGTAAGGAAGACCAATTCACAATGGATGCCAAGAGTGGCGCACGAGTCGGAACTAGAGCCTGTACTAGTCACGATGTGAGTTGAGGCTACTACGTGCACATAAGGAAGATACCAAGGTAAATGAATGTTGGTTTGTTAGAGAAGATGTGGTACATGGAAAGTATCCAGATCCAACTCATAAGAAAGAAGCATGTATCAAGAAACCATGGATGTGATTCAAAGCCTACAAGGAGAGATCCAAGTGCCTAAAAGAGAAGTCAAGATAGTTAGAGACAAAGGAAGAATGTTGAGGCTCCACAGAAGGATCTGGATGAGGTTAGAGAAGTATGCAAGATGTTGAGGCAAGAGAATATCATTCCCTTGCTAGGACAATGGTTACGAGAGAAGGTACCATGCACTGGAGAAGGGCACGAGAGGCAGGTTTTGCATACCAACCTTCATCCCCACAACCTTGATTATGACAAGGAGATTACCTTGAATGTTGTTGCAAATGGGTGGCTTCTGAGCAATATTTTTACCAACACGGGCGTGGAGGTCAATGTTCTCACTTTAGATGCATGACATCAAATGTGGAGGCCCCCATTACAACCATATTTGAATGTGTTGTATATGGCCAACAAGACAAAGGCATTGCCCATTGGTGTCTTAGAAGGATGTTTTAATCACTATCCAAGGGGCAAGGTTAATTTGTGATTTCAAAGTCTTGGCATTAGCGAAGGTAGAAAAATTTCTAGCATTACTTGGGTGCACCCTTGGTGTTATAAGAATAATGCTTGACCTAAGGTTCAATAAGGGATACATAAGTTTTGAAAACAAGGAGGAGTGGGTCATCATCCCTCTTAACCGATGGAAAGTAAACACCATATACTGAGCCCTTGGGAGAAGAAGTTCTCAACATGATCTATGTGTGCTTTATCAAGGACCCTGAGTTGATTCACCCTACAGAGGGAGTTATTCAATTTGAAGATGCTCAGGTCCATGAGTGATACAACTAGTGTGGCATGTGATAATTGGGTGCATGGGACATATGAGTTAATTGGGCACCAATTAAGAGGTTCTGTGACAAGGATAACAAAGGCATGCTCAGTCAAGCACCTGGGAGGGAAGAAGTTTTTGAGTTACTCTGGAGGAGCCAACCCTAATGATTTCTTATGGGAAATGGAGGCTCACTGGAAAAATGAGATCTAAAGAAGAGGGATGCTCAGCTATAACTTACTTGGGACCACAATGCATTGGTGGGTGACACATCATGATAGCCTTCTAGAGTGGTGTGAGGTAAGAATCACGTTCTCTTTTAGGTTCTACCAAAGTAATTTCCCCACTGAATACAGGACTACCATGGGAAGGAACCCACCTTGTTTCACGTCCAAGCATGTGAGAAAGCATGGATGGGAGGCACGGAGGCCTTGTCACCTTCTTTATGGGTGCATAAGCTGTATTCCACCTTACAAGGTTGTGCATGCATGGTATATTCACTCTGAGATGCGCTGTCAGACAGGAAATTGGCAAGAGTTGAAAGCTGACCTCTTTCAAGCTTTCGAATATCAAAGTACTAAACTATTGGTGGATAGGGCGCTACAGGTTGTTAATTGCCTAACTAAGGGAGGTAGTGCCATGGAAAAAGATCGAGTATTGGAGTTATTGGGTGAACCTGGTTTGGGACCGCCCTTTGATGAAGAAGAGTCAAAAGAGATATACCTTGAGCGCGCATGCATGCAGAAAGAGAAAGGAAATATGGTCTACATGATAGATGGCGAAGAGATGGAGAGTTTGAATGTTAACCATATTGAAGGTACGTGTGAAGTTATTGATAGTGCTGATGAGAAAGTGCACACATACCATGAACCCCTGAAAACAAAGAAGGTTAACATTGGTTCGAAGGTTAAACCTAAAGAGGCCACTATTAGAGACTATTGGTCCGAGAAGGAGGTCTCAAATATCATTAATCTATTGCGTGAGTTTCAGGATTTATTTCCACTTGGGTACCATGAGCTTAAAGGTGTTCACCACTCCTTGGGGGAGATGAAGATCAAGTTAAAAGAAGGTGTGCACCCAATCTGGAAGAGGCCTTATTGAATGAATTTGAATCTTCGCGTCAAGATTAAGAAGGAGATAGACAAAATGATCACTTTGGGCATCATTGAAGCTGTGGAGGAATCAAAATGGGTAAGCCCCATGGTCATTAACATTAAAAAGGATGGAAAGATAAGAATCTGTGTTGAGTATAGGGACTTAAATGTGGTATGTGTAATTGATCCTTTTCCAACCCCTTTTACTGAGGAGATCCTGGAAGGAGTATCCAGGCGCAAAATTTATTCCTTCACGAATGGATTCTCTAGATACCATCAAGTTAGAATTGCTAAAGAATACCAAGAGAAGACAAATTTCACCATTGAATGGGAAAGTTTTTCCTATATGGTCATGCCTTTTAAACTGAAGAACGCACCAACTGTGTTTTCACACATAGTGGTCGAGGCATTTCAGGATTTTATCCATAAATTTATGCAAGTCTACCTTGATGACTGGACAATATATGGACTAGTGAAAGACCATTGTGACAATTTGAGACTGATGTTTGAGAGATGTTAGTAGTTGAGGATATCCCTCAACATTAAGAAATGTGTTTTTGCTACTCCATTTAGGACTCTATTGGGGCACATTATATGTAAGGAAGGTTTGTTGGTGGATCCCGCCAAGGTTGTTGTTATTGTGGGGTTGGGGGAGCCTACTAGTCAGAGCGCAGTGCACAGATTCCTTAGGAATATAGGGTACGACTGGAAGTTTATTAAAGGGTATGCCAAGATGGCCTAACCATTGGAAAAGTTACTAAAACACAAGAGTGCCTTTCACTAGGGAGAGGCGCAACAAATGGTGTTTGACACTTTAAAGGATAGCCTTATCACTGCGCCCATATTACGCCTTCCTTCTTGGGATAAGCCATTTCATGTACATGTCGATGCTTCAAGGATGACAATTGGAGCAATTCTAGCACAACTTGGAGAAGGGATTGTTGACCACCCCTTGTGTTTTGCTAGTAGGAAGTTAAAACCAGTAGAGAAGAACTACAACACTACTAAGCGCGAAGCACTATCGATGATTTACGCACTGTATAAGTTAAGGTAATATCTTCTAGCAAAACCTTTCATATTCTACACAGACCACATCGCATTGAAGTACTTGGTGAACAATCCCATTTTGTAAGGGCACGTATGTCAGTGGGCCCTGTTGTTTCAAGAATTATAGTTTACAATTGTTGTGAAACTAGGAAAGAGTAACTCAAGGCCAAACCATTTGTCAAGAATTGACTCAGGGGAGGACATATAGAGCATTGAGGATGTTATTCCAGACGTACAACTATTTAGGTTGTGGTGCATGCCCTCTGACTTAGAAGATATTGGTGTGTTTCTCAAAACGGGTATGGCGCCAGAAGGAATGAAAACTTTGGAAAGGAAAGAATTAGCTATATGCGCCATGCCCTACATGCTAATTAGTGGAGACTTATACAAGTTAGGTCATGATGAGGTTCTGTGCCGATGTGTGTTCTAACATGAGCGTGTCACAATCATGGAGGAAGTACATGGTGGGATTGCAGGAGGGCACTATGCAGGGAATGTCATAGCGTGGAAGATCCTCTTTACAAGGCTTTGGTGGGAAAGTATATACCAGGATTGCATTGAGTTTTGCAAGGCATGTGACCATCGCCAGTGCCTTGGCAAGCCAGGAAGATGGGATAAAATTCCCTTGAGGCCGATAACCAGCACATAACCATTTGAAAAATGGGTGATTGATTTTGTAGGACCGATTTCACCCGCCGCGTGAAGGACTGGTTCATGTTATATCATCACTTGCACTAATTACTTAACAAAGTGGGTGGAGGCAGCGCCTACAAGGGATTGTACAATGACGAAAACTACTAGATTCTTATGGGAGAACATAATTAGCATGTATTGATGTCCTTTAAGCTTGACTAGTGACACGGGTACACATTTTTTTAATGAAACAGTTAGGATTTTGTTGGCAGATTTCATGGTGGCCCATCATAAGAATACCCCATATCACCCACAAGCTAATGGAACTGCTGAGGCATTTAAAAAAATTCTGAGTCACACGCTGACAAAAATTTACGATGTGGGAAGACAAGATTGGGATGAAAAGGTATCAGTCGTTCTATGGGCATACATGACAACCTACAAGAGATTAAACAAGGGCACACCGTTTTAGTTGGTGTTTGGCACAAAGGCTATTTTATCGGTTTAATTTATGCTACCATCGTTGTGTATTGCGTGTGCAGGAGGGTTAGCTGATGAACAAGCAATTCAAGAGTGCATGGAGAAATTAATGCAATTGGACAAAAGGTGATCACTTGCTAGATGGAGTTAGAAGACTGAAAAGCCACGACAGAAAGCATGACATGATCGCCATATTAAAAAAAAAATTGGAGGTTAGGCAGATGGTTTTGTTATACGATTCCAAGTTTCTGCGCCATCCTGGGAAACTGAAAGTCCATTAGTTAGGGCCATATATCATCTTGTACATCCTTGATTCAGGCACTTTCCAGTTACTAGTGCTTGATGGAACATGGTCACCAGGCCATTTCAATGGGAGTAGGCTGAAGCCCTACTATAAATAAATCTTCCTTGTGTTTGTAAATAAGACAGATGAAAATTGACATGCAACCTTCAACCGCACTCAACCCCCCGAGGTCATGCTAGAGCAACCGATGTTGAATGTGTGTGGCTAACTATAGGAGGATCAATGACTAAGATCTGGTAGTGTGATCTCCTGGTAGCTGAGTTGGAAAAGGGGAGATTTAGAGGCTATGAATGGGTAGCATAAATTCCCTATGGTTTGTTTTCCTAACTTGGATCTAAGTGTTAATCTAGTTTGAAGTGTCCAAATTAACTAAGATGAAATTAACAATCTATGCTACTACTGAAAGGAAACTAATCTAAACAAATCACAAAACTGAAATATTACAATCACAAACAACAATTTTCTTCTATTCTAAATAATTAAAATATTTCTACACTAAAACTAAACAAGCGAGATAACCCAGTTTGGTTATTCACCTATGTTGAGTGTATTGAAACTAAACTAACTTAAAACAAGAACTTTTCCAAATGATCTATGATATGTAGACAACCTCCTACAAATATTCTCTCCTTCAGATCCACAGGGATGGGAAGAAGAGGATCCATCACCGGGGGTTGCTATGAAAGATTCAAACCCTCTTGGAAATTAACTAATTACTTGTAAATGAAAGGAAATTGATTTCTACTCTATTTGATATGATGTAACAATGATAAATTGCAAGAATGAAGGAAATCAAACAACAAATCCAACCTGGAATTCACATAACAGAGGTAAATCTAGCTGTGTAGTAATTTTTCCCCTCAGTTTGTCCTTTCTTTCTCTAAGTGTTCATATGAGTCCAAGGGATTGGGAATGCAAGAACAACAACAGGAGGATGGCACTTGAGCAATGACATCTTGAAGGTAGTCTGGATGCAATGCAAGTAGAAGAGAGATAACACAAGAGATCTGAGCTTGGCTATGCAATTCCTAGCAAGATTGTGGCAGCAATACAATACAAGATACACAAAAATTCTCAGGCCTTTTTCTTGAATACAAGCATGGAATATATAGGAATGGAGGATGGGAGGTGCCTTCATGCACAAGGAAAGAAGGAGCAGTTCTAACTAATTAAATCTATTTAAAAATAGGAGGAAGGAGAACCAAGCAATCAAAGCTAATTTTAGACAATTTGGCTCACGGATGCATGCTAAAAGTGAAATTAAGTGAACCATCACATGTTAAAACACATGTGAGGGAATCTAGAGAAAGCGGGCAAGACCGTCACCTTGCGTAGGGCGGCAGTTTCAGGACCGCCTCCCTATTTTGGGTGGCGGTTTCAGAACTGCCACCCAGGCAGGGCGGCAGTCCTGGCACTAAAGGCCAAAACATGTGCAGAAAGAGGTAAGAAGCTAGAAAAAGTGTGGGAAGGCTAAGTAAAGATGTCTAGGCAACAAATATATACTACGAATGGGCTTTGGAGCTCGAACACCTTCTTGAAAGGACCTGAATCATCATTGGGGACTTTTGTAACCATTTTCTGACAATGTAGCACATGCAATTTTGGGTGTGTACATATTTCCCCCTCAGAGAAGCATCTTAGCCATGAAAAGGCATAAAACATAGAGTCCGAGTATGGTGTTCCCGAAATGGGGAGTTAGAAGCTATACCTGACATGCCCGTGTGTCAAAATGTCATGTCCAACTCCCGCTACCTGTAAAATGAAAAGAAGACTCAAGTGTAGATAGATAAAATATCAAAAAATAAACACTAAATTAAAATGACAAGAGGACTTACCATCTGTGCGGGGATATAGAAATATACCTGCGCTAACACTCCTACCCTATGAACACATACACTCAAAATGAGGTTAAAACAACATATATATATATATATATATATAAATAAACTCATTTTACAATTCATTTGTGCATACCGACTTGGTGATTTTTGAGCTCTAGGCCCACGGTGACCATTTTTCATTTTTGAGTATGGTTGAATTGGAATGGATTTGGGAATGGTATTTTACATTAGGCTTGGCCCTTTGCTATTTGAATGCTTTTGAGAAGAACTCCTAAGAAATTCGTAACTAGAGTGGTCATAAGGGGCCTCAAAGAGGTAGATAGGCAGAGTGCCTTTATTGCTTAGTCTCCATTTTGTGAGGCATATATGATGTTTTGGTATGTCGTGTTCATTGTGAGTGTTTTGACCACACCTAGTGTGCGATGGCATTGTACAAAACTATGACACACCATGATATGTACATATATCTCTTTTTGGCTCGGTTATTCCTTGCATAGAGTTGACTTACATTGATGATTTGATTCACGTGTGTACTCTTAGATGTTTAGAATTTCTGATTTTCTATGCTTTTCAAAATGCATGCAGTGGACATGAATGCTAACAAAATGATTTCTTTTTTTTTGCTTTGTAATGCTGATATATGATAATGCAATCACATTGTGATGTTGAACTTTAGTTTCTCTAAGCAACTTTTGGTACTTCATATTGTTTTGGAAAAACATGGCGAAAGAGTGATATGATAAGTGAATGAACTTTCCCCACTCCTAACTCCACGCAACTAGTAAGATGCGAGGGCTCAACACCAAGAGCTAGAAGGGGCACAAGTTATAGAAATTTTTTGAATGGTAATGATGAGAGAAAGACAAGGATTTGGCAAGAACCAAATTGAGACACTACAACCTCACTCTACTCAAGTTTTCTTCATAGTTTAAAATGTGAATTGCTTTCTAGTTTATCTAGACTTAGATCCGTAGATGGCCACTTGGTTGACAAAATATGGTTTTGAGGTTTTAAAATCTTTTGGAATTTTGGACATCTAACTCACTTTGTTTTGATTTATGATTTCACAACATTTGAATGAACTACTTCTAACTTTCAAGTTTGTCAAAGAGACCCCCTACACCTTGCCCCATGCTACCAGTAGGAAGTATGGGCTCATCACCATGGACAAAGGCATAGGCGAGTAAGGGCATTTCTCTCCTTTCCCAACCCTACATCACTAGTAAGAGATGCAGGCTCAACACCGAAGGTTGGTAGGGAAAAGAAATGTGTAAAATAAAAATTTTCTGTGGATTTGCATTTGACTTATTTATCTAGGAAAAATGTCTAGAATGTTCTTATTTCCAAAGAGATGTTTATGGGATAGATGTGACACCATGAAGCTTCTAGAACAGACTATAGGCAAAGACACCTAATCTAGAAAGAGACTATAAGTAGAACCAAGTATGCAGGCCTTGGTATGGTTACTTTCAAAGCTTTGTCTTATCTTGTTTGGATCGATGAAATGATTCAAAAACAATTGATGATACCGTGAAGATTTGAAGAGACATGATTTGAATGTTTTTCCAATATTTTTAGAAGTTTTTAGGAATTGCTATAAGAATAAGTCCCTTGATCACAAATTTTACGAAATGAACTGGAAGATGAAAATGCAATGCAGATGCAGTAATGTACATATGGAAATGCAGGTGAAACTACATGTCATGATGCCTAAGGTGAAGAAAGTTGATGAATATCAAATTCTTCACCCCTAAAAGTACACAATGGAGAACCATGATCCTCAAAATTTCCATTCTCTTGACAAGGGCCTACCATTCTGGTTTAAACTTACAACCCTTTCCCAGAAGTGTATATGTCCAATCATTAAAATCATTTGTTCTGAAAGAGGCATTCATGCACCTCTTTGTCACATTCTTGAGACATGGTGTGTGGGTGAGCATGACTATGTTGCTCAGCCTTGTTTCCTATGTAGAGCATTGTGTTTACTTGTGACACTTGCTGAATGATGAGGCCTTGCCCCATGGATATGGAAAACTTAGTTTCAGATGCACATGGGTTGAAACCAGGGTTTAGAATAGAAAAACCCTCAGAGATGGTTTTGATGGGCATCATTTCAATCTCAAATTTCCCTTCTTCATTTGTTAATTCTATCATGTTTACACCTAGACCTAGGTCGTCGGAGGGAAGAGATGCTAAACTGAGAAGACTACCCATTCCCTGTGGTTCAAATGGGAGGAAGATCAGATCGTCACTCTCTAAGAGTTTCATAATTCCCATTGTGGTTTTAGTGGACACTATTTCCATAGATATTGATTTACCCTTATCTATTTTTTCCACCTCAAATGTTTTTGGGTCAATGACTTCAACCTTCAGAATGTCCAGGGTGATCGGGACTAACTCTTTTGATGGAGGTGGTTTGTTCAATTGATTCACAGGAATTTCATACTCCATATGGACTCCTTTCTTCTTCTTGAGGTTTTCTAAGTGTATATCGAAGGGCTTAGGATCCCCTTGAGTGATGAAGACCTTCCCCAAATGGAGGAATCTAATCTCCAGGAACATGGTAGAAGGGATAGCCTTCATTCGATGAATCCAAGGTCTCCCAAGGATCATGTTATAACTTGTTTCCTTGTCGATAATGTAAAACTCTGTCAAGATGGTTTTTGGACCAAGCATGACTGGAAGAACTATGGTTCCAATCGAGGTCGCTTTAAGACTATCGTACCCCCGTAACGTGTTTCTTGTAGAGGAACAATTTGTCTCTCCATATCCCAACTTCTACAAGAAAGAGAAGGGAACCACATTTACAGCAGCCTCATCATCAATCATGGCTCTCTTAATGTAATTGTTATAAACCCAGACTTGTAAAAATAAGGCAGGATCACCTCTTCGGGAAATTTCAGTGTCAGATGGCATCTTGTCTATATCAAAAACAAACCCAGTATCCCTATCATTCTGTCCTAGAGGATGTATGTCAAATTCAATATGATTTATTTGAGCACTAGGAGGTGGTGTAACATGGATTAGATGACCAAGACCTAGTGCATTGAGCAACGCAGAATGATGCGCAGGTGAATTCTTCAGCAAATCTAGAAATGAAATGTGAGAAAAGGTCTTGTTCAAATCCAATATTAAATCATAGGCTCCTACTGGTTTTGTGATTGTAGGAACGTCATCCTGTGGGAAGGAAAGAGTGGGTAGGGGTTGTGAAACATACTCCTTCATCTGAGTTGTTGCATTAATTTCACACTCAACCTCTAGCTCAACTAATCCCAAGATTTTTGTGTTATCATTTGAACCAAGGTTAGGAGCGACCCGAGAGTTATTGGAAGTTGAGGCTTCATGGTCATTGTTTCCTATAGGAATGCCTTTGTTTGTGTTTTGTGAATTCACCTTGAAATTTTTAGGATGTGTAGGGAGCGGATCTCAAAATATGCTCACATTAGCGTTCTGAGGAGCTACAGGTCCTGTATAGTCAGATTGCAAGTTTGTTTCAGGATTTTCTAGGAACATGTCTACAAAGAGTTGCCTTTGGTTTTTGGGAAGTCTTTGCAGAAACTTGTTGCAATCATGGAAAGTCCTATCATCATGACCTCAAACCTTATGGAAACCACAATATAGGTTAGGGTTCGTAATCTCTTGGCCTTTGATAAGCGTCTTGTTGTTGTTGATTATAACCTCGGTTGTAGTTTTGAAATTGGTTGTTATAACCATGATTCATTTCCCCTTGGCCAGAGTTTTGATACTGGTTTGGGCCTTGGGTTTGATTTTGTTTTTGTGGTGGACAATTTACATCAACTGTGTTGACAGAAGACATAGTGTTAGGGCCTCTTTGATTTCCTGAGTTGTTGTTATTGTTATTGTTTTGTTGTTTGGAAAATCAACATTCTTGGCTTGATCAGTAGCACTATTCATGGTAGCACCATGATTGTGATTCACACCCTTAGGTCCTTGGTTGTTGGCACCATTGTTTTGATAATTTGCATTATTTTGATTTGGGGATACCAATTTCCCATTGGGACCATAGATCTTACACCCACTATCTATAGCGGCTTGGTCAATCCGAAGCACACCTTCCAAAACTTCCTCATAACTATGGAAAGGAAACTTTTGGACCTCTTCCTTAGTCTCTCGATTGAGTGAGTGAAGGAAAAGATCACAAAGTTCCATCTGGTCCATGTTGGGTGCACTTGCAGAGGAATAGAGAACTTGGCACCATCTCTGGATGAAATGGGTGACAGATTCATTTTTCTCCTGTCTAATATGCAGGAACTCCCTAATCCATGTACACAACAACTTGTTCATGTCAAATGCTTTGATGAACTTAGAAACAAGTTGTTTAAAGGAATGTATAGAAGCTTCCAATATGGTAATACCAATCTAATATGATTCCTTCGAGAGTCTTTGGAAATATCTTAGCCACTACAACATCCCAAGGAAGCAATTCCCTGATAGCAGTAGCGTAGGCCTTGATATGAGCATTCGGGTCTCCTTCTCCCTTAAATTTTGGAAGATCTGAAAATGGGCATGGAAGCATGACACCACATATGGTGAAGTCAAGAGGCTCCTTTAAGTACTCAACATATGTACCCATTGTGTAAGATTCCACCATTGAAGATCCTTGATGAGGAGGTGGAGGAGGAGGAGTTGGATAAGCTGCATTATAAGCATTGACGGGAACATATGGGGTCCCTTGATATGGCATGTAGGGAGAAGGAATGGTATATGGGTCCATCTGGGGAGTTTTTGAATACATATGCATGTAAGGTGGGATAGTACCAGGATATGGACTAGCGGGCATAAAACTAGGGAACATCACATTGCTTATTGTGGTGGCATTCAAGAACGCACTTCCAGCCATCCCCTTGCATAGGATAAGCTTGAGAAGGATGAGGACCCATCTCTAGTGTGTCTAACCCTGTGAGAAGATCACCTGGATTTGAATGAACCCGATAACCTTGTTGTACAGGATATTGTGTTGGTTGCTCATTGGAAGGGATGTATCCTTTGTTGTCAACTAGATACCCCATGTTATGCCCTACTACATGTGTTGGTTGTGAAGTCTGGGCACTTTCTAGTTCTCTAATCCTCCCCACTAAAGTAGAAATGAGATCATTGGGAGAGGATTGAGTCCCTTGTTGGGGTGCCTGTGGCGTAGGGTTTGATTGAGTAGGCTCATGATACCCTGTCATGAATTGTTCAGTGTTATAATTCTTGTCTTCCTCAGAAGTAAGAATCTTAGGATAGGTATTCAAAATCTCAGAGGTTGAAGCCTTCATTCTATCCAAAGACTCATCTATCTGATGAAGAGGATTAGCTATTCATGCAAATATATCATCCTTTATTGATTGCATGGAAATGTGAGGTCTTGACAAGACCCTATGGTAAGAACCTATGTTCCATTTGTGATAACAACGTGGTTTGCATTGGGTTGACCATATTGCATGTCTAACGGTTGATCAACCTCCTCCATCCTTACATAGCTAATGGGGTTTGAAGTGTAACTAGGGGAGGTTTGAATGTTTCTTGTGTAATTGTCACCCCACCTCGAAAGAGAAGGGGATTGTTGTGGTTGCACGTTGGTGTAATATCTATCAGAGCCAAATGGCCCACCAAACTCTCTTCCAGACATATTTTAGAAAGTATAAAATACCTACCAAAATAGGGGAAGAAATGGAGAGGTGAGGTAATAACAATGAAAGAAAAGGAAACAAGAAGGAATTAATCCTTCACGTTGGGTTCACCAATTTGTACGGATGAAAATTGACATGCAACCTTCAACCACACTCGACCCCCCAAGGTCATGCGGGAGCAGCCGATGTTGAATGTGTGTGGCTAACTATAGGAGGATCAGTGACTAAGATCTGGTAGTGTGATCTCCTGGTAGCTGAGTTGGCAAAGGGGAGATTTAGAGGCTATGAATGGGTAGCGTAAATTCCCTATGGTTTGTTTTCCTAACTTGGATCTAAGTGTTGATCTAGTTTGAAGTGTCCAAATTAACTAAGCTGAAATTAACAATCTATGCTACTGCTGAAAGGAAACTAATCTAAACAAATCACAAAATTGAAATATTACAATCACAAACAACAATTTGCTTCTATTCTAAATAATTAAAATATTTCTACACTAAAACTAAACAAGAAAAATAACCCGATGTGTGGTTATTCACCTGTGTTGAGTGTATTGAAACTAAACTAACTTAAAACAATAATTTTTCCAAATGATCTATGATATGTAGACAACCTCCTACAAATATTCTCTCCTTCAGATCCACAGGGATGGGAAGAAGAGGATCCGTCACCAGGGGGTTGCTATGAAAGATTCAAACCCTCTTGGAAATTAACTAATTACTTGCAAATGAAAGAAATTGATTTCTACTCTATTTGATATGATGTAACAATGATAAATTGCAAGAATGAAGGAAATCAAACAAAAAATCCAACCTAGAATTCACATAACAGAGGTAAATCTAGTTGTGTAGTAATTTGTCCCCTCAGTTTTTCCTTTCTTTCTCTGAGTGTTCATATGAGTCCAAGGGATTGGGAATGCAAGAACAACAACAGGAGGATGACACTTGAGCAATGGCAGCTTGAAGGTAGTTTGGATGCAATGCAAGTAGAAGAGAGATAGCACAAGAGATCATGAGCTTGGCTATGCAATTCCTAGCAAGATCGTATGGCAGCAATACAATGTAAGATACACAAAAATTCTCAAGCCTTTTGCTTGAATACAAGCATGGAATATATAGGAATGGAGGATGGGAGGTTCCTTCATGCACAAGGTAAGAAGTAGTTATGACTAATTAAATCTATTTAAAAATAGGAGGAGGGAGGAGAACTAAGCAATCAAAGCTAATTTTAGACAATTTGGCTCACAAATGCATGCTAAAAGTGAAATTAAGTGAACTGTCACATGTTAAAACATGTGCATGAAGGGAATTCTAGAAAAAGTGGGTAGGACCACCGCCCTATGCAGGGTGACGGTTTTAGGACCACCGCCCTATTTTGGGTGGTAGTTTCAGAACCACCGCCTAGGCAAGGCGGAGGTGTCCTGGCACTAAAGGCCAAAACATGCACAGAAAGAGGCAGGAAGCTGGAAAAAGTGTGGGAAGGCTAAGTAAAGATGTCTAGGCAATAAATATACACTACGAATGGGATTTGGAGCTCGAACACCTTCTTAAAAGGACCTGAATCATCATTGGGGACTTTGTAACCATTTTATAACAATGTAGCACATGTAATTTTAGGTGCGTATAAGTAACCCCTCAATCTCACCTCTTTTCAAGATCCTCTCGTGGAGTAATGCCAAGTAAAATCCAAGCTAGTACTTGTTACTCGTATATCAGTGGCAACACAGATTAATAATCGTGTAGTGTAGACTTACATTCCATTATGTCACAAATAGATTAGCATCACACATTCTTCAACCTCTTCCTGGTGAATGAAGGAATTCTCAATCAATGGGTTTTAACATGTCAACAATCCATGATAAACAAATACCATACAACTTCAGGTAGTCTAGAATGCACAAATCATTGACAAGGACAGAAGTAGTACCTTAGAGCTACTGTAACATTTAAACGCTAAAACCTGAGAGTCTTTCTCTTTATCAATGTAAGATGAAGTCTTTCCGCATACAGAAGGTTGTAGAGATTTTTATACGCAATAGGATTGGACTATGGGTGTAAGAGTGCTCAAGGGTGGGATTTACACACAAGAAAAATTCACCTTGATTGCAAAATTACAAAAACTGGGTATGTGCCATAGAATTTATCATGGGAGATGAGTGAAAAGCTATAAGTAGAAGGTCAGGCAAATTATTTTTTACCTTACATTTGTGATAAAGAAGAGCTCTTGTGAACTAAGGCATCCTTGAGAAGTTGCGCGAAAAGATATTGTAAAGATCTAAGTATGCTTTATGACTCAGTGTCGATTTGTGAACTTTCAGGGTGGAAAAATCAGGTACATGGGCATAGAACTAGAGGGTTGTTGGAATTTTTTAAACCCATAAGAAAGTACGCCATCTCGTGGAAGGAAGGATTTTTCCAGGGTTAGGGTTTTGCAGCTAGGGCACAAGAGTAAGGGGATTTTTTGTGAAGGAAGCCACAAATTTGAGTTGAGCGTGGAAGAGGAGAGAGGAGGAGTTTTAGTAACCCGAAAAGGAGATGGCACCAAAGAAGAAAACCGTTTCACCAAAGAAGGGCAAGGGAAAAAGGAAAATAGGTGGTTTCCACCAAGCTTCGACGAGGAGTGGTATGCAGAGATACAATACCCTAGATAACGAGGTATTGCTCAGAAATAGAATGTGTATCCCATGTAAGGAAGATGGCCAGTAAGCTTGATTACAACCATCACACAAGCACCACATGTAGAAGGAGATGGCATTAGAACTGTTCATCTCGATAGAAAAAAGGACACTAGAAGGAATGCTAATCTATTTATGATGAAGTGAAGGTAAAATTGGAGAAGTTTCATAGGTTGCTGCAACATTTATGAGTTTCTACTTTGGCAAACCCAAGTTCGATTAAGCTACCAATGACTAGATTTAGTGTCTTGACATGCACTGAGGACCACTTCTACTTCACGGGCCGAAGGATGCGCATAACCCCTCAACTAATCTCTAAGTTTACCAGCCTTTTCTGCGAAGGGGAGCCACTAGATGATGACTTAGAGGACAAGGAAGCCATTAAGGAGACAACCCAGGATTATGATTATAAGAAGGGCTCACGCTATTTTGATATCTCAGATATCTTCGACCTAGTGATGAGGATGGCCGCATGCTTGGTATCCAAGTTGAATGGAAAAGAAAGGTGGACATGGATAAATAAGGCCTGGTTGAATCTGTGCCAAAAAGTTTCAAAGGGAACCATCTATAACTTGTTTTCCTTCATTGTAGAAGAAATCATCAATGCCATGCACAAAGGAGAGAAGATCATATTTGGGAATGTCCTCCTCACCATCATTTTCTCAAAAATTGGAGTGCCTGATGGGAAAGAGAAGTTTGTATGGGAATATCCAGATGAAGACCCTTCCCCCGTAAAGAGATTTGAAAAATACACTTGTGATACCATTACAACCACCCATAAGGTGTGCCTGGAGAAATGGTACAAGAGGATGCACGATGCGTTTGGAGCTGAATGGAGGATACCTGAACTATTACTAGCGCTAGTGTAGTGAGAAGTTGAGTTTGTTGTATACGAGCATTTCTGCTTTGGAAAATTCACGTTGACAGATGGGACCAAGAGCTCATGGTGTAAACTACCTTTCTCCTTCACCGCACAATATTTCCAAGTAGGGGTCAATCGCTTCAAGGAGGCCAAATGACTAAGGTTCAACCTCAGCGAGGTGGATCAAGACCACCGCAACCTACGAAGGAAGCTGGTATACCCTAAGAAGCATGCTTATGTGGAGAAGTATGTCTCCCATGAGGTGCGCATGAGAAAACCTGTGATGCTACCAATTGCTTAAAGGAATGCAATAAGGGTATACTTGTGGATCAAGCCCAAGTATGAGAAGGGTGCCTATTTGGAGAATGATATCTCCATCCTAGAAGACCCCACCAGGAAGAAGAAGGCCACACCAAGGAAGAGGGAAAGAGAAGAGGTGCCAGAGAAGAAGGTACCAAGTGTGCAAACAACACAATCTGTGGGCGCATAGGAGTCAGGCATGAAGCCAAGTACATATACATGGAGGAAGAAGTCCCACATTAAGGAAAAGGAGAAATCACTAGAGGAAGAGGTACCAGAGCAAGAAGAGCCTCCTATACAAGAAGAATCTCCAAGGAAGGATTTGACTACTGAAGAAGAAGAGAAGGAAGTGTCTCCTATATTGGAATCACCAGTTAGGAAGAGGTAGAAGGTAGCAGAGAAGGTGAACTCAGAAGGAATGGAGAGCCTGGAGGCCTACAAAGGCGAGAGAGATGATGACAAGCATGAAGAGGCTCAGGAACATCCTGTGTAAGATGTGTATGACTTTGAGGATGAGGGAAATGAAGAAAAGGATGGAGAAGAGGAAGGTGCTCAAGGTAAAAGGGAGAGTGAGGAAGTGAATACAAAGGATCAAAGGATCCCAAGCCTCTCCAAGGACCAGATAGAAGAGGTCGCAGAAAGAGAAGTAGTGGGAATAATAAAGGATTTGGTGGAACAAGAAGTGGAGCGCAGTGCTGATGAGGTGCTCAAGGAAATAGAGGAGGAAAGCATGGGGAGAGAGTATGGGAGCATGGGAAGAGATCCTAGCTTAGCGGTAAGCTTTCCAAAGGTAGTGCACACAAGAGGAAAGAGTGTGGTCGCAGAGCAGGAGCAGGGGATGAGTTATATCAATGATCCAAGTAAGGTACTGTGTAGGTGCTTCCAGAGTACTGTGCCCACATACCAACTCCTTGTATGATCTTCATTCAAATAAAAATGTGCATATCCATGAATAAGGAAGATGCTATCTTGGGAATTTGAGTCCCATGTTGATGAGCCCGAGTTCAAAGTCAACAAAGGGGTGCTGATGAAGGTACTAGAGACCAATGGAGTGAAACCCTTGATAAACACTCAACAATTATCTGATGAACAATTCTGCAATGCCCTTAACAAGGTATCAGTTGAGGTTGAGGTGAGACTCTTCGAAAGGAATGACAGGGTAAGGTTCCCAGAGGAAGAGCTGGAGAAGGAGGAACTCATTAAGAAGAGAAAATATTTTAAGTAGGAAGAGCTGATTAGCGCACAGATAAGGTGTGAACTAAGGGAGGAGAAGGCGAAGGTGCGTGAGGTATATAAGAAGATTGAAATCATTATAGATGCCATCAATTTGAAACACCTAGACTTAGCACTGCCTGAGTAGAAATACGAGTCAACCTTGCAATGCTTGGAAGAATTAACTCACATCCTTAGCATGGAGAGATGACCACTCTCTCTAAAATAACAGAAGAGAAATTAGAGCGTAAAAAGGAGGAAGAGAAGCAAAAGATTTGGGAGACAGTGACACAATATTTCGATCTTCTTGCCGCTGTATAGACCATCGCGTGGATGGATGAATCCGTGTATGATAACTACGCTGATAGAGATAGGGTAGCAAGCATACTAGTTGCTACACATGAGGTGGGTTTGAAGGAATACCAAGAGAAGAATAAGGGGAATAGGGTAGATTGGGATAATATATTAGCCGATGTTGAAAAGAAGATAGAGGCAATTGAAACCTTGCGAGGTTCGATCAAGAATTGACTTAAGGAGTTGTATCCCTAGATCACCTGTGTAATGGATGTGCTGGAAAACCTTAACAAATAGCTCAAAGGGATTGTAGATACGTTGAACGCTAAGGGTGGTGAACTAAGTTTTGAGGAGGTAAGCGCACTAGTGGGTGACCTACTTCAGAAGGCGCATGGTGAAGTGGACCCCTGGGAAAAGATTGAGGCGACAATAAGGAAGGAGTTCCCACTTCTATTGCAGCAGTAACAAGATATTTGATTATTTCATTTCTTATATTCTTCATTCTTCCATTCTTTAAATATTCATTCAAATTGTTTAGATCCCACCATTTTTTATTCTTTGAAGGAGCAATATGTTTGTGAAGACATAGAACAAGCTTAGTGTGGGGTGATGTTGGGTCTCGAAATATTGGCTAAGTACCAAAGGGCGTGTGAGTGCGCAGGACCAATAGGAAGAAGGGCGCACGAGGAGAAGCACACAAGAGAAGGGTTTAAGAAGGGTTTAGGAGAAACCAGGGTGCACACACAAGGAAATACACAGGCTCTAAATACTTAGCCATATTCAATGTTTTGAAGGTGCTTGAGGAAAAACGTGACCCGACTAGGCATGCCGAGTGGATAAGGTGCCATCTTGGAGACTTGGTGGTCAACGAAAGAATATTCCACTTATAGAATATTCCTAGGAAGACATCATTACAGCAAGTGGAGAGCTCAGAACAGAATAAGCATGCACCATTGAAGGACCACATGGACACTTGGCATCTGATCCACTCCTGAGAAAAGGTATGGTGGTGGGTATTGGTGCTATAAAGAGAGATGCTTGGAATAAAAGAAGACACCGAGGAAGACATAGATGGAGGACATATAGTATGAAGAAAGCAAAGATCTGCAGAAAATACTAGGAGGCCCTAGGAGTTGGGGTTTTCATTAGAGGATTGTAGGAATGTTATCATGTTTAAGGGATAGATCTGTAAAATTTTTGTAATAAGGAAAGCATAGCTATGACCTCTGATATATGGGTTAGATCCATGTCTTGATAAATTTGGTCTGATAGGACCCTTTTGAATGTAATATAATTGTTGAGACTATGATCAATATAAATATATGGCTCTATTCTAAATATCTGGTTCAGGGGTACAAACCCTAGTGTTATTTCCTTATATTTTATGGTAGATCTGTTCTTTGTATTTCATGTCATGATGTTTCTCTTGTTATTAAATGCTTGGGTATGAGGATATGATAGCTCATGTTGTGCTTTTACATGAATATTCACTTCTCTGTAACTAATCCTCTAACAATGGCATGATCTTCTCACAATGCTCACATAAAGGAGGGGTTTGGTGCCCGCGTGTGCCTCGGGTGAGCGCCCAGCACCCGCTGGGTGATAGGCCAACATGCATGGGGTTAAAAGTTAGCAGATGGGTAAAAATGACTACATTATGTGAGGAAGTAGTCTATACTGTTGAAACCATTAGGTTGTACTAAGTTGCATGGTGTATTTGAGTGCAAGGATTGCAGTTGTCTTATGACTGTATTGAGCCTCTTAGCTAGGCATAGTAGTATAATGTGTGTTGCCTGTTCATGCATTATGGATCCATCTAATGTGTAAGTTTTGTTTATTCCAACTCTGTATGTCCTTGCAGAACTTTGTGAGGTGAAATTTTGGGTATTATACTTATTATTGGACAAGAGTGTGCAATGGGTTGGTTTCTGTTACTCTGGGAAGTTATCTTATGATAAAGTTGTAAATTGCGTATAACACTGAGATGGGGAATTGGGGACAGGATTATTTGTGTGAATGTTGAGCTTGAGGTGCCTACTCACTCAAGAAATAGAGTGATACATTTGTTACTTGTATCATTTTATTCTAGATTTCTCCTTTGTTGATTGTACTTGATGTATTGGGGAGCAAGAGGTTAAGCAATTGTATTTTGAATAGGAATTGTATGTATCCTTAACTATTTTACTTATAATGGTATGTTGGCATAAGGCTATTTGGAAGTAAATAATGTATTCTCAACATGATTAAATGAGTGTTGCTTGGTAAATTGTTGTTTTTTGAATTGGGCTCATTGGTACGATGAGTATATGATTTAGTCTAGGTATTCTAAATAGTGACTGTGTTGAATGTGGTAAATAAACAATGGAAATTGGATAACTATAAGTATTGTTAGATCATTTAGGACTTATTATCCTCTAAAATCATGGATATAGCTCGTCTTGGACTAGGCAATGAACTTGAAGAGCTCAAAAGTGTCTATGGTGTGCTTGCAAGTTCTGTACCAAGCTGGCAATAAGTGTATGAAGTGGCTAATTTGATTATTGAATGTGCTTTAGGAACTAGGAATTGTTAATTGGGCTCTATCCCTTTTTGTTAATTTTCTTGGATGTTGTTTGAACTGGTGTTAACCCCATAAGGGGAAATGGCTTGTAATCTTGTGTAGTAAAACACTGAATGTAGGACATTGTTCTGTGCTATTTGATGGAACTATACAGTCATAGATGATTGTCAACTATGATTGTGGTTAGTATAATCTTATGAGCTTGTGATATACTCGGTAGATTTTGAGCCTTGGGATTCTAATTAGCATTATTAGATAATATTTTTTGTGTGATAGAAACCTAAAGTGATAAGGCAGTAAGGTACTCTGCACAAAGGTGCTAATCTAGGTTCTCAAAGTGTATGTAATACGAAGATTGTATAATTATGTAGATGGAAATCTATGATGATATGGATTTTGTTGTGGCAATTTGTGATGTTGTAATCCTTGTGTGGCATTCATGAGAAAATTGTGACTCCTTGGTTAGGGAACCTAATAAATTAGCGTGCAGTCCTTCTTACAAACCTTGATTTATCTTCTTGGGCAATGTTCAAGGAGTCCAAGGATTGTCATTGATTGTTTTATATTCTGTGCATGTATAAGTAAGTAGTGCAAAATAGGAAGTAGTGACTATTTTAATGAAGTATTAGTTGAGGGGGAAGTCCTTGATTTCTTATGTTGTGGTGTTTACTTAATATGAACCTCTTGATGCTATCTTAAGGATTATAGGGGGGAACGTATGGGAATGAATCATGAGTGTTATGAATGAGTGTTTTTGTTTCATTACTATATTGATTTAAGGATGAAAGGTTTATGATGTCAAGATAACTAGAATAAAATATATGGTCTGTTTAGAAAATGACAGTGTTCAACCTGAAGAAACTTGTATGAAGTTAGGAGCAAAATATAGATTTGTCATATTATGATTTTAGAAATTGAGGATAGAGGATTTCAAAGGGAATATGAAAAGTCATTGAAAATTATGTTATTTATTCCGTTTTGTTTATTGGATACTTTTCTTAAAGAATTGTTGTTCCTTGCCCATTACTTCTGCCATACTCTATTATTCAGTTACTGCTTAGTGATGTGCTATTTTTATCTAATTTAAAATTTTGGTGGTGTTTTTTTTAAAAGAGGAGAGTTTCTATATCAAATCTTGTCTTTCTTGTAGGATCTTGTACGAATGGAAAATTATAGAGATGCCATTTTGCATCATCACATTTTGTGCACTAGTTGGTGCTGGAAAGGTATTGTTGTCTCTGTATTTTAGAAGGTTGTTTGTATTCATTGCAAAAGGTTCTCTGAGTCAGGATTCCCCTTCGATTAATTGACATGTGCATTTTGTAAGTTTTTTCCCAATTGTGATGACTTTAGGATGCGTTTATATCGTGAAATGATACGCTCCACTAAAAGACATGGGAGAGATACAGAAAGAGGGAGAAGATTAGACTTTTTGACTCAAAGTGAACTCAAAAGAGTTTCACGAGATGCTAGTACAAGCCTAAGAATAACAATGCGTGCTCTTTGGTGGGAGAGGACAATTGTCGATTCATTATCTATTAGAATTAGATCCCTAAAGGAAAAGTTATTTGAATCTATAGAAAGGAAATATGCATATCGATTTTTCAAAGATATGTGTGAGGCACATAAACAAGGAAAATTACAGGGTAAGGATGTAGTTTGGGAATTTTTCCATGATATCTTTCACAATATTATGAATTCTAAGGAAGGAAAAAGGTATAGTAAATCCACCAAATCTATTTACGAGATGATTAAGCTATGGATAGGTCCTAGATTGCATATCTTTCTTAGCTTGAATCTATATGGTCCTTCAATATCTATAACTCTAAAGCAAGTTTGAAAATCATTAACATACATTCCAGGGGAGCATGGATACATTTTTAAGGCAATAGGAAATATTTATGCTAGTTATAAGTCCAAGCATGGAATAAAAGGCCCAATTCCCACATGCCTTATTGAAGATGAAACTGTTGTGAAAAAATATATTAGGTGGGTTGCAAAAAGTGATACATTGGTGGATTTTTGTGGAAATAAAGAAGAACACCAATGTCAATCACATTTCTTAGTGACGGTTGGTGAAGGAGCTATAGGATATGAAAATATCACAGATGCTTATAAAAACAATGTGATTGGACACTATGCACATGTTATTTTTGCAAACCCTTTACATGATATACTACCTCATTTGGTTATGGCTCTTCATCCAACATGCAATAGGTTCAATGCATATTTTGTTCATCAATAATGGAAAACAATAGAAGTCATGTGGAAGAAACATGTAGAAATGTATTTAGGACCTATTATTGGCAATTCCTCATATGAAGATAGTAGAATAAGACATCTTATGTTAAGGGATTATTCTTCAACAATGGGATCTAGATATCAAATTCCATGAGAAGGATGGAGGCTAACAACTTCATATATTGATAAAAAAAAGTAACAGGACTTCATGATTAGGATTACATCCATAATGGAAAAAAGTTAGTAAATCCTTTATTTAGTGATCAACGGGATTTGATTGTTGGAAAAGAGTTGATTAGTTTTAATCATGTTCAAATGGTTTATAATAATTTTAAAGTGGATGATCACAAGTTGAAAGTTGAAGATATAAAAAGAATAGATCGATAAAATTGGGCTTCAACAAAATGCATTGCTTTAAGCCATGTCCAAAATTGTTTAAAAGAGATGAGAAATAAAATAAGTGGTAGGACAGAGAGGATATTAGGTACAAAGATTTATTTATCAATTGTTGCTAATTACATTTACATTTTTTTTGTCTAATACTTTGACTCTTTGGGAAAGAGTGCAGAATGCATCAAGATTTCATCACTTCTTTATATTATGGCTATGTTGGGTACAAAACCAATCCCAAATAGATGTTAGCATTAATTTTATAAGAAAAGAGGCATATCTTGATGTGCAAATTTCTCGCCATTTTGTAGTTTTATTGATGAAATTGTTTTGGGATCACTACTCACACTTGCCATGTGTATTGCACCTAACTAGTTCAGATGTATGTGAAAAATTCTTTAGCAAATTTGGTGGCATGGTTGGAGTAGAAAGGTCATACGATTTCACTGATTTAATTCACATTGTTGGAACTCTTAATAGGGTTTCTAAAGAAGAAGCAAGTCCCCAAGGACTTCATTTTAATAAATCTCATAAGAAGCAAGAAAAAACATGGAGTAAATTACATCAAAACATGAAGTATAACCCTACTGTGTTGTCACAATATGATACAATATCTATTGATGATAAAATTATATAAGCTCTAAAAAAAGGATTGAATGATGCACAAGGCATTTTATCAAGTATTGGCATGAAACCCATTAATAACACTCAATCTTCTTGGTGGCTTAAACTATCGAAATAAGATCAAAATTATCCAAAATTTCAAGTTGTGGATGGAGTACTTAATAACTCTATTCCAGAGCATTCTATCTCTATATTCCAACCTTCATCATTGATGGTAGTTGATGGAAGTGAATTTCAAACAATGGAAAGTGAGTGGAGGCATGAGTTAAATGAAATATTAGATTCCATTGAGGATAATGAAAGTGCATCCATTAAACCAGTTGTTGATCTCGATGGTAAAGATATGTATAAATCATGTTTGGTTAGTCAATTGAATGGAAATCCAACATTATCCAAGGATAGGCTAACCAAAGTGAGAAATGCGGTGTACTTTAGACAAAATGAGAGAGCACCAGAAAGGGTGTTTCAGTTAGCTTTGGCATTGGGTCAGATTGTGGGGTTTTGTTTGACATTGATTCTATACCCATAGTTGAACATACTACAAGAAAAGGGGTTTCTCGAAGTACAAATAATGGTGTTTCATGCAGAAAATGGTACATTGGAAGGGTTCAAAGAATACGGAAAAAAGATGGTAATAAAGTGTTTGATTACCATAATGCCATTGATATTTTGGATAGACAAGAAGGAATTGAACTTCAACTTTGTTGGTACAATAAAATAAAGGGGAAACACATATACAAGTATGATTCTACAGACCATATTTTTTTACAACTTGAATCTATCATCGTGGCTGCCAACTTATTATATGATTCTAGGAGCAATGCATAAGAATTGGAAGATAGTGATTACATTATTTTTTGAAGATTTTATAAAAAACTTAAACAAGGTGTAGTTTTAAAATCTTTTTTTTTTCCCTTCTTTGAATGTCTATTTATTATAGATTATTTTAAAATCTTTGTTAATTTTCATTTTTTATGATTTATCGATTCATTTGTAACCCCATAATATTAATTTTATATTTTTTGGCATGTGCTCTAGTGAAAGGTTCAGATAATAATAAAAATGGTGTTTGATGAGACCGTCTGAAAATGATGTAATTTTAGATTTTACAGGTTAGTGCAAACATCCTCCCTCCCCTTGAAACTACAAAAATCTCTAAAACTCGTAATATAGTTATAAGTGTTGAGTAGGAACTTCTAAAAAAATTCTTTCAGCATATAAATGGCTTAGCTTTCATAAAGAGAAATATAGATGCTATTGTAAAAATGGCTTAGCTTTCAAATAATTCTTTCTTTTTTCCCAACAGTATGAAGCTATTAAAACTTATTTTATGGCTAATTTCTTCAATATATATGCTATATAATGTGTATATTAGCTTGTTTAGCCTAATGTTATGAACCTATGACAATTATGAGTTTTTGTCTGGTTGGATGTAAGTGACTATGCTAGTTCATTCGTGAAGGTTTTAACCTGCATTTTAGCATGGAACCATCTTATGGTT
Source organism: Taxus chinensis (assembly GCA_019776745.2). Classification (NCBI taxonomy): domain Eukaryota; kingdom Viridiplantae; phylum Streptophyta; class Pinopsida; order Cupressales; family Taxaceae; genus Taxus; species Taxus chinensis. Next base: position 517,536,051 of record CM034153.1, on the reverse strand, counting down.
AGTGCTTATTATTTTGGGTCATTTTGTTATTACTTTATCATCTATTCAGTCCCATTCAACTGTTTGCATCTGTTTATTATGTATCCTAAAGAAAGGGCCCTGGCTATAACATATATACTTCATGTTACAACCTTAAAGTGGCTCCATCCTTCCTTTTGCCTTTATTAATAAAATGTAGACTTGCTACCAACAATGATGATATCAAGAGGGGATTCCTCTAAAAAATGGTACTGAGTCTCCTGTGGAATCAAACATTCTTCTCTGTACAATCAAACATTTTTGTTTCTCAAGTAATTTGATTGAAATTGGGATATAGAAGGGCATTGTTTTTCCTTTGCATAAATAACAATTTCTCTTGAAAATATAGCACTTAACAATTGATGATTTACAACTGGTTTGTTGTTTTCAAAACTGTATTTAATTGTTGTATCGCTCTCTAAATACATAACCTTTTGAACATTAATGAAAGGTCATAAATTACACAGTTTTTATGCTGCTAGAGATTCTAATTTTGGGAAGATAAAACAGTTTCTTCTTGATCCCAATCTTCTCAAATTTCCCCTCCACCCTTCTGAATTTGATCCCAACACAACTTAATTCGGAGGCTGAAGGCATTAAAATATCAACAACAACTTGCATTTACAACAACTTGCATTATATGAATTTACAACAACTTGTATTATCTGAATGCATGTTGCAATGAATACATAGGGTGACAGTCAACATTTTTTGTAATTTAAGATCCTTCCTTGTACATCATCCCCTCCATAACTTGATTCAAGAAAACACATCATAAGTTATTAGTTGTCTCATGGGATTGGATTCCCTTATTGAGCATATCATAGATGGATTTGAACAATCAAGGGATTGAGATCTCTATTCCCCTGTTTACTCCAAATAGGTTTGTATCTTTTACCAAATTGTACAGGTTGGTCAAATCCTCTTCCTTAATAACGGTGTCTATTTTCTCTTTCTAGGCTTCAACTTTCTTCTTTAATTTCCCCACATCATTCTCGATCTGTTTCCAATCGACATCATACCCCCATCCTCAAGGCCATAGGAAGGAGTAGAGTTGAGGCATGGGATATCTTTACCTGAGTAGCATGAACACAAATAATAGTATGTTACTTCAAGGTGGCAATATCCCTATCCATGGGTTTCAGTTTCTCACCAATGGAATTATTGACCTGAAGATGATTTATAAAGCCTCTTGACAACCAAAATTTAGTTTACTCACTCACATCTTGGCATTATTATAAATGGTGTGGTGGAGACGAGTCTAAAAAGGGCCAGGTGGAAGAGGGACATCAAACACAAGACTAAGAGTATAAGAAGGATTCAGGGATTGGCATAGTTTTTATAATTTCTGGAGATATTGATGCTTGTGAGGAGAGGGGAAGTTGGGACATTACTCTAGCTATTGATAGAGGGCTTTAGCAATATTATGTCTTTGTTTTTCAGGCCATTTGGAAAGGAGACGCACATGGCCATTAAAGAGATTAGACTTTTCCATCCAGTCAGCAAAAAGAGTGTAGAAAAATAGAAATCCAAAGGGTCGGGGGAAAATGATAAAGAACCACTAGAAAGAAAGTGACGCTGCCAAGATAGCCAATAAGGAAAACACCAAAGAAATCCTATGTATGGATAAGGGGAAGCTGATAATTGCCATTATGAAGCTGAGACACCAAAGAATGCCTTTAGATTTGAACCCCTAAGCCCCAAATCACATTCCTCGTACCAAACTCATCGCAGCCAAAAGAAATGGCTCCATGAACAAACCAAATATAACAAACAAGAGTTTTCAAATGTAGAAGAATATCATAAAGATCTTACCACAACTTAGGGATTTGAGGTTGAAAAGATAGAAATATTTTTACATCATTCCCCAGTGCTTCACGCAATGCCATCTTTCTAAACCATGATTACCTACTCTGCCTTGGGGGAAACTTTATTAGATGTTGCGGGATTCATGGTAAATCTTCCCCACATTCCTTAACCAATACTAAAGTAACAATTCCCTTCTCAACAAATATAAGGTGGTCTTGATAGAAAATTGCATTTATAACAACTTGCATTATATGAATTTGGTCCCCATAGAAGAGAGTGATGAAGCATTCACTATTGTATTTGGTGAAGAAAAATATGTAAGAATTCTGGGGTTCAAAATAGATTGCCTTGCATTTGGATTCATGTTTGAATGGATGCCATTTTAAGCTAATAAAAATTCTTATTCAGGAAATTGAAGTCCACTTCTCATGTTATGAGTTGCATCTAATTTTGGTGGTTGTTTTATGTTACAATAATGACTTATGTGGTATCCAAGTATTCACTATATTTATAATCTCTCTTGGTATTCTCTGACGTGTTTTAAATTTAAATTCAATGCACAATGTTTTATTTCAATCCATGAATTAACAGTTCTTAAAATTAACATCAAAAGGGATTTTTGGTGGTCAAGTTATTCTTTTCTATAGTTGCATTCATATGTTCCTCTTTTCTTCATGTAAACAAAACATTATAGATGTCTCAGTGCTATACATATATGTGTCATGTTGTGTAGCCATTACATCCCATCCTAGATGTGTCATGTCACCCCCACACCACAATGCATAACCATTACATCTTAGCCTAGATATGATACTTTTGAAGCTATATGACTCATATAATAGCTTTAACCCATAATGGTACTGATTTTAGGATGGTTATTAGAGAGAGATCTGTTTAGTATAGTTCTTTGTAACGTTTTGTTTATTTAATTATGAGAGTACATAACTCTACTTTAACATTGTTAGGAAAGCAGAGCTTTGACTTTTGCACTCACTGCAACTATCCAATTACTACCAAATTTACATTGTTAACTTGGGTTTTAGTGTTGTTAACTCCTTTAGATCTCAAATAAAGTTCTTGTATTATCATGCAAGGAAAATGACAGGTCTGAAAGGCTGTTTAGGATGTGTTGCTCTCCATATTCTACTTCGGGTTTTGAGGGGAACTTAATCCGGTTGGTGGGTTTGTTTGACATGGGTGTATTTTTCCCACTCAACTTTTATTTTGTTTTTCAATACATGGAGAGAAAAACAACAAATACGATACTTTTGAAGCTATATGGTTCATATAATAGCTGATTTAACCGATAATGGTATTGATTTTAGGATTGTTATTAGCGAGAGCTCTATTTAGCATAGTTCTCCGTAATGTTTTGTTTATTTAATTATGAGAGTACAAAACCCTGCTTTACTATTGTTAGTAAAGCAGAGCTCCAACTTCTGCACTCGCTGCAACTATTCGATTACTTCTAAATTTGCAACGTTAACTTGGGTTTTAACATGGTTAACTCCTTTGAAAAATACTATCAGGAACATGCTCTGATCTGTAGATTTGGAGGACTCTGGCCCAGCCTTCCTGACCTACACGCATGGATTTCCAAGCACTGGACTCCTTTGCTCGTTGGGAGGTTAGACTTATATCCGTGTGCTAAAGGTATCTTCATTGTGACTTTCTCTTCAATTGCTGATAAAAACTCCATCCCTTCCAAGCTTTGGGTTTGCCAATATAAGTACTTGCCCATTAAACCCTGGTTCCCCTCTTTTAACCCGCTCACTGAGTCTTTTTCATGCAAACCTGTTTGGATCCGACTGCCCCATTTACCCCTCCAATTCTAGAGTGGTGAATGTTTGAAATCTATTGGAAACACCTTGGAAACTACACTGTTTATAGATTCTCAAACTTCTTATTACACCCACACTACCTATGCTCAAATCTTGGTGGAACTTGACACGGCTAAAAACCTCCCAGCAACCATTGATCTTAGGGTGCAAAGCAGAACTTGGTCACAACCTTTATATTATGAAGGTCTTCCATTTCAATGCAGAAGGTGTTTCTGTTTAGGTCATACCTCTATTGCTTGTGGGATGGCAAAGAGCCAGCATGAGAAACGCAGTTGGTGGAAAGATGCCCTCCCGGAACATTTGGTTTTTGATGCAAAAGAGGACCTTGATTCAAATTCAAATGCTAAGGTTGAATCTGACTTTGTCCCTGAAATCCCTTTATCGGAAAATCCTATTGCCAACAACAAGGAAATTGCAACAAATTTATCTCATTTAGTTGTTGACAGCATGGAAAAATTATCTCATGAAAAAAATGATGTTGTTTCAGTTGGAAATATTGCAACTTTGGAGGATTCTCCCTTTTCTAACCCTCCATTCATGGAGGCATCATCAGGTTGGGTAACTGTCCGTAAAAAGAAAAATGTTATTTTAAAGAATGCCACTTCTCTACCTCGATGATTTGTCTCTCTTTTTGTGTTCGACTGTTCTACATTGTCCCTTGTCTTTGCCGAACATTGATTTTTGGATTTGCCATGGTGCTGCGGTGTAGTTGCAGACTGGTTGTTGTTTTTCAGCTACTTTTTTGCTGAATTGTTACTGGGTGTTGGTACTTTTCTGAGCAGATTGTTTTCTGCTGTTGGGCTTTCATGATTCAATCTTGGCTTTTGAGCCTTCATGTACAAGGGTATAGTCCCTTTCGAAAAACTATTTGCCAATAATAAAAAAAAAACGTGGTTAACTCCTTTGGATCTCAAATAAAGTGCTTGTATTATCATGCAAGGAAAATGACAGGTTTGAAAGGCCATTTAGGATGTGTCACTCTCCATGTTATACTTTGGGTTTTGAAGAGCGCTTAACCTAGTTGGTGGGTTTGTTTGACATGGGTCTATTTTTCCCTCTCAACTTTCATTTTTTTGTTCAACACATGGAGAAAAAAATAGTAGATATGATACTTTTGAAGCTATATGATTCATTTAATGGCTGATTTAACCCATAATAGTACTGATTTTAGGACAACTATTAGCAAGAGATTTTTTTAGCATAGTTCTCCGTAACTTTCTGTTTATTTAATTATGAGAGTACAAAATTGCTTTAACATTGTTACTAAAGCAGACCTCCAACTTTTACACTTGCTACAACTATCAAATTATTGCAAAATTTACAATGTTAACTTGGGTTTTAACATGGTTTAACTCCTTTGAATCTCAAATAAAGTGCTTTTATTATCATGCAAGGAAAATGACAGGTCTGAAAGGCCATTTAGGATGTGTCACTCTCCATGTTCTACTTCGGGTTTTGAAGAGCGTTTAACCCGGTTGGTAGGTTTGTTTGACATGGGTCTATTTTTCCCACTCAAATTTTATTTTTTTTGTTCAATAAATGGAGAAAAAAACAACAGATACGATACTTTTGAAGCTATATGATTCATATAATAGTTAATTTAACCCATAATGGTACTGATTTTGGGAAAACTATTAGCGAGAGCTTTGTTTAGCATATTTCTCTATAACTTTCTTTTTATTTAATTATGAGAGTACAAAATTACTTTAACATTGTTAGTAAAGTAGACCTTCAAATTTTGCACTCGCTGCAACTATCCAATTACTGTAAAATTTACAATGTTAACTTGGGTTTTAACATGGTTGAACTCCTTTGAATCTCAAATAAAGTGCTTGTATTATCATGCAAGGAAAATGACAGGTCTAAAAGACCATTTAGGATGTGTCACTCTCCATGTTCTACTTCGGGTTTTGAAGAGCGCTTAACCTAGTTTGTAGGTTTGTTTGACATGGGTCTATTTTTACCACTCAAATTTTATTTTTGTTGTTCAATACATGGAGAAGAAAACAACATATATGATACTTTTGAAGCTATATGATTCATATAATAGATTTTCAACCAAAATCTTATCACTCTAAGGAGTATTTATATCGAATGCCCTTAAAAACAAATCTAAAATGTGTCTTAACTCTGCAAACCCTAGATTTCCTAAATTAAACTTGTCTTATTAAGAAAATATTGATAATGGTGTACAGAATGAGGATAAATCTAAAATATCTATCACTAGGAAATTACAATGGTAATTATTTGTTACAAATAATCTTAAGTCTTTTTGTTTACTCATTCTTCTAAGTCTTCAAGTGGAGCTAATTAATATTCCCTACTAGAACATCAACTTAGACCTTGTACAACATGGGCCTAATGCATTTTCAACATTATGTTGATCATAGTATTCAGGGAATGTTTTCATAGCACTTTTTGATGAAATTCAGAGAACCTTGTGACATGACCTCTAAGTTTTAACACTCTAGTATTAGTAGCTGTAAAACTAGCTTTGCATATTTATTTAATAATATTTCTGATAGCTCACATTATGTTTTTGTTCAAATTACTTGCTTTGTAGTTTTAACTTATATTTTGTTTTCCAAGGACAATTGTGCATTAAATATCTTGAGGCTTCATTGGTTTTTCTAATGTCCCCACTTATGACAAGTTGTAACATACATAAGTCATATGTTTTTGATGTCTTTATCTTCTAACTCTCATTCTTTTAATTTATATGTGTTATATATTATTTTAAAATCTTTATACATTTTCATTTATATTGATTCATTTGTAACACTATAATATTAATGTTAATTTTTTTAGCATATGTGCAGTGAAAGGTTTGGATAAAAATGAAAACGATGCTAGTTGAGAGTTTGATGGTATTATTGCAGTAACCATGAATTTAATATCCTGCAACCATTGCATTCTATGATTTCACATGTATAACTCATTTTGTCAATGAGATGTCCCTTGTTTAATCTACCTAGTTTGTATATGTGCCTATGAGGGTTTTCGGCCAGAACTATAACATTTAGAAAAAAATTGCACTCAATTTTTTAAATGTACATTTTGATTTGATACCTATTAGGATATGGATTTGCATGCATGCAAATGACATGCAACAATATGGGAATGAAGTCCATCCTCAATGAAGGTGAGGCTTCCTTTATTGAAAACCAAAACTGTATTTACATCTGTACATTTAAAATTGTATGTGGGGGGTGTTTTGGAACATCAATGGAAAGAAAAGTGAATGCGGGAGATGGAATCAAATGAAGGAAAGGAATGGATGGAAGGAACATGCCAGAGTTAGGTAAAAGCAAAGCCTAATATTGCATGGAGAAGAACAATCAATAACTAACACAAATAAAACATAGTTTACATCAGCTAAGAATGAGCAAAAGGGAACACATGCGAGAAAGTAGATAATCATAGCTTGATCACTGTGAACTAAAACAACATATTAGTAGCGTTGACAATAAGATCCAAGATAATATTTACATGCAAGATTCAAACACTAACATCTAATGAACATAAGAACATCAAATGCTATAAGAGACAATGAATGAGACACAAAGTTCATATTTCATTAACTCCAAAATGTCTTCTCAAAAGAACACAAAGTTTCTTTCTTTGAAGTAAAGCTTGCAGACAAGAGTATTTTCTTCTCCTCTCTCAAAGTCACCCTTTACAAATGAGCCCCTGACTTCCTTTTATAACCCGAAAGTTTGTTACAAATTAGTTAGAGTTTACATGATCATTAAATAGGGCACTTAAGTGTCTTTTGACTTTTTCAACCAACTTGATTAAAAATAACTAAAAATAGAAATCACTTAAGTTATCCACAGTTTTCTGAAAGAAAATTCAATAACAACATCCCCCTTTTTTTAAATCCCACTTTTAAAACATATGACCATAACCAGTGCCTTATCCATTGAAATGGGGTCTGCCTATCTCAAACGTATGAGAAATGGACTCTCCCACTTCGTTAGATACCAAGAAAACTATCTTCTTGAACCATCGGTGAAATTAGGATCTGCTGCTTTTGCCAATTGAAAGGATTTGAACCTTCCATATGTTTCGAACATATTTTCTTCTTCTTGAGGTTCATTTGGTCAAAGAATAGCCTCACAAAATAGCTGCAATTGCAAGATCCTACCTGGCATATCATTCAAATTGACCATCTTTGATTGAGCATTCTCAAACAAGCTCTTTAATTTTATGTAACACTCAATTGAAGCTGAAGAGAAATTGATGGTGGGAGTATATATGTCCTTAAACAATTGTTAAAATTACTCTTCCACATATTTCGATGTACACCTTTGATTATGCTCATTTATGAGGTTGCAAGGGATCTCAGCTATGAATTCTTGAATCAAGGCGAGTGAAGTGAAGGCTTCATTGCATACGCTCTCATAATGGATCATAGAATCCTTGAGAAGTGTCTTTCTTGATTTGAGATGTAGACACCAAAGAAAACATGTCCCTCGACATTCAAATTTGAAAATTCCTTCAATGGCTAAAGTTGATAGACTCCATACTTGTCATCTCCTGTAGACTAGGAAATATCTCATCCAAATTTGATATGTTAGAAACAATAGTTTCCTTGAAAGAAAGAATAGGATCAAGATATGCACTAATATCTTCATGGAGCTTAACAGTTGTTTTGATCGTCTCTTGGCCTAAAATGAGAATCTTTGAAATCCAAGTTTTAGTGACATGGCCCAGTGTGTTTATTTATTTTGATAAATTTAGAGTTTCTTCATCAGGGGCAGCCACTGCATCGGGTACTGGGAAAGTGGATGATATGGGATTTATCAGATGTTGAACATATTCCACCAATTGATTCTTTTCGGCCTTGAGCTGAGAGTTATGAGACTTATATTTCTAAAGTCTCTTTAGCATGATATCAATTGAATCTCAGGCCATCGCCATGTCACTTTCCAATGTGGACTTCCCAAGTCCAAGTCTGGAAACTTCATAATCAACAAATGTCATGACATCCTGCTCCTTGTCAACTTGTGGGATGGAAAGATCCACAAATTTGTTTCTGTCATTATCCACCACATTTTAGGCTTCTTGGGAATGACATCATTTGAAAGTTTGAGGGCATCGAAGTCAATGTCAATTGCCTCGATAACCATCTTCCTTTTCTTGATTTCACAATCAACCCAAAAAGGAGTATCATTCACCATTTCTGCATACATAAGCCTAGAGCCAAAAGTAACATTCTCATTGTTCTTGACATCATGAGATTCTACAATAATCCTTTCTATGACCTCAATTTTAGGAGAAATAACCTCGATATCCACCTCCTGATCATTTGGGAGATTTTGGGAAATCTCTTCGTGAACTGTAGGTTCCGAAGTGTTCGATATTTGGACTACCTGCACCTGAGTGGACTCTTGTGCAAGGCATGGCTGAGGATTATTTTTCATGAGGTTTTGAGAACTATCAACAATGTGAGTAGAAGAATCTCTACTTGAAGTGGAAAATCCCGATACATGCTCTCTTCCTTCACTGGGGCTAGGACCCTTAGATTTTTCACCTCGTGACACATTCTTCGGTGAAGTGGATTTTGGAAACCACTCCTTTCTTGCTTGTTGCATATGATTAGATGGCATGGAGGTTGATTGAGAAGGGGATTTGGTTGAATGAATACCTCCTCGAGTTGGTAATTTTTTTGATCCTGAAGTATGATCTTGAATTGATTGTAACTTGGCAAGTTCTCTTTCATACCAAGATATGCTTCTTTCAAGAATCGGTTGATTCTTGCTATCAAGAGAAAATTCATCTCTTTTGGTCCAATCAATTCGTGGCAATGGGGTAAAAGAAACTGCATCATATGAAGGATCAATAACATCTTCATCATCATTTATGAATGAATCTGGAGGGTTCTCGATGTGAAATGCCTTGATCTAAGCAAGGGTTAGGCGAGAAAACTCTTGTCTTCTTACTTCATGTTCGTTTGAACAGGCAACCTAGAAATCTTCCATGGTAGGGTTATGTTAATAATTTTCTCCAAGAATCTTATGCATATATCCATTGATATCAAATTGGGATCTCTTCATAGATGGATGAATAGTGATGAGGGAAAACTCTTTTTCCATGAGTTATGCACTGAAGAGATTTGGACATTGGTATTCCCTGATTTGGATTGGAAAATGAATTCCTGAGCGATGCTCTTCACTAAGAAGACAACGAACTTGGAATAATTATCACGCAAGCTCCATTAATGTCCATATGGCACTGGCGTACTTAGGAAGCTTCCATGGAGTACCTACAAATCCGCTTACGTGAATGTAGCAAAAGGATGAAAATTGAATAAACCATGTTCCCCATTGGGAAATGACATCCATGGCCTCTTTAGAAAATATTTCCTCTATATTCCGATTCAAGTTTCAAATCATGTGGAAGGTGAATGCATCATTAACTCTTATGAAATGATGAGAGCTATTTTTGAAACTTAGTTGTGGATAATAATGGAAGACATTATTTGATGGACCCATGAATCCTCTTGTTTTGAGTCTCGAAAATAGCTTTCTTCTAGCCACTGCATAAGTCAGATATGATGTCATGTAGAAACATCCAGTCATCTTCACTTCAATCAATTGTTTGTGAAGAGTATCACTAATGATGGTGGCCCAATCCAAAAACTCTCTCTTGGCAAGGATGATACAGATAAACTGATACATCCATGGGTGGAAAATATTGGCAAAGGGTAAACCGAAGACTCGAATCAGGAGAGTAATCATGTCCCTAATTTCTTTGACAAACTCAACGTGGTACATTTCTTTAGGAAGCCAGTCAATTCGAGGCCTCTTGGTCATTAACCAATTGTTATTAACCATCTTGCTCCACATGAGGGGTTCTTCATCCCAAAATTCTTGTGTGACTTTTGAGTGATATCTTCTCAGGGAAGTCAAGTATGTTGAGAAACTCCTCAATGTGCTCTGGTGTGATTAAGAGGAAAGGCTTGCAATTATCTTTTAAAATTCCTCGTCTCTCAAGATCATAATGCTCCGCGTAAGCAATAACCAACTCTAAACATTGCACTGAGACCGGAAATGCCACTTCTTTGGGTAAACCACTATGGTAAAGCCTATTCAAGAATATGGTTTTTCCTTCAGCTTTCACCCGATCACAAAATTGTTGCACATTGATGTGACCTAGATTTGTATCGGTGATATTGTCGTATGCTAACTTGATGGAACTGGGAGGAATGATTCCTTGGAATTTGTACTTGAGCACAGACTTATTTGATTTCTCCACTGGCTTCCTCGATCTTCCTGTAGATTTATTAGATTTTTCAACCATTATGAATTTTATAGAAAAATGACTCAGGCACATAAAACAATGCAAACAAGGTCGGGTCTCAGTCTCCAAACTCCCATCAATGCAAGAAAAATATGATTTGTTTTAATATTATTAATATTATTATTATTTTAAAAATAATAATAATAATAACCAGTCTCGGTTACAATTTTTTTAATACATCACACCGAGACTAGGCTCGAAATTTTGAATTTGGCTACAACGAAAAATAATTAAAATCTCCTAATTTTAATATTCTGCATGGATTGATTTAACTTTTTTTATATTATTCACCTGCGTAAATTTTCCCTTGCATGTGTGAACCGTAATTTCTCTTTGCATGGAAGTTCACCTAATTTTAATGAATGCATGAACGTGTTGAAACTGGTGTTTTATCTTATGCTCAGTGTGGGTAGCGTACTGGTTTTTGACAATTGCTTGTGATTGGAACTTCTTTATAGCCTACGTGAAAACTCAAGTTTTTTCTTCTTCTGAAAAGTACATGATGATCTTCCTTTGGATTGTTTTCTCTTAATTCCTCTCATGCATGTGTGGAGGGTTTGGGCGTGGGAATTTTGGACTGTTATTTGCTTTATTAAACTACCCTTTTATTCTCCACGTGACCTGCTCCTTTGTTGTTGGCTGCATCTCCCTCATAGGCATTGGAACATTGTTGTTCTTTTAACTACATTTTGGATTGTTCTTGCTTTCCTGAAAAATGTGGCATGGGAGAAGCTCTTTGGACTTTTAAACTATTGTTTCTCCTTTGCCCAATGCGTGGCTTTTGGTGTAAAAGTAAACAAAAAAACATATTTTATTTAAGGACAATTTTCTCCTGCTCCACGTGGACCTTTCAATGAAGAAAAAAAAAATACCTTTTAACTGTTATCTTTCCTCCCCCACGCACGTAAGATTTCTCACCAAACTAAAATAAATATTTTTACGTCCTAACATCTATATCCTTCCTTTAAACTGTAATGTCTTTGGACTGTATTTGAAATTCTTCCTCTCTGATTGGTTTTTCTTTTATTTTATGCCATGCGTGGCCTCCTTTCTTGTACAATCAATGTGTTGGAAGCCCCTGCTACCTATTTTTAATGGATTCCTCTTTGCTTCCTCAATGCGTGGGAATTTTATTTCTTTCACTGATGTTTCTTTTCTCCCTGTGTGAAGGATCTTCCTTGCTTTGGACTGTATTTCCCTCCTTGGCCAATGCATGACCAATGTAATATTTCCCTTTGGTTCTTCAAACCCATGTGATAGTTGCCCAATGATCTTGGATGAGTGCATGATGAATACTTTGGCTTTGTTTTAGCATGAGAATTCTCCTTTCACTAAAAATTCAATTACTCTCATAGGGAAATGGTTGCGGGAATTTAAGAAGCTTCCTCGTAACTATTTCCCCTTCCCATTGAAATAACCGACTCCTCTTCCTTTGGGTAGTGGCATTAATTGCCAGGGGAAAGTGGGAAATAAACAACCATTTGCCAGCAGAAATGGCAAGGCGGGCTGACAATCCCCATTTTATTTCCCCATGTGGGAAATCGGGAGATTTTTTGCCTATTTGCCAATCCATTGAATTGGCAATCAGTGGAAGAAATCCCACAAGCAGGGAATAAAAATAAATTTTCCAGGAAAGGGGAAATTTGGGTATGGGAAGCCAATTTGGCATCCCCAACAATGGGAAGCGAAAGCTTACTTTCCCCCGGCAATTAAAATAAATTTTTTTCGATTGAATTTTAATAATTATTATATTAATATTTATTTAATTAAAAACCCCAAATTTTAATAAAATTAATTTTATCAAACAAAGGGTAATAAATTAATTAAATATTAATTAATTAATATTAAAAGTAGTTTATGACCTGGAGGGAGGAGTTCTTGCCCAAAATGGACGAAACGAAGACCAGAACAATCACAAAAATGAGACGATCGCGACGAGGGCGATAAATCACGCAAAGTAATACTTTTGAAAAAAATTCAAAATTTCCATGTTTATTAATTTTGTGAAGTCAAAATTAGGTGATAACACCTGGCTCTAATTGGGGATAAGGACTTTATGGATGCAGCAACGACCTAGACCAAAATATTAATGAACATGATCCCAAAAACAATGGTGAACAAAAATAGGATGACAAAAGAGAGGACACCGAAAAACATGGAAAAGAAACAAACCAAAATCCTAATTACCTATGTACATATGGGGGACAACCCATTTTCAATTTTGATAATGCTTGAGATATTGCCCACTATAGGGCAGAGGAAAATGAGTTCCTTTAGGATACGCCAAGTAATAGGTGTTATCTCCACAGAAATGTCTGATCTTGAAAGGACCTAGCCACAAAAATCAAACTTCCCATGCTTTCCTTTCGGTTCATGTCTCTTATCCTAGAGAAGAACTAAGTCATTGATTTGGAATTGCCTTTCTTTAGTTTTCATGTCGAACAACCTCTTCACTTTGGACTGATGTTCCTCAATCCTATTTGCCACTTGAATTCTTTGTTCTTCGAGCTTGCTTAGGAACATGATCCTTTTATCTAATGCATTGGCGAAGCATTCATCATCAATTGCTTGAGCCAATCGTAATGCTGGTAACTCCAATGTGATGGGAATTTGAGCATCGGTTCCATACAAGAGTTGGAATGGAGACATCCCGATTTCCCTTTTTTGGAGTTATGCGGTCAACCCACAATGCATCATATAAATTTTTGTGCCAAGTTATTTGATTTTATTCTACTAACTTGCGCACGATAGTAATGATGTTTTTGTTACTGGATTCTGCTTGACCATTTCCCTATGGGTAGTAATCTGACAAATGAGATAAAGATATCCCATACCCGTAAAAAAAACCTATCATCTCTGCAGAAGAAAAATTGGAGGCATTTTCCGTCATGATCTTACGTGGAATTCCATAACGAAAAAATATACTCTCTTTGATGAAGTCACAGATTACCACAATAGATGTTTGTTTTATTGGTATAGCTTCTACCCACTTCGTAAAGTAGTCAGTTGCAGTGAGCACATGAGTATGACCAGCACTAGATTTTGGGTTCAGGACCTTGATGAAATCCAACCCCCATTGTTGAAAGGGTTCTTCAATGACAAATGGCTTCAAAGGAAAAGCTTCCAATTTTGTTCTTCCAACAAATTGCTGACAAGATTCACATTTTGTCACCCATTTCTGAGCATCGAAAAACATAGTGGGCTAGTAATAATGTGCTTGCAAAATTTTATGAGTTGTCACTGGGCCAGAGAAATGACCACTGCAAGCATGATTATGAAAGGCTTCAAGCAACCTGGGTTGTTGTTCCTTATCAACACATCTGAGGAACATGCCATCAATTCCTTTCTTGAACAATGTGTTGTCCCAAATAACATACCTGGCAACTCTCAATTTGATAGCTCTCTTTTCCTTAACTGTTAGATTCTCAAGACATTCACCATATGTGAGAAATAGGCTATATCTGAATACCATTTGTCTGTGATACTGACGAAAACTACCAGTGGTAAAATTTCTTCAACTGGTTCTTCTCTAGAGTCATCTCGTGGTTCATTCTCTGTGATGAGTTGGCAGAGTCCTCTTCCTCAAACTAACTTGGTAGGCTTGATATCCAAATCATATTCCTGGATCTTGGAGACCCAGTTACCTCTTTTAGATCTTGGTTCATGTTGTGTCAACATTTATTTAACTGCGGTGTCTGGTACTAAGACTTTGGTGTGTGAATTCAACACATAGTACCTAAAAATGTTCAAGGCTCTCACCACCATGTACACATGCCTCTCAAGGGGAGTGTAATTGAGTTCATGTTTCTTGAATCCATAACTCATGAATGTAATAGGAGATTTGATTCCCTCTTGATTGTGTTGAGTCAGGATGGCAGAGATCATGTGCGGTGAAGCATAGCAATAGATTATGAAATCCTTTTTAAAATCGGGACACACCAATGTAGGAGCTTTTGCAATAGCACCCTTGATTTGTTCAAATGCTTCTCTACCTTCTTTTGACCATTTGAAGGATTCTTTTCCTTTCATCATATCAGTGATTTCTTTGGTTAGCTCGGAAAAATATGGCACGAACCTTCTCAAAAAATTTACCTTCCCAAAGAATGAGTGAACTCCAGGCTTACTTGTAGGAAAGGAAAGATTCTTGATAGCTTGAACACGCTCAGGATCGATTTTAGTTCCTTCTTTAGAAATAATATGACCTAGGAGTTTACCTTCCATAACTCCAAACACAAAATTCTTTGGATTCAGGGAGATCTTATGAAGTCTACACCTTTGCAATATTTTCTCTAAATCTCTTAGGTGATCTTTTCATTTCTTTGAGAACACTGTCAAGTCATCTAGGTATATCACAATGATCTTGTCTTTATAATCTGTGAATGCCATATCCATAGCCCTTTGAAAATTTACGTCGGCATTGATCAAACCAAAAGGCATTCTTCTATATGCGAACGTACCCCAGGGGGTGGTGAACGCGGTTTTATGTTGATCTTCTCTAGCCACTTCGATCTGATTATAACCAGAGAAACCATCTAGCATAGATAGCATTTCTGATCCAGTTACTGCCTATAGAATATGGTCCATGACAGACAATGGATAGTTATCCTTCAAGGAAGCTTGATTAAGATTGTGGAAATACACACAAATCCTAATTTCTCTATTTTTCTTGCAAACCGGTACAATATTAGCTATCCAAGTTGAATGTCGAATAGGAAAAACTATTCATGCGTCCATCTAACATATTTTGAACCTCATGGAATATTGTGCCTGCTATCTTGGGATTATACTATCTTTGTTTTCTACCTGAATGGAACTACACCAGGTTTCAAGGGTATGGCATGCTCCATTTCCCTAGGTTGGAAAGACTTCAAGTATTCATATGAGTAAGCCAAGACGTCAAAATATTTGGTAAGGAGGCTTATGAATTTCTTGCGCTCCTCAGGTGAGCAACACTTACTGATGTTGACCAGGTGAGGTTTGTCCTTGGTACCAATGTTAACTTTCTCATAGTCAGCAGAATTCAGCAGGTCCTTCTTTCTCTTTCTCTTTGATAAACCTGTCATGTTTATCAAAAATTTATTCAAGTGAAACCAATCCTTTTGGAATTTTACTTCCTTTGAGTTGAATGATGCCATCATCAGGATCTTCATTCTCAAATCCTTCTTGAATGGGTGAGGTCGTCAATTCACGAAATGCAGAATCACTTCCTTCAAAGTACAATTGTTTAAAATTATCTCTCTTTTCCAAGAAGGCAATAATTTGTTGATCATCATTGAATACTTGCCAATTTTCTGCATTGTCAGGAACACTTGGCCTAAAAACCATTTCAATGGTGTATTTTTCTTGATCAAAATATGAATGAGGAATCATTAATGAAGTTGAGACTGCTAGAGAATCTTCTTTGTCATTCTTTTCAGAGAGGGGAAAATTTTATGGAAAAATCATTGAAGGTTTCTATCATGTCCCACACTTTATTTTTGTAGTGTCTCAAATGATCATTCTTTATTTGAAACTGATTTTTTACTTGTTTCACGATCAACTCCACATCTCCAAAGACTTTCAATTTTTTGATCCCTTTATTTTCTGTAACTTGGAGGACAAAAATTAATGTTTCCTATTCTACAGTGTTGTTAGTATTTGAAAATTGGAGTTTGTAAGAAAAAGGAAATATTTTACCATTCGGAGATATGAGCACCACTCCTGCGCCGAAACCTGTTGAGCAACAAATTCCATCGAACTCAAGAGTCCATATCTCATTAGGGTCTTGGCAAGTGACCTTAGGTGCATGAACCTCTATAGTCATCATATAATTACCCATACTTGAGTTTTGAAACAAGACTTGTGCACGGGGATCATCGGTTTTTGTCACTGTGAATTTTTCCTTGAGTTTCTGGCATTAGCTTCTTCATTTCTCCACTGATAGGGATCATAGCATGAGACCAGTCCATTTGAATCTCACCACCCAGATCTCTGTCAAAATTTCCTACTCAACAACATACCATATGAAGCAGGAATGTCAGCAACTAGAATAGTTACCTTAACTCGCTTATGAGGAAATTGGGCTAAAACCATCTGAGCTTCTTTAATCTACCCAATCAGAGGAACTTGTCTTGTCTCCATGGAGTAACAAGATCTGAATGTTCTCGTACAAGTCAACCCAAGAGCATGTGCTACTTTCACAGGCATCACATTATCTGAGGCTCCAGAATCTATAATGCAATTACTTAATTTGCATCCGTTGATCAGAAAGGACACAAAGAAAGGTTCAATCTTTTCATTCGAAGGTGTAGTGGCTGCCACAATATTTTGAGTCTTCCCATCTTTGGGAGTTTTCAGAATTCCTTTGGAGGAATGAACAGTAGAGTCACCTTTGATAAACTAGACCAATTTCTCGAGTTGATCCTTATTGGACTTCAAGTACTCCGCCTGTGACATGGAAATATTTGTTTTATTGATATGATCAATAATATCAAATTTGGGCAAAATGACTGTACTTGATGTCTCAGATACTAGTTCTTTCAAACTTGATGATGGCACACTTTTGACCTTTGCTTCAGGCTTGGTTGATACTAGTGTGGAAGAAGAAACTTTCTTCATAGCTGATTTATCAATTGATTGACTTGATGAAGTCCCTCCTTTCTTCTAGATAGTTTTGACCTTGGAAACCTCAGTCATCTGGGACTCTTTAGGAGTCTCATTTGTCTTGGATTCTTTGGAAGTTTCCTTAGTCTTAGATTCTTTAGGAACTTCCTTGGAGCTCTTTTTATCTTCCACCTTAGTGGTAATCTGCTCCTTTTTCTGAGAGCATGTGAAGACAACAAAGGATTGACTATTCATATCTTATATAATTTCTTCATATTCGTCTTCTTCTTCTGAACGGTACTCGAAGAAATGATTATTACTTTCTCCTTTAGGCTCTTCAACTTCAGGTTTAGATGTTCTAGAATCTGGCTCTTCTTCGTCAACCTCGATGACCTCAACTTCATCATCACTTTCTTCAATGACATCACACTTTGAGTTAGTTGCGGGAGCCACTTCAATAGCAAGCCTCATCAGATCACCTGTAATTCTGATTTTGTTGGGAACATAGCCTTTCCTTGGGATGTCTTTGTAAGGAGCAAGTTTGCTACTTTGAGCAACTTGCTTTTTCAAAGCTAGCACATCATTAGCCAAATTAGTGAGTATAACCTCTGAAGCATTGGGGGTTTCTTGACTCTTTCCCTTGAGGGAAGTTTTCTTGAATTTTCCTGCCATGATTAAGTCATCCTCAATTTCTATGGCCAAGGATTGAGCAAGTTCCAAAGTAGCCACTCTAGCCCTTCTCAGTTGATAGCACACTTTTGGTTGTTGTGCATTAATAAAGAAACATTTTTGTCCATCAGGGTTTGGGTGAATCCCTGCAGGAACTTTATTCACCATTTTGTTGAATTTAGCCACAAAATTTCTCATGGGTTATGTTGGCTCTTTCTTCACCTAAGATAGTTGGGCAAGAAGGGCATGTTCATCTTCTTCCATCTTGAATCAGTCTTCGAACTTAGTTTTCATATCATTCCAATTTATAATGCATCCATTTGGCAGATGATGAAACCAATATGTGTAAACATCATGCACTATTTCAATGAAAAGGAAAATAACAACATGTTCTTATTCCACTGACAAAACTACACATGCAGCAAAGAAAGCAGAAATGTGGTCATCTGGTGATGTCTTCCCATCTCCATCGAACTTGGAAAGAATCTTCCCTAATCCTCATGGGAGGTCATGTTGAGCTGGTAAGGCCAAAGGGCCTATGGCATTTCCCCATGGTACATTAACTGTCATCTTGGGAAAGGTAGTATGTGAAGGAAAAATGACATGAACAAGGACAAGTGCTTGCCTTGTAGTGATTCCTTCCTTGCTTGCTCTTTCAAGACTTGATGCAAGACTTACAGATCTACGAGGTGTGTTCTTCTTTGGAGGAGATAACTTGAAACCAAACTTTCCTTGAAAATAAAAAATGGGATCAGATCAACCTTTAGCTTTTTCTCCTCGCGTAAACCTCTTTACTGCCAGTTTGAAATCTTTATTGTGAAGGGATCACTGGAATATTCTGATCAACTCTTGCCTTTTCTCTTTGCTCTCTTTTTTGAGCTATTTGTGCTTGAATAATTCTTGTAACTCTCACGGCTTTATCTTCTTTGTTATCTAGTACTGATGCAACAAGATGAAAATGATATTTGTTTGTGCACTTTACCCAAATAGCTTGCCTCAAATATAATGATATGTCTTCTTGAGTATCTGTAAAAATAAGATTTGGCTACAAGAAATGTGGGTTACCTGAAATAGTCATACAGATTATTTCCTTGGTGGAAGAGGACTGCATCGGTGAACAGCGATCAACATGTGTCTAGGAGGTCTCCTAGCTACAAGTGTAGGTACTCCTATTCTAAGGTATTCAATGTAGATTTATATGTCAGTGGCTCTATGAATAACCACAAATTGCTGCAAGATTTTTTGGTTTCCCAAGCTACTGTCTAAAGGTTGGAAGTATGTCTCCTTGAAAATATTTTTTAGGCACAAGATTCAGTTGAAGAACATGAGCTTGTGCAGAGGGGATAGTCATAAAGATTTAACCAAGCACTGGTTAATGATTCTAGAATCCCTAGTAGAGTCACCAAAAACTGTTAGCATATGGATTTGCATGCATGCAAATGACATGCAACAGTGTGGGAATGAAGTCCCTCCTCAATGAAGGTGAGGCTGCCTTTATTGAAAACCAAAACTGTATTTACACCTGTACATTCAAAATTGTATGTGGGGGGTGTTTTGGAACATCAATGGAAAGAAAAGTGAATGAGGGAGATGGAATGGAATGAAGGAAAGGAATGGAATGGAAGAATGGAACATGCAAGAGTTAGGTAAAAGCAAAGCCTAATATTGCATGGAGAAGAACAATAAATAACTAACACAAATAAAATGGAGTTTGCATCAGCTAAATGAGAATGAGTAAAAGGGAACACACATGAGCAAGTAGATAATTAGAGCTTGATCACTGTGAACTAGAACAACATATTAATAATTTGACAATAAGATCAAAGACAATATTTGCATGCAAGATTTAAACACTAACATCTAATGAACATAAGAACATCAAATGCTATAAGAGACAATGAATGAGACACAAAGTTCATATTTCATTAACTCCAAAATGTCTTCTCAAAAGAACACAAAGTTTCTTTCTTTGAAACAAAGCTTGTCACACAAAAGTATTTTCTTCTCCTCTCTCAAAGTAACCCCTTTACAAATGAGCCCCTGACTTCCTTTTATAACCCAAAAGTTGGTTACAAAGTAGTTAGGGTTTTACATGAACATTAAATAGGGCACTTAAGTGACTTTGAATTTTTTAACCAACTTTATTAAAAGATTACTAAAAATAGAAACCACTTAAGTTATCCACAATTTTTCTGAAAGTAAATTCAATAACAACATCCCTTTTTTTTAAAAATCCACTTTTAAAACATATGACAATAACCAGTGCCTTATCCATTGAAATGGGGTCTACCTATCTCAAACGTATGAGAAATGGACTCTCCCACTTTGTTAGATACCAAGAAAACTATCTCCTTAAACCATCGGTGAAATTAGGATCCGTTGCTTTCTCTAATTGAAAGGATCTGAACCTTCCCAATGTTTTGAACATCTTTTCTTCTTCTGGCAGTTCATTTGGTCAAAGAATAGCCTCACAAAATACCTGCAATTCCAAGATCCTACCTGGCATATCATTCAGATTGACCATCTTTGATTGAGCATTCTCAAACAAGTTCTTTAATTTGATGCAATGCTCCATTGAAGCTGAAGAGAAATTGATGGCGGGAGTATACATGTCCTTAAACAATTGTGAAAATTGCTCTTCCACATGTTTTGATGAACACCTTTGATTATACTCATTTATGAGGTTGCAAGGGATCTCAGCTATGAATTCTTGAATCAAGGCAAGTGAAGTGAAGGCTTCATTGCATACACTCTCATAATGGATCATAGAATCCTCGAGAAGTATCTTTCTTGATTTGAGATGCAGACACCAAAGAAAACATGTCCCTCGACATTCAAATTCAAGAATTCCTTCAATGGCTAAAACTGAGGACTCCATACTCATCATCTCCTATAGACTGGGAAATATCTCATCCAAATTTGATATGTTAGAAACAAAAGTTTCCTTGAAAGAAAGAATTGGATCAAGATATGCACTGACATCTTCATGGAGCTTAACCGTTGTTTTGATCGTCTCTTGGCCTAAAATGAGAATCTTTGAAAGCCAAGTTTTAGTGACATGGCCCAGTGTGTTTATTTATTTTGATAAATTGAGAGTTTCTTCATCAGGGGCAGCCACTGCATCAGGTACTGGGAAAGTGGATGATATGGGATTTATCAGATGTTGAACATATTCCACCAATTGATTCTTTTCAGCCTTGAGTTGAGAGTTCTGAGACTTATATTTCTCAAGTCTCTTTAGCATGATATCAATTGAATCTCAGGCCATCGCCATGTCACTTTCCAATGTGGACTTCCCAAGTCCAAGTCTGGAAACTTCATAATCAACAGATGTCATGGCATCACACTCCTTGTCAACTTGTGGGATGGCAAGATCCACAAATCTGTTTCCATCATTATCCACCATTATTCGGGAAAGTAATTTAGGATTCTTGGGAATGACATCATTTGAAAGTTTGAAAAGGGCATCGAAGTCAATGTCAATTTCCTTGATAACCCTCTTCCTTTTCTTGATTTCACAATCAACCCAGAAAGGAGTATCATTCACTATTTCTGCATACAGAAGCCTGGAGCCCGAAGCAACATTCTCATTGCTCTTGACATCATGAGATTCTATAAGAATCCTTTCCATGGACTCAATTTTAGGAGAAATAACCTTGATATCCACCTCCTGATCATTTGGGAGACTTTGGGAAATCTCTTCATGAACTGTAGGTTCCGAAGTGTTCAATATTTGGACTACCTGCACCTGAGTGGATGCTTATGGAAGGGATGTATGAGGATTATTTTTCATGAGGTTCTGAGAACTATCAACAATGTGAGTAGAAGAATCTCTACTTAAAGTAGAAAATCCTGATACACACTCTCTTCCTTCACTAGGGGCTAGGACCATTATATTTTTCTCCTCATGACACATTCTTCGGTGAAGTGGATTTTGGCAACCACTCCTTTCTTGATTGTTGCATATGACTGGATGGCACAAAGGTTGATTGAGAAGGGGATTTGGTTGAATGGAGACCTCCTTGAGTTGGAAATTTTTGTGATCCTGAAGTATGATCTTGAATTGATTGTAACTTATCAAGTTCTCTTTCATACCAATATATGCTTCTTTTTAAGAATCGGTTGATTCTTGCTATCA
The DNA here is from genome assembly GCA_019776745.2 of Taxus chinensis. Lineage (NCBI taxonomy): Eukaryota > Viridiplantae > Streptophyta > Pinopsida > Cupressales > Taxaceae > Taxus > Taxus chinensis. Next base: position 517,513,689 of record CM034153.1, on the reverse strand, counting down.
AGAGAAAATTCATCTCTTTTGGTCCAATAAATTCATGATAATAGGTTAAAATCAACTGCATCATATGAAGGATCAATAAGATATTAATTATCATTTATGAATGAATCCAGAGGGTTCCTGACACGAAAGGCCTTTATCTAAGCAAGGGTTAGTGAGAAAATTCTCATCTTCTTACTTCACGTTCGTCTGAATAGGCAACCTAGAAATCTTCCATGGTAGGGTTATGTTGATACTTTACTCCAAGAATCTTCTGCATATATCCATTGATATCAAACTGGGATCTCTTCACATATGGATGAATAGTGATGAGGGCAAACTCTTTTTCCATGAGTTGTGCACTGAAGAGATTTGGACATTGGTATTCCCCGATTTGGATTGGGAAATGAATTCCTGAGTGATGCTTGTCACTAAGAAGACAATGAACTTGGAATAATTATCGCGCAAGCTCCATTAATGCCCATATGTCACTGACGTACTTAGGAAGCTTCCATGGAGTACCTAAAAATTAGCTTATGCGAATGTAGGAAAAGGATGAAAACTGAATAAACCATGTTCCCCATGGGAAATGAAATCCATGACTTCTTTAGAAAATCTTTCCTCTATATTCCAATTCAAGTTTCGAATCACGTGGAAGGTGAATGCATCATTAAATCTTCTTAAATGATGAGAGTTACTTTTGAAACTCAATTGTGGATAATAATGGAAGACATTATTTGATGGACTCATGACTCCTCTTGTTTCGAGTCTTGAAAATAGCTTTCTTCTAGCCACTGCATAAGTCAGATATGATGTCATGTAGAAACATCCAGTCATCTTCACTTCAATCAATTGTTTGTGAGGAGTATCACTAATGATGGTGGCCCAATCCAAAAATTCTCTCTTGGTAAGGATGATACAGATAAACTGATACATCCATGGGTGGAAAATCTTGGCAGAGGGTAAACCGAAGACTCGACTCAGGAGAGTAATCATGTCCCTGATTTCTTCCACAAACTCAATGCGGTATAGTTCTTTAGGAAGCTGGTCAATTCGAGGCCTCTTGGTCACTAACCAGTTGTTATTAACCATCTTGCTCCACCTGAGGGGTTCTTCATCCCAAAATTCTTGTGCTGACTTTCGAGTGATATCCACATTCTCAGGGAAGTTAGGTATGCTGAGAAACTCCTCAATGTGCTCTAGTGTGATTAAGAGGAAAGGCTTGCAATTATCTTTAAAAATTCCTCATCTCTTGGGATCATAATGCTCTGTGCAAGTGATAACCAACTCCGAACATTGTACTAAGACCGGAATGCCACTTTTTGGGGTAGACCACTATGGTAAAGCCTATCTGAGAATATGGTTTTGCCTTCAGCTTTCACCTGATCGCAGAATTGTTGCACATTGATGTGACCCAGATTTGTATCGGTGATATTGTCATATGCTGACTTGATGGAACTGGGAGGAATGATTCCTTGGAATTCATACTTGAGTGTAGAATTATTTGATTTCTCCACTGGCTTCCTCGATCTTCTTGCATATTTATTAGATTTTTCAGCCATTATGAATTTTACAGAAAAATGACTCAAGCACGCAAAACAATGCAAACGAGGTCAGGTCTCAGTCTCCGAAACCCTATCAATGCAAGAAAAATATGATTCGTTTTAATATTAATATTAATATTATTATTTTAATAATAATAATAATAATAACCAGTCCCTGTTACAAAATATTTTTTTAATACATCACACTGAGACTAGGCTCAAAATTTTGAATCTGGACACAACGAAAAATAATTAAAATATCTTGATTTTAATATTCTGCACGGATTGATTTAATTTTTTTTATATTATTCGCCTGAGAAAATTTTCCCTTGCATGTGTGAACTATAATTTCTCTTTCGCGTGGAAGTTTGCCTGAATGAAGTGAACACATTGAAACTGGTGGTTTATCCTATGCTCATCATGGGTAGTGTACTGGTTTTCGACAACTGCTTGTGATTGGAACTTCTTTATAGCCTGTGTGAAAACTCGAGCTTTTTCTGGAAAAGTACGTGATGATCTTCCTTTGGAATGTTTTCTCTTAATTCCTATTATGCATGTATGGAGGGTTTTGGTGTGGGAATTTTGGACTATTATTTGCTTTATTAAACTACCCTTTTATTCTCCACGTGATCTTCTCCTTTGCTGTTGGCTGTGTCTCCCCCCTAAGCATTGGAACATTGATGTTCTTTTAACTACATTTTGGATTGTTCTTGCTTTCCTAAAAAAATCTGTGATGATTCTTCCTCTTTGGTCTTTTAAACTATTGTTTCTCCTTTCCCCAATGCATGGTTTTTGGTGTAAAAGTAAACAGCAAAACATATGTAATTTAAGGACAATTTTCTCCTCCTACATGTGGACCTTTCAATGAAGACAAAATCAAATACCTTTTCACTGTTATCTTTCCTCCCCCATGCGTGGAATATTTCTCACCAAACCAAAATAAATATTTTTATTATTATTCTCCTTCCTTTCTAGTCTACGTTGGAAATTCTCCTCTATGACTGGTTTCTCTTTTATTTTATGCCATGCGTGGCCTCCTTTCTTCCCTCAATGAATGGGCAGCTGCTATTGTTTTAATCTTCCTTGCTTTGCTTCCTCAATGCGTGGGGATACTGATGTTTCTTTTCTCCCCGCGTGAAGGATATTCCTTGCTTTGGACTGTATTTCCCTCCTTAGCCAATGCATGACCAATGTAATATTTCCCTTTAGTTCTTAAAACCCATGTGACAGTTTCCCAATGATCTTGGATGAGTGCGTGATGAATACTTTGGCTTTTTCTTAGCACGAGAATTCCCCTTTCACTAAAAATTCAATTACTCTCATGGGGAAATGGTTACGAGAATTAAAGAAGCTTCCCTGTAACTATTTCCCCTTCCCGTTGAAATAAGCAACTCCTCTTCCTTTGGGTAGTGGCATTAATTGTCAGGGGAAAGTGGGAAATAAACAACCATTTGCCAACAGAAATGGCAAGGCGGGCTGACAATCCCCATTTTATTTCCCCATGTGGGAAATCAGGAGATTTTTTGCCCGTTTTCCAATCCATTGAATTGGCAATCAGTGGAAGAAATCCCACAAGCGGGGAATTAAAATAAATTTTCCAGGAAAGGGGAAATCTGGGTACGGGAAGCCAATTTGGCATCCCCGGTAATGGGAAGCGGAAGCTTATTTTCCCCCCGACAATTAAAATAAAAATTTGTCGATTGACTTTTAATAATTATTATATTAATATTTAATTAATTAAAAACCCCAAATTTTAATAAAATTAATTTTATCAAACAAAGGGTAATAAATTAATTAAATATTAATTAATTAATATTAAAAGTAGTTTATGACCTGGAGGGAGGAGTTCTCACCCGAAATGGATGAAATGAAGACCAAAACGATCACAAAAATGAGATGATCATGACGAGGGCGATAAATCATGCAAAGAAATACTTTTGAAAAATTTCAAAATTTCCATGTTTATTAATTTTGTGAAGTCAAAATTCACTGATAACAATACCAAATCTCCAAGTTTTGTACAATTTTTTATGATGCTAACAAACAGTGATGTGTGGGGATTTACATTTGCAATTGCATTTGATTAAACTTTTGTTGATCTTTTTTGACAAGCTCCTTTTGTGCATATCCATAATTATTTGGAGACTATGGAATCGCATTTTGTTATTTATATAAAAGAAACTTTGTCTATATATTACATTTTTAGATGGTAAACCATACTTGCTTAAATGATTGAAGGATTTGAACCCCCATTCACTGTTTGATGAATTTCAATTCCTCATTAGAAAATTGCATTAACCAAATATAATTAGTCTATCAATTAACTTGAGACAAATGTGTTGGGATTCCAATTAGAATGTACTTTTTTATACTATTATAAGAGTTTAAAATAACACATTTTCATCTTGCAAATAAAATTTAGTACAAGTAATTTCAGGCCCAAATGATAGATTAGACACATGCAAAGGGTGCTAGTATTAGTCCACACAAAAGACCATAGAAAATGGTGCAAGGTAGGTTTAATCAAGGTTAAAGAGGTTTTATTTTCATCATATCAAAGTGTTGATGGTTTTGTAAATGGTGACTGAGAAATTTTTCTGTTTTTATTCTTAGTATTGGTGTTATGGAAACTTAGGGAGATGAGATTCCAGGACTTGTAAAGGATGGTTAAATTTTGAAATGGGTATAGATAACTCAGTACATTTTCAAGATGTTCACCCACAACACATGCATACTTGTATAATATTAATGTAAACTTAGAGTAATTTTTAAATATTCTAAACTAATAAAAAGAGCATTAAGCATTTTTTTTGAATCTCAAGATTCCTTTTTTGGGCATGTCACATCAACTTGTTATGAAATGAACTAGTTCATTTTGTCTATAGAAATGGATAAATTCTTGGCGGAACTTGATATATTTTAATTGCTCCTTTACTTTTACTAAGTCATATTTCAAATTAGTTGGTTGTGTTGCATGTAATATATCTCATTTGAGGTTTTCTTTTATTATGAATTCAACAATGACTTTGAATCAATGACTTGGCATTATCCTCATTCATTCTAATTTCATGCATTAAATTAAATTCAATGCTTTGTGTAAATGAGTTTACATCCATTGAAATTATTTTATTTTATATGTAAATGCATTTTTTGAATTAGGTATTTATATGGACATATATTAATAGAGTCCATGACTAAATAATTGATAAGTGTTAATATAAAAATAGACTTATCATAGTGTTTATATGATAATGTACCTAAACAATTATATTTGATAATCTTCCCAATTTATCTACCATTGTCTACTTGAAAGACTTGAAAAGTGAAAGAGGAGTGTGGTCACAAAATTAAATTATAATCTCTTACTGAATAAGGAAATCTCAATTAGAAGATTCTTAACTAGGAAATATTGAGATGCAAAGGGAACTTCCGATCTTGTTAGTAACTAAGATTGAGTATGCTTTTCATATTAAATAATATTGTTTCACCATCTTAATTATTTGAAGAATGATAAAGAATAACATTAAAGTAACTGGTAATACGTCTTGAATGTATTCAAACCCAATTTCTAGAGAGGTGTATTAAGAAAATAATATTTGAGTGAGAAACATGATATATATTCTATTTAACATATACATGTAGAAATAAAAAGGGGTAAATAAAATTGTAATGGAAAAATGGGTAAGTCAGGTACATGGAAAAAATAGGGGGTATTTTCATTTTAATAACATAACGGGAGGGGGTATTATTAATTGAATAAGTAGAGGTAAAAATTAAAAGAATACCCTTCGAACACACGTGTTATAAACCCACCCCCCCCCCCGTGAAAAATATAAGAGTTTATATGAATGTTAAGAGTTACAAATATAAACTTCCTCTTCTTTTTATCATTCACTATGAAAAATCACAATCCACTTGTCTTTATCTTCTTAAGAGTTAAATAGTGACAAAAAACTCATCTTGCTTCCTTCCTCCACTTCATGTTCATTTTTGGTAAGAAAAAACTTTATATTTTATTAACATTATAAGCATTAGCTTTTAGTAGTAACCAATTAATTAGAATTTACATGTTTCTTCTTTACTTTGTCTTGTTTTTTTTGGAAGAGGAAGTGTTGTTTCTACTACGATGTTTATGTTGAACATGCAGTCACTTAATGTGGTCCAGTATCTAGTTGATTATTGATAAGCCACTACCTGTCAATGGAAGATTTTATACAATTCCTTAATGGGCCTAGTTGATTATTATTACCTCGATATGGTTATGTCGGATATGAGGTTGCCATGGTTTTTTATTTTTAATTGCTTTTCTCGTTGGATGGTGAAATCTAGGGCCACATGTAACTATAGAGGACAAATCTCCTATAACAATACCAAATGAAAGGCATCCATCAAATTTGTTGAGTTTACCCTCAGTGCATCAGATTTGTATGTCACCATCCTTATGGATAGCTATAATCTTCCCTTCGCCATATATCTTTATGCATGCTCAATCAAATTCACATGTATGGTTTGCAAATGTGATTTGAACTTTAGTTTTCCATATTCCCTTCATATGAATCTAACAAACATGGCCATGTCATGGCTCATTAGAGCCTTGTATTTGGCTTTAGCATGCTTTGGAATTGTTGAGAAAATTCCTATGGTTTGCTCTTGCCTCTCTAATAATTATTGTAAGCTTACAATTACACCTATGACGATCTTACGAGACTCATTACATGTTTAGAGTTGACTATCTCATAAATTTCCATCATCATTAAAAATAATGGATAATTATTTTATATTACACCTCTAAGGTTTAAATTTGACAAGGAACCACAATGTCATAACATTTAAGATCATAGAAAATGATGAAATTGAAGTTGTATATTGTAAATCATAGTTTTTTGTCCGTATATGCACTACTTGCAGTCATATTGTCAAATATATTGTTTTTGATATGTAATCAGCTACATTCAAGTGTAACTAAGTAAACCAAATTTATGTAATTTATAGTTGTACTTAGCTAGAGCATTATTATTTAATTTCATTAATATGGTATTGAAATTATATATTATGTTATATTAGATGTGTGATTTTGCATGGTAAAATAATGTTTGAGAAAGTATTTATTTTATATATCATAGTAGATGCCTTAAATTTGAAAGGAAAGTGTCTTAATGATGTGGTTACATTTGATAAGGGAAACATCTTAATAGTGTTTATTGGTTGAAGACTAATAGTTATTGAGAGACTTGCCAAAGAAGTAATTAGGTGTTAAAAGAGTGCAATGATAAGTTTTGATTTTGAACACTTGAGCTATTTAATTATAATACCTATAATGTTTGATTTTTTATGGAAGTACATATTCCCTATAATAATCCAAACTTATTTTGAGTTGTTAGAATGAGGATCATATGTCTCCAAATACATGCAATGCATCACGTCTCATAAACATTGAAAAACAATCCCTTTTAATTTGTGTAAAAAATACTTTCAAAAACATTATTTTTAAATCATAATTTATTTGATCAATCCTTCCAAGGGGTTTAAAACCTGCCAAATTTAGGTTTGTAAAAATTGGAAGAGCGATATTATATTTTATTTAGCACATTTTTAATGCAGTGTGTACTTATTTTATTCTTGTCAATTGAAATAAAACTATTTATTGAAAAGGATTTGTTTAATATATACCCTTTGGGTTGAAATTAATAATGGTTGTTCAATGATAATTTCTTGAGAGGTCAAGACACAAATTTTTAGTACAAGACTAGTTATTAAGCTCATCCCAAAACTATGGTTTTTCTTTATCGTGCATGTCTAAGGCCTCTCTCACCCCCTTATATATCCTTGTCATTTTTTCTCGATCTCTGCCGATTTTCTTCCACTATGTAGAGTTATTATTATGCTTGATATTATTTTCTTCCAATCTTGTACCTCTAATAGTAATCTTTGTGTATAATATAACTAACTCCACCTCAATTTCAAGTGTACTCAACTACTTTAGGACACACTTTATTATCTTATTTATATATGTTCCCTCTTGTACCATCACTACCTTTATCCCATTTAAGAGCATGTCAAAAATTGACTCCAACTCATGTTTTTACAAAATAATCATCCACTTAGACCTGTATTACCTCCCCCTCCTAGTGTTCTTACCCTTCATATACCTTTGGTGAATCCCTATCGTACATATTTTCTTCCTCATGTTTGCTCTATGAATTTTAGGAATCATCGTCCATGTTCATCCCATCATCATACGTAGGTTGTTGCATAAAGTGAGGTGTACTTAGGGTCTCAATTTCATTTTTCTTCATGTAAATGCTCACTGTCTCTTCACCAATATTCCTCTCATCTTCTATGCAAGTCATTTCTTCCTCTATATTTTTTGAATTATTCTCCTTTAAATTGTAATGAAGCCTCCAATTATTTTCATTACTTTTAGGTTTCCCTAGGTAGTGTGACCAAAAAATGCCCACCTTTATCAATGTAGGCCTCTTATGGGACTTACTTCTGCCGTCTTCATCTTGGATGGTGTCAAGGACCTATACTATTTTCATTCATGATTTAAATTTGGTTTGTTTTTTGGCGTATCGTTTGTAACCTCTTCATGATCTTCATGAACCTTACTTCCCCATCCTACACATTAATAATATCGTCTAAACTCACTAAGTAATATTTTAAGTCTTCATTACTCAGATAACCCCATTCACATGCTTAAAGTCATTCCTTGTTACATCCATTTCTTCATTATTATGGTTCATTAGCTTTATTATATTCATCACTTTATCCAAGGTAAGTTCCAACCATCTTATAGAAAATGAGTATGGTGTCATTCTCCAATCGCTACACCATTAACCTATAACATGTATTTGGATGTGTGTAGATGATTCATGACTAAAATAAACTTGTACTTATACATATTGTAATTATTTTTCTTCATACTAATAATAGGGTTGGACTATGGAGTAACCATAGTCAATATGGTGTATATAGGAGGTAGTGGTTAGTATTTGATTGTCACATTATATGTTTTCCTTATTTTAAGGTTTTGGAGGTTACCCCCTTTACATGGAGTAATCATATATTTCTAATATTATGCTCTACTCTTAGTCACATTGTGCATAAATAAAGTTATTATTGTGCTTTATTGTTATTTCTTTTATCATGGTAGTCGTATAACAATCTATTGCTAAATTCACTTAAGGAATTTATTTACAAGCTGTATCAAATATTTTATTTGGGTAATGTATCCATGATGCATTTATATGATTCTAGCCTAGTGGTTGTTCAAAGTATTGAATGATAAAAACATAACATGTGACTCAAATGGACTATTCTTTTTTACAACATAGTATTGATTGACTTTTTTCTAATGAAAAAGGAAAAATTTGGATCTTTTATTACCCTTGTACAAAATAGTTGTTATTGGATTCATCTTAATGAGAGGATCAAAACAATGTAATAATCCTATAACCCTATGTTTTGATATATTTTCACCTTTTCACAATATGGAAGTCATTATATTCTTCTTTGAAAGACAATCACAATAGTAAATACCTTTGGTAAACTTGTTTTGAACCCTTAAACCCTAAACCCTAAACCATATACCTGTAACCCTTATCCTTAAGTTCTAAACCATAAACCATAAAGTCAATGGATTACAGGTCCAAAAATTAAAGGCCAAAGAAAAGGGGTAGTTACTCCAAGAAGAACACCTAATAGGGGAGATATGAAATCTAAAACTTGTGACATAAATATTTATGGGACAGTGGAACAACTACAAGAAAATATGTAAAGCATGGCTTAAAAATTAATTTGAATGATGTCAAAGGAGAATTGAGTAGAATGTAAGGATATTAAAGAAAAATGAAAGAAGATTTGAGTAGAACCAAGGCACAATTATAAAATATCATGATGTCCTTACAAACTAATATGTGAAGGCTATCTTGCCACATGGGTTCTTTCAACCAAAACAAGCCAATGGTGCAAGGCCTCAACCCACAACTTTCTTCAACTCAAGTCATGAGATCATGCTACCAAAATTGGACATGTGTAAGTTAAATGGGAAGGATCCAATCACCTAATCCTATTGATATACATCAAACATCATGTGCATAGAAGGTGAAAATGACATACATGTATTTGGAACCAAAATAATTAATTTGGTATAAATATTTATACAATCAAAAGTAAAAGGGTCTTATAGTTACTTAGTCAATGTTTATTGATGAACTACATATGCACTACTACAATGGGGTGACAGAGAACCACTTTATCCAGTTAGAAAAAACTCTGATAAACAAGACTATAAATTTTTTATACTCAACAATTTTGTAACCTTTCCTTTCACATGGATACCATCACAAAGGAAAACTTGAATGAATTATTTCTTAGTAGGCTTAAGGAAAACATACAACTCAATGTGTACATGTTTAATTTGAGTTCTATTTTGGATTACATTACCTTTGCATGCAAGGCATATGAAAGAGATCCAATCATCAAATGACATGCATTCACTACTATCAAATATTCACAACACTTCAACACAATCATTCCCCAAGCCTATCATATTGCCTCCTTAACAAATTGAAGAGAATAGGTAAAATGGTTATGTTTTAACTATGACAAAAATACAATAGAGGACATAAATGTGTTATATTGAGGGTTCCAATGAAGAATATGATGATGAGTAAGTAGTGAGATAGGATGATGATGAGTTTGAGGAGGGATCAAAAGAGACCAAATCAGATACATCTTACTATACAATTTTAAGCATTAACACTCCAAAAACCCTCAAGATTTGGTTTTATAAAGAAACAAAAGCAGATAATATTGATTTATGTGGGAATTCCCCATAACTTCATCAAAAATACCTTAGTGAAATATTGGAACGAGTTTATTTATCTAACTCCAAAACTCTAAGATGTGATTATAGATGTCATCAATATAATTTTTTTAAAACACCATAGTATTAAACGAGGGAGATTACAAGATAGATTCCATATGTTTGAAATTCCAACGGGTGGCGAAAACATCATTGTGGGAGTTCAATGGATCACAACCTTGGGAATTATCAACATAAATTTCTAAGAGTTTATCATGTGTTTTCATTCAGAGGCTACGACATTTAAACTATATGCAAAGTCCCCACAATTGGTAAATTCTCATTATATGTAAAAGATTCTAAAAAAGGGAGTAGACTAATTTTTGACACAATTAATTTCATTATAAGTGTTGTTTCATGATATCTTCACACCTCTCCCTAGTTCCAGAGATGTTGGTCTATGCGGTTAGAAGTGCGCGTGCGTGAGTGTGAGAAATAATAGGCAGGGCTCTATGTAAATAGGTGGTGTGATGCCTCTCTTAAAAGGAGGGTACATGCATGGGAAAACGTTTGTGTAATAGACTGCACATGTGGGAATATCCCCAAGGTTCAATTTCACTAGGTCTTTGGTGGCCACAAATGATTATGTTGGGAATAACTCAAGGTGGGTCGGTGGTGGTTAATGATTTTCAAGAGGGAATTTATTGGCTTGTTTTTAGGTTCTAGAGGGACTACACATGGGATTACACAGTGGCAAAATGGAATAATATAGCCCCACATGATACATCATGGGTGTGCACAAAGATGATGGGTCAATCAGTCATCATGTGTGGGAGTTAGTTTGTGAAATATAGTACGTAATGAGTATCACCTATTATCATGAAGAGTTAATGATGCAAAATTGATTGGAATCCTTAGTCCTAAACCTAATAGAGCAATAAAAAAGTGTAAAAGATAATAGGGTATGGAAAAAAGAGAAATGAATATGATTTCTAGTTTGTGAAGACAAATCCAAGAAACCATACTCATGCTCACACCAACATTCACTCGATCAAGACATGAGCAGGTGCAAGAAGTTTGAGGAAATTGTATGCAGAGCCAAGGAGGAGACACAATGTCATGAAGGATGCGTAGGAAGTGAGCATCAACTCTAAGCAACAATTGAAAGATATGTCTGATTGATAAACAAGAGATGGAATCTACTTCAACTAGGTAGAAAGAGTGCATACAAACATCAACATTCAAGATCTAAGGTAGAACACAAAGTAGAAATAAGAAAACTGAGGCAAATGCATTAAAATGTTTTGAAACTTCTTTCGACAAGAATCCAACCATAACAAGGTCATCTCAGTTGAGTATTTATAGGAAATACCAGAACTTACTTGGGCCCAATTATAAGTGTTACAATAAAATGGCTTTAAGCCATACTGTGCAGTGCAAATATGACAAAATATACATATGCATGACAGTTACATAATCCAATCAATTTGAATGCCTCCCTTGGGCGATTATAGAAGGAATATCAAATTTGATATTCGGTCTGGTCTTCAGTCAGCATTCAATACACTTTGTGCATGCACAGGGGTAGCTTGAAACACAAGTCAAGCTATATATTTGAATTCATATGATGACACCTGACTTTGTGACATGACAGTGTCCGATGGAGATCTTCTCTCGACCTCTTTTGTTGACAAAGTGGACAAAATCATGATTTCCTTGGCATGAATGTCAATTCTAGACACTATTTGTGTCAAAAATGGAAAAATTGTTTGACTTTCATGACAAAAGTTTTGTCATTTAGTGACCAAGCATATTATTTGTCGTTATGCGACATTGCATGCAGTGGGAATTTCAAACTTTTGTGTTCACACTCATTTAGGAACCTTCTGTGATGATGCTTTCAATTCCTACAAGAGCATAAGAATAAGGTGTAAAGTCGGTATTGTGAAAAGCAAAGTACGCAATTAAAATATTATTATATTGTTGATGCAATGTGCGCACTATAGCATGTGAAATTATATCATGCTTCCTTTTATGTCTTTGTGCGCAAAGATTATGTGCACTCTTGCTATTTCAGAGTTTACTGCGGCACATGAATTATTACGCGCCCAACTATGTGCATTGTCTTCCTTAGAAGAATCTCCAACACTTCTCTTTGTGCAGTCGTTTGGAGTACATCATGAATCCGTGTATATTATTTGCACATACATAAAACTTGAGAACACCAAATGTTAGGTGTTAGAGTTTTCCTACGCGGGCTATAATTTATTCAATTTTACAAATGCGGTTAAGATTTGCAAAGTTGTGGCTTGTACGTGTTTGGGGATTATGTGCAATGTGTGGTGGGTTGCTTGGCAGAGTTTAAGTGAATATCATGAATCATTGGGAGGCCACTGAGACTCATGAGTATGGCTGCACAATGAATGCATGAAACTGGGGTTTGGTTGAATGCGAGATATTCACACAATGTTGCAAGGACTCAAGAAGGCAATGGCTAAAGCATATAGGACAATGTGTAGGACACTGCGTAAGACTAATATGTGTGGGCCACAGATTGAAGGTAATGGTGCAAGTGCCACAACTTGAAGGTAATTGTGCGGGGCCACAAATTGAAGGTAATGGTGCATGGGATATTTTGATGCACTATGCAAATGAGATGTGCTCGTGGGTGAGGCATAAGACATTGTGTGAAGGATGCATAAAAAAAGGTTTCATGCAAAACAAGAAGGCCACAGAAAGGTACTGTGCATGTGATAGGGATGTCGTGCAAGACTATCACACAAAATTCTTTGAGACTGTGCGTAGAAGGGGACATCAATTAGCACTCAAAGTGAGTCAGGACAGGTGAGACTATGCGTGCTTTGAAGTATGAAAGAGCTCATAGAGTAGGGGATGATCTAAGTAACAATGTGAAGGTGTCCTAGGGAAGAAAAGATGAACTGTGTAGGGGATGAGAAATTTGAAATGCCCAAGTAGTTTGGTCTTTCAACGGAAAGGGCCAATGGGGGTTCCATGATTTCCTACTGGTCGAAATTACGGATGTGTTGTCGTGGACATTACAACTAATGGTGACAATTGTACTAAAAAATGCTCCTGAGCATTTTTACAATCTGTGAAGCGGTTAGAATGAACAATATTTTTTATTAACGTTAGAAGTAGAACACAATATAGCATGCTAAAAATAGCTTTAAATTTTCTAATTAAAAGAAAAATCGAAGGGCTTCAAAGTTATTACCGCAAAATATACTAAGCTTATAAACTTACAAATAGTCAAATGTGTGCACATGAAGTTTATTTACTTCGTCTTTGGGTTTTCTGACTTGAACACAAAGAGTGATCACTTAGCTTGTTTGTCGACAAGGTTTTATTCTATTTTTATATTTTTTATATTTTGATGGGGTATGGATGGAGGGGAAGGTTGAGACATCGCTCTACTTCCAGCTAGATGTTTATAGCCCTGATAAGATGTCTTTGGTTCCAATCATGGAATTTATCCATTATCAGTCAGGCATCTATATCCCCAATGAAGATTACTAGAAACACCCTTAAGAAGAGAAATATTATTAAACACTTTAAAATTTGAATGATTCTCTTTTATTTTTCTTTTTATTTAAATGTGTGTGGTTTGGAAACCAATATAGCTTGGTGGGAGGATAGGTCAATCAAGTTAAATCATGGATGATTTCATCTTATTATTTATCATACACTTGGAAGAAATTTCTTACATTGATAAAGTGCAGATGACTCTCCTTTAGAAATAAAAACTGTTCTAAATCCATGAGACAACTCTAAAACAAAGATTCAACTTTTATTTTGAAAAATAAAAGTAGTTGAGCACAAGTATTCATATTCATTCCAAGGCTCACCAAATCCTCTAAAATTCAAACATTCTTTTAAAAAATATCATTTCATAATTATTGCATGTGGGAAAACATATCCTTTACTTCCTTAAATAATAAAATAATTACACATAGGGAAATTCAAAAACTGGTGGTTAGGTGCAAACAAGAAGAAGTGGGGGTTAAAGGTTACACTCGGCAATTTCATCTTTATTGAAAAAAACAACTACCACAAGTAAATTACGAAAGAAGGAAAAAGAAAACTACTATAATAAAAAGAAATATAATTAACCTAAACTAACCAATATTTATAATTGGGGTAGGGAGGGTAGATCAGAAAGTTCTGAATGAAGCAAATTTCACTTAGCAACAATAATAAACTTATTATAGGTTTTTTCTTAGGCATGTAGGAACATCCTTGAATTCTTGATATAAATCAATTAAAATTTTAAATTCAAAGCTATGCATATGCTTAACATGTGCATGACTACTACCTTAGACTAAGAGGATAGAGGATGGGGAAAAAGGTGAAGGCACACAAGTCCTTTTGCTAGGTAACTACATTGAGCATGCGAGGAGGCATACCAATTTCAAGAAGGGATGATTCATCATGGTGCAAAATTATTGCACAAAACTCTTTAGGTGCAAGATTTTCTTACATCCTTTCTATTTCCTTGAAGTTATCTTTTACTTCAGATGTCTTTGCTTTAGCTTCCTCAATTCCTCTAATGGGAAGAACTCTTCTATAAATTGGGATCACAATGCCGTGAACTTGGTGGCATCATGGCTAAAGGTTCTCCTTAGGTACCTTCTTATTGGTGTAAAATTTCTTCGAGTAGCACGCACTGGGCCTCACATATATTGCACAAAATCACTTCACAAGTGTTATCTATGTTCACTTCATTGTGAACCCTGCACCAATTAGTTAAACATGACTCTATGATCTTAATACCTCCAAGAAGGGAATCGATGCTCAATTTTCATGTCAGTTCAAATGCATTGTCAATGAGTTTGAGACTCACATCATCTAATTCATATGAAATATATACTCACTTGACACATAAGGGTGGTATTTAGGTGAATCATTCACCACTTAACAACTAAAAATGAAGGGTTGCACATCATTTTGCATAGGTTCAAAGCACATGGATTCCATTATCTTGTCTTGCACATCTTCTTTTTTACACACTACCACTTCTTCTTTTGTGTAGATCATTTTAACATCATAAATAGAATCAAAGGAGTTAGAATAAAAACTAGAAGAATCATAACCAACATTAGAATACATGATATTATTATTAACAATAAAATAACTATCATATATGGTAGTTGAATCTTGGTTTGTCTCCATGTTTTCAACATAAATTTCTAAATAGTTTATTCTAAGGGTGATTATGTAGGAGAACAAACTTGATTATAGGTTGGATTAATAGGGTTGGAAACATAATTGTAAGAAGTGAATTATGTAAGAGTGGGGTTAGCCAGTGACATTGGAAAGTAAATACCCAAGTGAATAAGTGGATGTGTAGGTTAGGAAGTGTATGGTTGGTCCATGTAGTCATGAATTCATGCACTTTCTATTTACATTAGGCATCTAAGTATGTTGTTATATGCATGATTCCTAAGTGTGAAAACTAGACGTTAACAACACATGTTTTTCTTTTACATTGCTTTATCCTCTTACACACTCTTATTTTTTTCTTTTATGGAATTACCTCTTTACTCTTGGACATTAGAAAAAATATGACCCAACTATGTATTTATCGTTATATCCTCCAAACATCCCAAACAATACTACCCATTAGGGATAGGAGCTCCCATGCACTATTTTACCTTTTGGGAGCTTTTGTCCTTTTATCTTCTTTTCCTAATTTTCAAATGTCACATCATTTGTTACGTTTTCTAAAATATTTATTATTACTTTGGGTCAGTTTTTCTTGTTGTTAATAATGAAATGCAATCAAGGGAATTATATTTATATATATATATATATATATATATATATATGTATGTATGTATGTATGTATATACATGACTTACTCACTATTATAAGGGGCTGGAAAATCTCTGGGATAATACTTATTATCTACTATTTGGGAAAGAAAAACATCTGAAGAATACATTTGGGCTACATCATTCATTATATTTGAGGGTTTATTATGAATTCCATCTCACACATTCATCTTGGGGGAAAACTAATTGTATATGACTATCTTAGCTTGACTAGATCAAGGACAACCTATCTTCAAGGGACATAATTCAAACCACACACACACATAAGAACTATATAGATTCTAAAATGTAGTGCAGTGCTCGGTGAAAATTACATTAGGGTGACTGTCGAGGTCAGTATGACTCAAGCATATACATTATTTATTCCATATAATGTATGTTTGAGTCTTATGTAGGTAGTTAAGGTTTTTTTGTAGGTGCAAGTGTGATAAAACAACCTTACAACAAAGTGGATGTGACAAATAATGAAAGGAAGAAGCTAAATTCAAACCCTGAAAAGATCAGAAGTGGAGATGTGCCTGGACACTAGTGCCTAGTTCAAACAACAACGCTTGAACAATCATGTCATCATCATGGAACTCCTATCTGAAGAGGTTCCAGATCTTAGTTTTCTAGACAAATATTACACAGTCTAGATCCAATATGTTCTAGTCAATTTTCAGCCCAAAATCAACCCAGATCTGGAGATACAAGCTAATTCGTTCTCTTATACTATCTTGCATATGTTTGTTTGTACTTTGCATGTTAGATCTTGTTTTTCATTGATATATTCATTTAATCTTAGTCATGCGATAAAGATTTAAATTTCTTTAAATGACTCCACTAAGAAAACCTCACAGAAAAATACAAACAAAGAGGTAAGGACCGCAGGGTCCTGCTCGATAAACATGGAAAAGAGGGGATCCAACATGTGAAAGTATATTTGAATGGAAATAATCTCAATAATGGAAAAAAAATTCCTCAACCTCTTATATACTTGGGATAAAAAAGTGTTGAAAACACCCATGGGTTCAACTTCATTTTTGCAAGTAGATACAAAATGGAAGTATGCATCTGCAGGGTCTATGTGTTTGGTAAATATTTCTAGGAATTTGCATTGAAAGGTACCTAAGATGTTATTAGCCCATCAACAACCATAAAAACCATTGGCATGTTATCTCACCAAAAGTGTAAGAAAATAGGCCACACTGCATCTTCATGGATAATAACAGATATGTGCAAAGCTTCTTTGAAGGAGAAAATGTGCCCCTTGAAGGATATGATTCTTCCACGCTCATACTTGTGAAACTAGCTCTAAAGGCCTTTTGGTAGGTCACGTTGGACTCCTGGGATAATTATTGGATAGTGTAATTTTCCAACCTACCATGGACAGGGTGAATTCTACTAGGCACATGGTAAAAAGTTCAAAATTAGTACCCATACTAGTATGTTTTCCACATACCTCACAAGATGTGTTACACCAAACTAGAAAAAATGTGATCCTCCTTCTAGTAACAATTTTTTTGTTCCATGTTATATATGAAACTATCATTAACACTAGATATGTTGGTCTCCATGATCAGAAGGGGTGTGTGTGCGAGCATGAGCAACAATAGGCAGGGTTCCATGCAAATGGGTGAGGAGATGCCTATCTTTAAAGGAAGGCAAACATGTAAGAAAGAATTTACATAATGGAATACATGTAGAGGATCTCCCTAAGGTTCTATTTCACTAAGTCTTAGTGGTCGTATTATTGTGCTGGGAATAACTCAACATGGGTTAGTGGGGTTGGCATTTGTTAATTATTTTCACAAGGGAGTTTATTGGTTGGATGGTTCATAGGTTCTAGATAGATTACATGTAGGAGTGTGTAATGCAAAAATGGTAGAATACAAACTCAAATGGTAAAGTGTGGGTGAATACTAGGCTTACAGATTAGTCATTTATTATGTGTGGGAGTTTGCTTGTGAAATATAGTGTACAATACATATCACATGTAGCATGAAGAGTCCTAAACCTAACGAAGTCATAAAAAGTTAAAAAAAAGAGTAGGGAAGAGAAGAAAGAGAAATGAATCTAATGACATGATAAAGATCCCTTTCCAGTTGGAAAAGATAGATCCAATAAACCATACTTGCACTCAAACCAAAATTTTCTTAATCAAGACATGAGAAGGTCTAAGATTTTGAGGAATTATTTGTAGAGAAAAGAAGACCACGACACCATTAGACACGTATAAAACATACATTAACTTTAAGTAAGGGGAAAAATATATTTCAATAATGAGTAATATATATCTACTTAAACTATATAAAAAGAGTGAACACAAAGATTAATATCCAAAGCCAAACACAAGGTAGAAATAAGAGAAATAAGGAAAATGCATTAACATGTTCATAATATTATTTCTACAAGAATCTAAATAGAATAAAGCCTTTCAACTGGGTATTTATATGAGCTACCATAACTACTCGTCCATAATTATAATTTTACAATAAATAGCCTTAGACAACTTCTCAGTGCATATATGATATACTAGATAGATGTAGGCTACATAGAAAAATCAAATTAAATGCATGCCAATTAATTCTATAAGGAAATTAGGTTAAATATTTAGTTTGTTTTAGATGACATTCAATGCTATGTGGCACACATGGATAACTTGAAGTACAATTCAATCTCCATTTAAATCTAGATGGCACTTGCTTTTTGACATGACATGTTCAATAAGGTCTTCTCCTTCCTCTTTTTTTGACAAAGTGGACAAGATAAAATTCACTAACATGAATTTCATTTATGGGAGTTGTGTTAGAAATGATAGATTGTTGAGTTTTGTGTCATTTTTTCATTTAACGACCAAGTATTGTTTATCTTTCTATGCACTTTAGACATTGGGACTTTCCAACCTCTTGTGCACTCCATTAGGAACCTTCTATGATGACACCTTTAATTCCTACTAGGCACAAGAAGAGAGTAAAGATAATATTGTGAAAGGAAAGTGCACAATAAAAACATAATTATATTACACACATGTCATACATGCTTGGTTAACGCATGTTTCCTTTTATGTATTTGTGCACAAAGATTACATATTCTTAATATTTCATAGTTTTCACAATATGAAGGATTACACATCAATATATGTGCATTGTCATCCCTTGAATAATCACTATACTTATCTTGCATAGTCTTTGGAGTATCATGAATTTCGTGTATTACTTGCACATCTTAAATATTGAGGAAATTAAGTGTTAGTTAGATTTTCTCAAGTGGTCCATAATTCATTCAATTATACAATTGCGGTGAAGGGATTTAAAAGTTTGGGGATTATGTGCAATGTATAATGGGTTGTTTGGCAGGTAAATAGATGTCATGAATAATTAGGAGGCCAAAAAACTCATGGTATCATGTATGTATGTGTAACATATGTATAAAGTTATTTTGAATATGGGGAGCTCCTGTAATGTTGTGGGACTTGAGAAAGTAAGGGACAAACATGTGGGATGTGTGGGATATTGTACAATAGTATTTCGTAGTTTGAAAATTGAAGGAAATGATGTGCATGACTTATGATATTTTGTAAAAGGAATTATGCAAGTTGAAATGTGTACCACACAATGGATGCATAAGGGGAATTTCAAAAGGCACGAAGGGATGAGCATAAAAATATTGTACATAAGGTAAGAATGCCAAGAAAGATTACATGAGCAAAGGGATGTCATGAAAGGCTATTGCACAAAGTTTTAAAAGCTGTACGCATAAGGTGAAATAACCCATGTAATGATAATTGGGATAAGTGATACTAAACATTCTTGAAGTGCAAATAAATTAGTAAAACAAGGGCCAAGTTACAATGTGAAGGGGCCCAAGGGAGAAAATCTGAACTACACAAATGAGGGAAATTTGAAGTGTGTAGCAGTCCAACCTTTTAAGGAAATAAAAAAGGGATTCCATGATTTCCTAAAGGGAGATTAGGCACGTGTTGTGTGGACACAACAAAAATAAGTACAAACAACAAATTTTCCTACACCACTAGAGCTATAATTTTTTTTATAACTACTCAGTCATTTTCAAAGGGATTCCAAAAGGAATACCACTTGAAAGGGATCATGATCATTCCATTCAATCGACACCAAGGAGCCAACCACCTAATATTAGACCTTAAAGTATCCTTATTTATAAAATATTGAGATTGAGAATATGGTATAAGATATGTCCGAGGTCAGTAATATCAAACATAGTCAAAATGTGTAGTCATCTCTAGTTGTGATGGTGTGTAAGATGGATGAAACTTGGTGAATGTGCATATAATACAAATAACTCAACAAGTACACCATTTTAGATAAGTTTCCCATATCAATAAGTTATGATTTTCTATATGAGTTACATGATGTTGTATACATTACAAAACTTGATTTTTAAGAAGGTTACCTTGAAATCTGAATCAAAGATAAAATATACATAAGACAACTTTAGAAACATGTGAGGGCCACTATGAGTTTCTAGTGAATAATTTTTTTCTCACAATGCACCATTTACATTTATGAGTTTGATGAGCACTATTTCATCCACACCATAGAGCCCATGATCATGTGACGAAGACAATCATTTACTAGAGATAGTTGCAAGGATTATAAAGAGCATGTGAAAATTATTAGAGAAATGAACTAAACACCTAATTATAAAGAGGAAACTTCACTCACAAGAAATGCAAATTTTATTCATTCATGGAGAATAGGGAAATAAGTACAGAGGTGTACAATATCACCATAAGGATAAAATAACAAGCTCTTGTGATTAGTGTGGGAATGTTTCCTAACCCATTTTCATAGAATAGAAATAAATACATAACAATGCAAGAATTACAGAATACACAAAACATGTAATTATTCTTACTACATGGTTTTACTCTGAATAATTCGACCCTTGGGCAGTTGTGTATGTTACATATTTATACAACAATATAAGAAGGTAGTTACAACTAAAATTGTTTATAAAGGAAACACTTATAAGTCATTTTGTCTTCTAATTGTGTAATGGTTGAACTTCTTCCAATGTTTGGTGGCTGAGATTATAGATCTAGTAATTATGTTATAAGATTCTATGACATGCCAAAAAATTGTTCCCTTGGCTAGCCACACAAAAATAGGGAGCTTCCACATGGATGTTGAGTGATGTGTTGTTATGAACAATGTATGAATTGCATAAGATTTGCTATAAAAGTGACATATAGAGATGAAGTGGAGAAATATTTACATAGGGGTATAAGATACAATGTATTCTATGAGACTTTAAAGGCTTTGTATAATAAGAAAACTCTTCGTGGTAGTGTGAGTAAGTGTATGAAGGACGTAAGTCTTGTTCTTGTAAAATATCTTACATGAGGCTATGAGAAAGATAGACTCAACAACAAGGTTTGTGTTCTTGTACCTACTTTAAGGTCCACATTGTAATAATGGAACTCTAAATTAGGTTGTACACACACTACATAGGTTAAGAAGGGATATATTTGTGTGCTTATGCAACTATATATGAATAATTCACCCTTTATTTAAGAGGAATGGTCTCCACTACGTTTGTGCATAACTATAGATATTTCATGAGAAGTTATTGGAGGTTATACCACTTAGCTTCATTAGAATATTTCCTACCCATTATTACTCTAAAATGTTAATGTGTGCCTAATCAAGTGCATGTGTTCATCAATTCAATCATTTGATTATTATATGAAGGGAAAAAATGTTTTTGATGTAGATAAATAGGATTTTATCTCACTATTGACTTAAAAAGTGGTGGGAAGTAAGGCTTAAGAAAATCTACATTGAATATTAGTTGTATGCCCAAGTATAGAGGGAGAACAAGAATAAAGGTGTTATCACCAGTTGCATGTAGAATGGTGTAAAGACCACTGTGTAAAGGATTGATATTTTGTGTGGATTCTTGAAGTGTTCATGTTGAAGATGCAAATAGTATTTATCACCTATTCAAAACTCATTGTGTAATTCATATCATGGTTCTCTTTGTACTTATTTAGGATCATACAAGAATTTATTACACCTGTTGATGAATGGATTATGTGTATTATAGAAAATTATATGGTTTCTCCAGTTCCTTTTTCTACACACATTATGTGGTTAGATGTCTTGAAATTTGTCTTTAAGATGGATTAGAACCTAATGATAGCCCAAATTTAGATTAATATTGGAAAAGTATTAGGCACATAAGAGCCGGCTTAAGAGGCCATCAAGTTATGGAAATGGATGTTGATTATTTATTATGATATTTATGATTGTGTAATAGTTTATGCAAAGATTCCATGTCCCATCACTATATTGTACAAGAAATATTATAATCTTGCAAGGAGAAGAGATAGGCTCGATCTTTCCTTTATTAAGGAAATCTTAAATATAGCATCAGACTTCATAATTCTACCAAATTGATATATGATATAGACAATTGTTTGAAATAGGGGATCTCAAAACTAAATCTATCAAGTTCTTTAGTGTGTATTGTGTTGAAATTCCTTCAGTATCTATGACGACCTTGTTGTTATGATTTAATAAGTTACTGAGTTATTACTATTGTGTTGATGTCTTTATTGTGTGTTATGCCAATGTTTTATTCATCTCCCCCACACATACCACTTGGAAGACCATGAGAAACATGACATATACATGTGTAATATTAGTTTGGAACATTTTTTAGTAGAGACCACACTAACTTTGGTCATTAGTGATAACTTGAATAAGTTAAAAACTAGTTTTTGCTCGAACACTTCGTTTTTTTGGTGTAGCCTAATATATAACATCGTGACCATGTGAGTATGGTATTCCTAATAGTGTATCATAGACATCACGAGGTACAATATCATAAGTCATATTATATTCCATTAGCTTTACTTTACACTAAAAATAACATCATCACTAAACATATATATCTTTTTGTGACTAAAATCATCCAAATAAAGATGTACGAGGATGAAAAGAATTAGCAAGCATAATTTGTTGAGTTGAATCTTGATAAATGATGTTATTTTGACTCCCATCATTGATGATGACACAGATAGGTTATCCATTGACCTAAAACTTGGAGTGGATAATAAGATCATGTTCCTCTAAAGCATTGTTGGGAATGATGTTAGTGCTTAGACAAGAGCTATCTCAATCAATGCCATATGTTTACACAAGACATGGTGCAGACAACAAAAACAATGAATGTTGATATGTATATTTGGAATTTTCATGGGTGTGTGCATTATGTTGATGAAAATACTTGTAACTTTATTTCTTCTTACCTTTTTTTTTGAGTTAGAACATGCAAGAACCTTTCGATTTTTCACAAATTTCTTTGGTTGCTCACTTATGTGCAAATTTTTCTATTTGTTATAAGAAAGGGATATAGATAGTACATTGTGTGCAAGAAAATTCTTTCATATGTCACTAGATGAAGATATAGAGTGTTACTTCATCTTTCCCTTGGGCTTGATCTTTGTAGTGTTCTAGTACGCTTTACTCAAAGATTCGAAAAGTAAAGAAATAGGTCTTGTTGCATAACGTAGTACCAAAAATATAATCATATGTACTTACCAATATTGATTTGAAATTTATTCTAAAATTATTCCCATTTACATATTAATTGACCAAATCAAGGATTTTCCTATTCATCTTATGTCCAAAGTCTACTAGTCCATCATTATTATTTTTCTTAACACTTCATGAACTATTGCACATTCTATAATTTTTTTACATATTTACACTTGTTTCATAACTAATTTATTTCTCGTCTTTGCTAGGTTCATAGGATTGGGATAGGTTAAACTATGAAAATTTTCCACCTTTTCTAGATCTTCCACTTATACTTGTGAGGGTAACAGTATTGAAGGCATAATTTAGCTTAGTCATATTAGGTGGTATTTATGGGTTAGTTGAGTAGGAAATCATTTAAATGCTCACATATATAAAAACATCCACCCTAACTCTTTAGGGGCATATATGGATCACATATCAAAGGAAAACTCTTCATCTTCATTGTCAATAGAAACTCATGTGGGGGAGATGATAAGAGCCATCCGAGGAAACTTATTTGATGGAGGCGGAGGAGGAGGTGGGAGGCCCCACCCATCATGGGTGCGCGTATTAGAGGCAACATGAGAGCCGTAAATGAGTTGATGATATGGAAGTGGAAAGCTCCAACCTTGGTGGTGAGATGGGGGAGATAAACTTATCCACAACTGATAGTGCAAAGATTGACGAGCACGACTAAATGAGTGCCGTTGAGAATGTCTCTAACAACCACCTCGAGGACAACTATCGCGGGGTGGAGAGCACTAAGAGGGTGAAGGTGATTCTCAAGAAAAATTGCAAGGGGCATCCCCCTAGTGATGTAGAAGGTTCTGGAGGTGCTCCACCTCAAGGGCCACCTTATTGGCTTGCACTTGAATCTACAACAACACATTGGAGATAATCACTGACTTATTATAGATAGAGAACTATTGACTAACTTCAGCATTAGCAAATAAAAACAAATTCCTTTCTTTCCATAACCAAAAAAGACTTTTCCCTCTGAAATAATGCCAAATCTAGGAAAATAAGTGGGGTAATATGGTATTATCTCCTAAAATAATATGTTTGTAGATAAAACACTCTGGCCAGAACAGGAGAAAGAATGAGGGAATCCAATTCAAAGCTCATTGGGCTTTGCAAAAAAACTAGAAAAGGTGCAATAAGGTTTCCAAGTGTCCATAGAAAGGGAATTTGGGAGTCAGGACACCAATTTTAACCAGAAGGGAACCAATCAGGAGACCTTGATGTAAGATACACCATAAAAAGTGCACAATTTTAGGTTCTACATAGGAACACCAAACAATGTCAAATATTCTTCTCCAACTGGATGGAGAGGAGTGAATTCCCCATCGAGTGTTAAGTTTATTAACCATGGTCAGATGTAGAGAAATCCAATGATAGCCTTTACTAGCCAAATAGTTCTAGAAAGGAGTATCCATGAATCATTTCCAATCCATCCACCAAGGACGAGAGGAACACACAAAACATTTATGGTTCATATGATCAGGAACAGAAGATAGGATGCCAGTGATACTAGCATGATCATGCATAGCAAGTTTGAATCAATATTTTAGCTCATTTCAATGATATCAATATTGGATATGCTTGCATTAAAGGCCCTAAATGGACCAAATTCCTTTCTTGAAGAGCTTGAGTGCAGGAATTCCAGGGACCTCTGTAAGACATCGATCCTAGACTTGAATGATAGATGACTACCACAAGGAGTGTTGGTTGATAGAGAGGCCATTGTAAAATCCGTTGCCTTTCCATTTAAGCCATGGTTTGATTTCTCCCATGCTTTCCAAATACTCTTGAGAACAAAAGTGCTGACCAGTTTGATAGGAACATGAGCAATGAGGAGATTGGAAAACCCTAAACCTTTCTAGACCAGGCGACCATAAGGGGAACCCTCCTTAATTTCATGGCACATAAGCACTTTCCAAGCTTCTTGTCCTTAAATACTGTGAATTATCCATTTGGCACAAAGTTTCTACCCTTGATGCAAGCCATCAATAAGGCCCATACCTCCAGAGTCACGAGGAAGATAAAAATTCTTCCAAGCGACTCTATGGAATCCTTTTCCAGAGAAGGTATTGGTCTAGAGAAAATACTTGAGAAGCTATTACAACTTCTGCACAAAATATTTGGATGGTACCCAACAAGAAGTATAATACACATGAGTGGCTTAAATAAATTTTGAGAAAATATGGAATTTTCCTACTAAGGATAGCGGTTTGGTGATCTAGTATTCTAGCTTTTTTGCCATACATTGGACAACATAATTCCATAGATCCGTAGGTGACACTTGAAAGGAAAAGGGGATGTAAATAAATTTAAACATCTCACTGTGGCCTAGAATTTTACAATCATAATAATCTAGCTAGGGGGTGCAGGGAGGAAGGAATGCATGTAGCATTGCATTTTTGTGCCATTGAATAGAAGAACCATAAGCCAAATAAAAATTATCTTGGCACTACATGGAATTGTAAATTTTGTTTTCATCCTCAATTAAAGTAAGGACATAATCATCCATGAAGTGGCCATTGAGTAAATTGGAGTTATCCATAAAAGGCAATGTAATTCCCCTGATAAGCCCTTGGGAATTGTCTTTGGCAAGTAGATATCCAAAACCTTCCACCGCGAGAACATAAAGAGCATGTGCTAAGGAGAAACCTTGTCGTATGGATTAGAAGAGGCCAAAATGTGTTAAACTATGGCCATTAATGGTGATTTAGGCTGAGGCATAACAAAGAGCATTTTGACAGATTGAATGAAAATAGGGCAAAATCCCAAAGCATGAAGCATGAAAAGAATAAACATCTATTCAATCCTATCATAGGATTTCTCAATGTCTATTTTAATGAACAAGGACAATTTTTTGGATTTACATGCCCATTCCATGCCCTTCCAAGTGATAATGATATTTTCTAAAATGTAATACCCCTGGATGAAACCGGTCTACTCCGGTTGAATGATGACGGGAAGAATATGGCGCACTTGTATCACAAGGGATTTGAAAACAATCTTGTAGGAGACATTAAGAAAATTGATGGGTCTCTAGTTGGTGATTAGCTCAAAATCTCAAGGTTTAGGGATAAAGTTAATATTCCCTTTATTGATGTGAGCATTAAGCAATTGGTTCTGGAAGCCTTCAAGATAGACCTGATGGAGGTCTAGGCTAATAGTATCCCAAAATGATTTATGGAATTTGCATAGAAAGCCATCACACCTAGTAGATTTATCATTAGCCATTTACATGGCTGCTTCATGTAGGTCATTAAGGGTGAGCATGAGATCATAAGCAATATTCTGAGCTAGAGATAGTTTGCAAGGCATGACGGCCAAACATTGGTCAAGAACTACTTGTCATTCATCTAAGGGAGCTTGAGTTTGAAAAAACAACTTATAGTGGTTGACAAATACCTGTAACATATGTTGGGGGTTTGCAACCTGAATTCCACCATCACAAATGGCATGAATTTTCTGAAAGGAATGATTATATTTGAGGGATAGAAAAAATTATTTTGAAACAAGATCCCCCAATTTAAGCCAGTGAAGATGGGCACAAATTTGAGCTCCCCAAGCATTGTAGTTGTCCGTAATTTAGATTTTCTGATGAAGTTCTACCACTTGGAGTTGCATAGTTTTATAAAAGGTATTTCCTTCAAGTGCCACCACTACTCGACTAAGAGCGGAGGAGGTAGCGGAGTATGAATGACACTAGATTTTATCCAGTTTCAACCATAGAGTTTAAGGAATCTAGCCGTCCTAGTCATAACATCCTCCCACCACTGGGTCCAGCTAGAATGCAGAGGTTGATGATATTTTTAGAGATGATGTGGAAAAGGATATAAATTCCACACTCACTTGACGTGATTGAGAGTGGGTCCATGTTCCATCAAGGAAGTATTGAAAAAAACTGACCTTTATGACAAAAAGGGCACCTATCTTGCCAAGTTATGAAATAATTTGAAGGATTGGTTTGAAAGGATGAAATCTGGCATCACTTCCATCAGCAAGGAATAAATGTTGTCAAACTCAAAAAAATATTGAGTTGACAACATGGATCTATTGAGCCATTTGAGAACCCGATCTGATCCACCTCAGAGATTGGACCAAGTAAACCATGCTTTAGAGGTGGGAATGCGAGAGGAGTTACGATCATAAAACCCAAATTTATTGCACATATAAAACCACCCCTACCTTTCGCCAGTTATCACACACATAGGAAGGTGCAAATAATTATCATAGGGCAGATCCACCATATTGAATTCACCACATATAACCCAGTAAGCATCGTGAATAGTATTATCTATTCACCACCAAAGATCACCCCTTTCAACCGCATCATTAGAGGCATAAATGTTGATGAAGCCAAAATAGCAGTTGTCTATATTAAATAGGGCTTAGATGGCATGATTGGTGGGATTGACACCATGGTCCATAAAAGGGCTGCCATTTAGGAGCAAAAAGGGATATCAAACCCCCCAAAAACCATCACCAACTAAAAAACCTGTAACTTTCACTTCTTACAAACACAACACATCTAAATTGGAAATTTTTTACAAGCATCACAAAAAATATACTTGTGTTTGGAGTCTGTGAGACTCCACCCATTCCATGACATGCAATTCATGGTAAATGGTGGTTAAGGGCCATACCATCTGAATCCAAACCATCCAAGGCATCAAACTGATTTTGTAAAAATTCAGAACTATCGTGCTTCAAGAAATCCTGTAACTCTACTTTCCTTGACCCGACATATTATATATTGTAATCCTCCTCTATAGAATCCACACTATGAGTCGAGCTATGTTCCCGAGAGTGGTGAGACAGAATTCAAACCCTTTTTAATGGGCCATGTGGACTAGTTGTTATAACCAATTGCGAATTTAAAAGAGTCAAGGAAATTCAGATGGGATTTTTTGGTTCCATAAGAACTACAACTACCTTTGACGTGATGGAAAACTTAGGCAAGGGGACAAATGAGTCATCAGAAACCATCTCCTTGAGATGTTGGCCACGGTTACATTCCTTAACACCTGGCTCACTTGAGCCATTTGTGTCGGGGACCTTTGTCTGAATTGGTTTGTTATTTGTTTTCCACCATCCAACCCTTTTATACCCCTCCTCCTGAGGGGGTTTGGCCACTTTAGAAACCACCTTAGGTGCTGGGTGGTTGCATGGGACATACAGAGAAAAATTATTGATCTTATGATCAGGGGCCTGACACCATAAGTAAATGTTTGGAAAGTTAATGTATAAAATATGTTGGGAGTATCGAATATATCCCATTTGAATCTCCACAAACTCTTTCTGCTCTTGAGAGAGGTTGACCTCAACATAGACACGCTTCTATGGTTGGGAACTATAAAACCATTGAGGTTCCATGCAAACAACCTGACCTATAGAAGAGGCTATTTGATGTATGAAATGGACACATGGTAATGGTAGGATAGGAAATTTCACCCAAATGGGAACTTTGAGAGCCATGTACTCAGAGACCAAAAAATATTTGGTCCATGTAGATACAACCTAAAGAGAGTTTCACACATACCAAGTGGCTGAGCGGTTCAGTATAGATGGGGCATGTGGTGGGTCAGAAAAATGAAAAAGGAAAAATCCTTTGGTCATGTTCTGTATGCTCTCAATTTAGATGCCGTGAGTCGCCCAGGCCGAGTTAGCCCATGATTTTAACATGATTTTAGAGGGGATGCGACCCATAAAATACCCAATAAGGAATTTTTTTCTAACCACTAGCATGCAACATTAAATGAAGGAATAGGTAAAATAACATCAGGGGGAGATTCATTACATCATGGAAGACCTTGGGGATGAAATTTTAGGGGCCTTTCGATGGTGGTGCCATTGTTTGAGTATCGAAAATATCCAACCATGAATTCAATAGCCAGGATCAAGGTGGATGAGACCATTATATAAGTGTGCTTAGAAGGTGAGAAAATTATTGATCTTATGATCAGAGGCCTGACACCATAAGTAAATGTTTGGAAAGTTAATGTATAAAATATGTTGGGAGTATCGAATATATCCCATTTGAATCTCCACAAACTCTTTCTGCTCTTGAGAGAGGTTGACCTCAACATAGACACGCTTCTATGGTTGGGAACTATAAAACCGTTGAGGTTCCATGCAAACAACCTGACCTATATAAGAGGCTATTTGATGTATGAAATGGACACATGGTAATGGTAGGACAGGAAATTTCACCCAAATGGGAACTTTGAGAGCCATGTACTCAGAGACCAAAAAATATTTGGTCCATGTAGATACAACCTAAAGAGAGTTTCACACATACCAAGTGGCTTTGCGGTTCAGTATAGATGGGGCATGTAGTGGGTTAGAAAAATGAAAAAGGAAAAATCCTTTGGTCATGTTCTGTATGCTCTCAATTTAGATGCCGTGAGTGGCCCAGGCCGAGTTAGCCCATGATTTTAACATGATTTTAGAGGGGATGCGACCCATAAAATACCCAATAAGGAATTTTTTTCTAACCACTGGCATGCAACATTAAATGAAGGAATAGGTAAAATAACATCAGGGGGAGATTCATTACATCATGGAAGACCTTGGGGATGAAATTTTAGGGGCCTTTCGATGGTGGTGCCATTGTTTGAGTATCGAAAATCTCCAACCATGAATTCAATAGCCAGGATCAAGGTGGATGAGACCATTATATATGTGTGCTTAGAAGGTGAGAAAACCTAAAAAAATCCAATAAAGGTACTATCTCGCAACACCCAGAGAGGCCACAGTATGACATGCAAGTAGAGGAAACGCTAATAGAGCCAACTCCAGCAAGAATACACATTATACCAATTTAAGTTTTAGTGCATAGTGTGTTAGAAAAATAAGGGTGAGATAACTAAGACCCTAGGTCTTACGCAACCCCTATATATTCCTTATCATATATGATAGGATGTTTTTATGTATTTGATAATATAATCTCCCAGGTTAGAAGGGAAAATGTAATCATGGTGATCATGGATGGAATCATCAAATATGCCCATTTTTGTTCCTTGTCACATCCATTTGTAGGAATTATATTAACACATGCCTTTATGGATATAAACTACCAGAGACCCTAAATATCATAGTAAGTGATCATGATCCTATCTTTACAAGTAATTTTTGGACTTAAATTTATCCTCGTGTTTGGGTAATCAATTAGCTCATAGCTTGTTACATCATCCCCAATCAGATGGGTAGAAAAAGGTGGTCCAAAAATAACTTGAAGGTTATCTTTTTTGTTTTACCTTAGATAAATATGGGAGACAAATTTATTTGATACCATTAGAAAAATAGTGGTATAAGGCTTATTTTCATGCCTCTTCCTTCCATGCCTCCATTTTTGGAACTATATGGGTACCATCCACCATCCATTACCTCAACCTTGATGGCACAACAAAATGTTTGATCAATTGAAGAATAAATTAAAAACCAATACAAGGTAATAATTAGTCTTAAGGAGACCTTGGAAATGACACATTACTAAATGAAACAAAAATTTAATCATCACCATTGTGAAAGGAATTTTGAAATATGATATTAGGTTTTTATGTGATTAAAAACACATAATAAAATGTACTTGAAACAATAAAAAATGATATGAAGTTTTCTCCTAAGTATTATGACACTCATAAGGTATTGCAAAAGATTGACATTATAGCCTTAAGCTAGAGTTACCTTAATCTACCCAAATACATCTTATATTTCATGTCTCATATTTAAAGAGGTCAATTTGAGAGAGAGAGAGTATCCACCTAGATAGAGCTCTATAGATTCATAAATAAGGAAAAATGATTTTATAAAATGATGATATTATTAAAACATGCATTAATAACATACAAACAAGGATGATTATAGAATTTTTGATCAAGTTGATAAATCTATTCAGTGAGGATATGATATGAGAGGATGAAGTGTTCATGTAGAATAATCCAAATATAATCAATGTTGAGGAAGGGAATGCTACATATTTAATCTACAATGTGTATTAGGATATTATGGTTGATTTGTGGTTGGCATATCCTTTTATTTAGTTGTATCAATTTTCCTATGTCTTCATGTTGGTAGTAGGGTTGACTTATGGAGTAACAATAAACTAAATATGGTATATAAATATGAGGAAGTGGTTGGTATTTGATCATCATATTTACTATTATGTTCTTAATGAAAGGTTTTGGAGGCTTCTTCTTGGAGTGGTTCAATTATATATTTATGATATTCTACTTTACTGTCAATCATATTACGTTGATATTGTAAACACTCAAATTTGGTAATTTACACCTTAGAAACCCTTGGTTTGACTATGCACTCTTAGTATGATGACAAAACTTCTCCATTCAAGCTTAACACTTTTCAAGGTCCATTTTTTTATCTTGTTTATCCTTTGACGTTGACTTATTAATTTTTTTTGAGAATGCAATGTACAAAATCCATACAAAAACATCAATTTACCAGCTCTAAACTTCATATGGCACATTCCCTACTCTTAACCAAGACGATATAGTTTGGTTAGGGACATACCATACGGTATTGACCTCTTTGTATGGTTTTGGACCGACATGTCTTCCAACTTCACTTTAAAATTGAAATATTTCATTGGGTCTTATATTTCATCTAGGTTGGCCTTTCTAGGATAAATAATCTGTGGAACTCGATATAATAAAGTAAACACTACCTCATTTTCTAACCTAAAACTAAGGAAATACACTAAATCATTCACTTCATACACTTACAAAAGGCATCCAAAACTCACTAAATCTCAGAATTTTACATCTATAGTCATTAGGGTAGTACCAACATCAGGTTTGAAGCTACAAACTAGGTCAAGACAACCATATATCTCTTCTAAAAGCATCCAAACATCATCTCTCCAAGTTTTTATAAATAACCAAGTCAAAGCAAGCATGGTCAAAGCAATTTCCAAATCTAATTGATCTATCTAGATATCACATGTTAGGTGTAGAATGATGTGCAATTTGAGGCCTCTTCAGAGTAGTGCAAACATCAATTGTGCATAAGGGTGCCCAAAACCTTTTTAATTTTTGTTTTCTAAGACTCTTCATCCATGGATAGGGTTTGAATTGATGTTAAGTCCATTTAGAGAGCTTGGTTACATATGTGATAACTTGGGTTTGATAGCAGAAAACAAATCTAAGAAGGTGAGAAACCCAAAAAGTTACAGAGGCATATTCAGACTAGGTCTAAGACCATACATAAGGGGTTGGAACATACAATATAGTTATGACCTAATGTTACGGTCCTGTCCCAATGGTAATCACAGTACCGGTCTAGGTTATGAGGGTTTCTCAATTTTAGATCTTCCAAATTATTTGTTACACAGTCCTAGATCCTTCCAGAATTCATCCAATATAATCCAATAGATTCTATAAATATATTTCATGTTTTTGATTGTATGTTAGGTTAATAGTTGTATGTTATATTGTTTGCATTTGATTTTAGTTATAAATCTGAATCAATTCTTGTATTGTATCATTTTCATTAGATTTGTAAATCAACTCTAAAATATCTTACAGCTAATTAAACTTACCTAACATTAAATTAAAAGTTAAAATTTTTGGTGAACTCATTTTGATTGAACCCTTAACCTAATATATGACCAATTCCTTGTGTATTAGTCCTATTAATCTCTAAACCCTAATTGGATTAAGGTTTCTATTTGGATGCATATTTATTTTTTAGGCTTGTGCTTCCTTTTTTGTCATCATGCCTACTTTTCATGGTACTATTTGCATGTTTTTTCCTTGGCTCACAAGTATTCCATTGACTTTAACACATTTACTGCAACCACACTGACTCATCCAAACTTACCCTCAAATTATTTTGGAAAATTTTCTTCATGAGTTATGCCATTAAATTAAATCAGGTAATGTCCCCTTCAATGCGACATACATTAATGATATACCAATTACACCTACTCCTATCTATACACCTACTAATTTATATTGTGACGATGATCTTAGCACCGTCCTTCCTAACAAAGGCCATGCCAATGCACCCCTTTTTTTTTATCATTAGGTGGAACCAGTTCCTGCTGAACCTATATTAGTCACCATCGGTTCTACTGCTATAGACCGTGCCACTCATGATGTTTCACCTCCATGTCATTATGCTAATTTAGCACATGATCTATTCACTAATGCTCCCTTTACTATCATTGTTGATCATAGTCAAGCCCAAGGTTCTAATTATCAACCTGACCAACATGATCAAGGTCTCCCTGATGAGGATTCCCAATAATTTGACTAGTTCTTGTTATCTAAATTTCACACCCCAGAGTTAATTTGATAACATGCATCAGAGTTTTTAGTTCCAAGCAAGTAGATTGATTCAGGGGAAAATCGTAAAATTGGCTAAGTCCTGCTCAAGGCCACTTTTGGGACAGTTGGAACAATTATACGCGGAAGGCGCGAATCGGCTGAAAAGCCTCCATGTGGCCCAAACAGAAAAGTGACATCTCGGACAAATGGACGCGAAATGCCCAAATCGGCCGAAAGAAAGAAAATTTGTCCAAGTCCTTTACCGGGAGCAAGCGGGACAAGAGTGCGTGGAGGATGCGAACCGGTTGAATCGGGCGAACCGGAAGAATTTGTCCCAGACAGCACAAGGACATTTGGGACAAATGGATGCGAAGGACGTGAACTGGCTGGATCGGCCGAAACAACAAAACTTCAGCACAAGGACAAGTGGGACAAAGGGGCGCGCGGGACGCGGATAGGCGAAGGAGCTGAAAGCCAATCAGATCATGCCACGTGTCACTGGCAGAAAAGGGACGAGGAAGTCCATTTCGGGTGGATCAGAGGATTCTGTCCCGCGAAGCACTGGGACATCCGGGACAAAAGGACGAGGTGAATGCGAAAATACGGCAGGCTCGTGGACAAATCACAGCATGACACGTGTCGCCAAGGAAAAAGGTCCAAAAGGTCAAAGGGGCGAGTTTTCGAGCACTGATCCGAACCAATGAAATAGTGCCACGTGTCCAAGTTTAAGGGACCCACAAGAAAATCCTGTGAAAAGGTGGAGAGAGAAAATTGCTCAGCGAACCAGAGCCTGCCACGTGTCGTCCAGATGGCAGAGCGTGGGAAAAGAAATTTAAAAATCTGTTTTCACCTGTTTTGTGCCCTAAATCTTCAGATCATCATATCTTTCGATCCAGAGCTCAGATTTGCACATTCTTTATATCAACAAAAATCTGTTGAAGTTCTCTACATCATTTTGGGATCAATCTTGCATTTTGGTGCAGTTTGGAGGGAGAAAATTAAGAAAACATCTCTGACGCGTGGTGATAGACAGAAGTAATGCTTCAACAACCAACTTTAATGTAGCAGATAGCTTGCCGCTCCTGTTAGACAACCCGCCGTTTTGCTAGGATCTTCCACTTCTGTCATAATGAGATGATTTTAAATGCTACCAAGAAGTGGTTGGGGCATATTCTGGATTTCCTCTCTCTTCCCTCTCTCATTTCTTGATATTAAGAGAGCTCCTTTAAGGGGTGGGATATTCTTGTTTTGCATCCTCCCTTCTTCCCTCGCTTGCAAGAGAAATTGTGGAGCTTTCAAACCTCCCATATGGGTTGTAATGCCAGTCTTTTTTGCCTCTTGGCCACTGCAATGTACTGTATCGACTCTTGAGCAATAATATATGTGTTGTGATTGACTCTTGACCCTCTCATGTATTCATTGCTGTCATTTTGATCTCTTATTGCAGTTTGGTTACCTGTGCATGG
The DNA here is from genome assembly GCA_019776745.2 of Taxus chinensis. Lineage (NCBI taxonomy): Eukaryota > Viridiplantae > Streptophyta > Pinopsida > Cupressales > Taxaceae > Taxus > Taxus chinensis. Next base: position 517,478,200 of record CM034153.1, on the reverse strand, counting down.
TGTTTGTATTGCATCTATGTGGTCTGTGTTAAATTTTCAAAATGAGTGTCTAACATTCCTCGGTGCATCACCTTTGTAGTTTAGGTTTTATTCTATGCATTTTCTTACCTTGTCTCCTTGGCAAGTTAGATTAGGTTTTAACAAACCCTCTGCATTTTTGTGTGTGCATCTGAACAGAGGAATAGGAACCAGCCTTCTCTGGAGAATCTTTTCTCATCTTTACAAGTCCCACGCTTGGAGAAAGGATTCCATGTTATGTAATCACACTGGATGCCTGAACATCAACCTAGAAGCCTGATTTGCATCCAGGGGTGCTGTGAGTCTGCAACAACAGTTCTTGCAAGATAAACCTTCTAATATCAATCTCCTACTCTACGTTGCATGAGATCAACTTTTAAATTCTTTGTTATCCATTGTTCCCACATTTGTTGTGCTCCTCCTTTGGGCGGACCTCATCTATTAATGCCAAATGTCTCTATACCTATTCCTTCCACTACAATTGTTGCCAAACATCCCTTATCTACTCCTCCTGGTTTGCATGCATCTTCTTCTAGCATGTAATCTCTTGAATCCATTTTCCATAATTTACAAGCACAATCTTACAATTGCAACAAGGTACATCTTCTTCTTCTAACACCATAGATTATACATAGTTTCTTCACAATCCCCTTACACCCGAAGTGGTTATTTATCCATTACCTATTAGGTTTGTTGATCATAAATTTCCTATTTATGATGGCAAAGGGGATCCTAATTAGCATGTTTACTCATTTCATGTTTCTTGCTTTGATTATGCTTCTAATGACATGTTGCTTATTATGATTTTTCCCTGAAGTATTAAGTAATTCACATTATAATGATTTTAAACTCTTCCCTGTCATTCTTTGTAGGTATTTACAACTTTAACAAATCTATTTTTGGCACAATTCTCTATCAATATCGAGTATAGAATTTATTATGCACAATTGGCTCAAATACAATATGGGCATACTGAACCTCTTAATGCTTATGTGTTGCATTATAAGACCCTGCTCACAAAAATGAACAATATCTTAGCTAATAATGAATTACAAGACCGATTCCCTAAAAGCTTATTACACACTTCACAAGATTCAATCATGTTTAATAAGTTTCCATATTTTTACCATCTATATTATACCTTGAAAGAGTAAGAGATAAGTTGTTACATATGAACAAAATCAAGTACACTACTACTCCTCCCACATTTGTTGGTAAGTTTTTAATCAAACCCACATTCAAAAGTAAGCCTAATGAAGTCAAATTTACTTCTAAAGACATCACCAATGCTATCTCGCATCCTGTTAAGATGCACCCCAACCTGTGCGTCATCAATTTAATCACTTTCTAAGGCCTCCTCATGTTGTATTGACACAATTGTCTGAATGTAATATCATATCTATCCCTCCACCATTTGAGGTTGTTTTGAGTAGACCTCATGGTAATAAGTTCAATGCCAATGCTCATTGTGATTATTGTTGATGTGTCAAGAACTCTAAAGACAACTGATTAAATCTTATCCATGTTGTTTGAGATCTTATATATTTTCAAGCCATTGAATGTGACACGACCACTAAAATTTACAGGCCAACCAATGATAATGATAAGATAAATATATTCAATTATCCACTTCCTAAGCATGACATTGTGAAGTCTTCAATGAATGCACATAATTTTTATCATGTGATGCATCCATCACCCTATTAATGATCACCCTTGGATGCAATTATTGACACTATTAATCATACACTATCTCTTGCTCTGATCATCACCTTTAATTACTTTGATATTGATCCCACACTTCTTTTATATACATTATTCCTATTTTTTATGAATTACAAACCCATACATGGTATCTTGGTAAATATGTACAATAAAAACAATGTTTGTTCTCTCACACTACTTTAATTTTTGGGTATTTCCATGCACAATATTACACTTGATGCTAATCGTTTCTATTTCTACATTAATCTACCCACTACCGTTGGTACTTTTTAGTTTTGGTGCCTTATGGTTAGATCTTTGTTGGTTACGTACTCTTAGGGCCATTCCCTTAGTCATCCACCAATGGGTTAAGTTAATCTATAATCAATAAGTCATCACCATTTAAGGTATTCCCTTTAAGGCTACCCCTCCTAGTGTGCCTCCTATTCCTTTTATATTCCTTCCTCTTGGTCCCCTACGAACAAATATTTGGTTGTGCACAATGTCTCTGTCACTTCTATGTTACTCCATAGGCCAATACTCTTGCACTCTAGCTCCAAATATGGGAATTATCCTAGACCCCTGATTACACATACTCCCTCTCCTAGCATTGATCCTCTTAGGTCTCCTAATAGGCCTTCGGTTGTACACTCCATATCCCATGAATCTAGTCCTCCTCATAGGATTACCATCCTGAAATTTTCTTCTCATCATTCTTACTCCTTTAGAGTTTTACATTGGTCCTTTAGTACACATACTACACCTGTCACTTCTCCTTACCCTCCTAGTGGCCAACACACATGTTCCTCTAGTCCACCAAATAGGCACTTCTTTGTGTATATTAGTGCTACATCTATTAAGCCTTATTTGGAACATGTTACTATAATAGTCTTGCTAGAATTTTCCTCCTCACTAAGGCCCGAATCTCCATTTTATGTAGCAATCCCTTCACCTCCTCAGGAGGTTCTCATTGGTTATATATTTTTATATCCACACATTTTATATATAATTATGGAGTGTGGTAATTCAAAAACATTCAAATATTTACTAAAATAAAAATTAGGACATGTGCATTTTACTTGAGTTGTTAGCACTTTACATTATACATGTTGTTTGTCACCTTTGATTGATAGATAACATGTTTTATTTCCTTACACACATGCATTCACTTGGTATATTGAGTTGGATACAAGACACACATATCTGTACATGCTTATAGGATCACTTATGTATCATTACATTATCATCATTTGGGGGCAATCCCTCCATGTCCCACAAGTATATTATTCTATTATAGTTCATTCACACTTCCTCATTTATACTCAATCATATACATTGTGTACTTGCTTATTTTCAAACTGACAAGACTAACACATGTGTCTTGTGCAACGTTGATATCTCTTATTTCATATATCTTACCTATGTTGGTTACTACATCATATTATCATGGTTTGACACGTTGGTTTCATGTATACATGCTTGTGTGTGTGTTACTACTTCATTATTTGCCTTTTTTGTGGCCTATGTCCCTTGATTGTCTTGTGACACCATGGGTTTCCAATGTTTGCAACAACATGCCTATCTTGGTTTTAATTGTTTGATCTTGTTTGTAGGCCTACATGCCTTTATTGTCTTGTGACATAGTGGGTGTCCCATGTTTGTATACCTAAAAATCCTTTCGTATGATCCTTTAACAATATACACATATTTTTTGAGCCACATGCTCAAACATGGTTTTCAAATATACCTTAATAGAGGGGGCATCTGTCTAATTTTATTTTACACTTTTAAGAGACAAAAATTTTTTTGGGGGTAGATGAGAACATAGGGTCAAAACTATACACTTTGGTCAAGACCATACATTATGGTCTTGATCCCCCATATGTTTTTAATTGGGGGCAATTTCAACAGGTTTTTCAACATTTTCAGATTTTTTAGCTACATACAATATTTTTTTTGCAATATTTCACATTCAAGTTACTTATTTCATATCAGTATAGGGGACATGCAAGTTTTCATTTCTTCTTCTCCCAGTTTTAGTTTCAAGAATATATGGGGCATGGGTCTCCTTCCTAGTTTAACACTATTATCACATTTTCAACATATTTCAGTGTTTGTTTCATTTTATACTTAGTTGTTTAACATATGGGGAGATTTTGGGGGAAACTATTCTCTTTTGTACTATATGTCCTTATTTGCAAAATTAGGTATAGATCCATTTGTAGTGGTGTGATCTATGCTGCTATTGAAGGCAATGAAGAAACTAAGGTCTTCATGGGTAGTATTTTCTTTCCTATAACAATTTAAGGGGAAGATATCAGAGTTATTAAATAACTTTGATACACGATCTTCTTCCTTTTGCAAGGTTGCATTTGTACCTCTTTCTTCTTCTTCTTTCACATTTCCATGTTGGGTTGCATGAACCTAACACTTTATTTTATCCTTAACATTGGTTGGGACTAATCAACCCTAATCCTTCAGTAATACAAATCTCTAAGCACAAGAAAAACATGAGTAAATACGTGTATTCTTTCCTTGTTTTTATATTTTCACTTTACATATATGAAAATACAAATATTTTCTAGTACAAGTTCTATTTGAGTTACGGTCAATTATCCATCATGGAAATTGACTACACTATATGTTGCAGGTTTCATCATGGAGCATGCCAACTCCAAACACAACAACGTAAATGCAAAACAAACATTTAAGCAAAGGAAAAAAGTGTTTACACACTCAGGTTCAATCTTTAAGCATGTAGTTTTCAATTGCATACTTAAAAGGGGGGAAAATATAGACACTCAAATTCTGTAATTTGTAATTTGGCAACCCTTGGTTTGACTATACACTTTTTGGTATGATAATAACAACTTCTCCATTACCATTTAGCACTTTCTGAGGTCATGTTTGGCTTATTTATCCTTTCACAGTGACATGTTGAAAAACTATGAGAATGCAATGTATAAAATCAATAGAAAAACATAAGTTTACTAGCTCCAAACTTCATTTGGCACATTCCTTACTCATGGCCAGGACCGTACAATTTGTTCAGGGCTGTACCATATGGTCCTGACCTCTTTGTACGGTCTTGGACTGACATGTCTTCCAACTCCACTTTCAAATTGAAATATTTTTTTGGGTCTTATATTTCATCTGGGTTCACCTTTCTTGGATAAATCATCTACAAAACCCTATATAAACATGTAGACACTACCTAATTTTCTAATATGGAACTCCTAAGACAATACACTAGAGAAATCATTTCAAACAATTGCAAAAGGCATCCAAAGCTCCTAAATCTTAGAATTACACATCTATAGCCATAGGGAAACACTCTCATTAGCTCTGAAGCTACAAACTAGGTAAAGGTAGTTATATATCTCATCTAAAAGAATCAAAACATACTCTCTCTAATTTTTTTTAGCAAGATCCAAGTCAAAGCACACATGGTCAAAGTGAATTCCAAATCTGATTGATCTGTCTAGGTACCAAATGCTAGGTGGAGAATGATGTGTACTTTTAGGATTATTCAGAGTAGTGAAATGTTGGTGGTGCCCATAGGTTCCTAAAACCCTTCTAAGGTTTGTTTTACAGGACTCTTCATATATGACTAGGGTTTGCAGTGATGTTTATTCCATTTAAAGAGATTCAATACATATATGAAAACTAGGGTTTGACAATGAAAGATAAATATAGGAAGGTGAGAAACCAAAAAAATTGTAGAGATAGATTTAGAGAGACCTTACAAAAAGGGCTAGAATGTATGGTGCGGTCTTGACCCATGTGTAGTCATAGTTCCAGTCTAGGTTGCGAGGGTTTATCAGTTTCATATCTTTCAAATTCTCTGTTATATAGTCCCAGATCCTTCTAGAAGTCATCCAAAATCATATAAGTGCTTCCATACATATGTTTCATGCTTTTAATTACATGTTAGGTTGATCAATGTATGTTACATTCTTTCCATTTGATATGAGTTCCGAATTGGAGTTAGTTTTTGCATTGAATCATCTTCATTAAATTTGTAAATCAACTCTAATATATTATACACCTAATTAAATTTACCTATAATTTAATTAAGAGTTAAACACATATGTTTTATGTGTCTCATATTACTATTATTCATTGTTATTGTTTTATTCTTGATAGTAATATAGCAATCCATTATTAAATCTATCTAAATAATTTCACCATACCAATCACCCCATTCTCTATTTGCTTTAGTAACCAACACCAAGAAGTAGTGTGAAATTATGCAAATGTGTAATACCTCCTCATAGGTTGTAACCATACACTTATCAACTCTCATCTCATTCCCAAATACCTTTAAAACATTTTCATGTCATTCCCTCATTTTAGATTTCTATGAGGTAGACATGGTATTGTAGGGATGCCCAAAATATTTGTACACAACGTTTTGTTTTATGTTTAGAATTTCAAAATAGGAAATTTCAATGCCACCTTTTCCTTCACTATCAACATTAAAAATGTTTCCTATTGTAATAAAAATCCCTTTTATTGTGCACCTTTTAAACATTCCTCTCAACCTCTTCATCCACTTGATTTACAAAATTGAACTCAAATCTATTTTTTACCATGTTGAGCCCCTAAATTCCTATACATTCATTTGGATAAGTCCCATATTGGGAAATCATTGCTATTATTTATTCTTTATTATTTCCTATTATTTGGAGCACACACATTTAGGTGAAGAATAATGAAAGGATACATATTGGTTGCAAAATAAGAAAAGGAAAATTTGTGTGCAAATATAGAATCTGGAGACAACTTTAAGCACACATATATGATGGAAAAAGTGACACAAGAAAATAGTTGGGTTTGAAGAGAAGCGACATAGGTGAGAAGGTTTGGAGCACCAAGGGATCATACGAGCTAAAAATAGAAAAGTAACTATAGTTCTTACTACATGCATGTTAAGGAAGATAAACAAACACATGGGAAAAGTAGTTGAGTATATAAATAAAGATTCTAAGAATTTTTTGCTTACATTGTTGGTGAAATATTTTGTTGCAGTGTAGATTATTGGTTTTCACCAATGATCATGGGGCTAAGACCCTCCTTCTTGGGTATGGAAAAGCTCCCATTATTGAATGTAAATTAACTAAAACTGTGGGGTGGTCATTAGGCTAGGGATCACACAGGAATAATCCACTAAACATGTGGTAAAGTGCTTGTATAATGTACAAAGGAATAATTTGTTGTTAAGGGGGGTAAAGAGGAGTAGGATAAATAATAATATAGGGTTAATATTGTGAGTACAAACTATAAAATTCTCACCAATAGTAACTAGAGTAGGTCCACATTCAATTAGAAGAAAACAACAATGTAAGAAATAAGCAAGACTAACAAACTAGAGACACAAAGTTCTACAGATTCATTAATCAAGGACGCAAAGTTCCTTCTTGGCTATATAAGATCACCATGCTTGAAAAGTTAGAGTAGAGAGGATAGAGGAACATAGAGGAAATGTAGCTCTTATTTCTTGATGTAGTAGTGATACAAATCTTAACAACATACATCAATCAACGATTGCCAACCCTTTGAAATGGAGAAGCCCCTCCAATTTATAGCATTATAAATCTATTTTCCTCTCCCCACACATGATTTTTCACCTTTCCTCATCAATTGTGACCTTCCATATTCCTAGGGAATGAAAGTGAGTCTTTTTATTATTGATGGAAAATGACTCTTACAATGTTAAGTCAAAGGTCACTTGAGTGAATAAGACAAAATAGTGAAAAAATTCCTTCTTAATGAAGGATTAGAATATGGAGAGAGAGAAAATAAGAGATAGAGAGATCAGGGTTGACCAATATAATGGAGATGAAGCCTCTTCCAATGAATAAATTGCTGAATTGAAGGACTTTGATTACAATCTCTTTCTTCTGTAAGATATGGAAACATTCTAGGGCATTTATTAAGTGTTAAGAAACATTATTACAAGATCTGCATTATGATGGGAACATGATGATCTTATCTGATTACAAGCTAGGATTTAGGGTGTGGGGATCAATTCCTTACTCATATAGGCCTTCAAAATTCACTTTTGTGACTCAAAATCAACTACATTATGTATCAAACCTTTTTATGATTTTCTGTCACTCATTGAAATTTGTCTTTATTATGCAGATGAAAGGATTTATCCCTGGATGAAATTCTTTTCCTATGACCATCTATTGAATTGAAATGAGGTGATTGCATATGCTTCCTCCTTTGAGGTGTGAACACACTACAAGGTATCAGATGAGTGTTTAATAATAGTACTGAGTAAATTACAACATGCAAACTTGAGATGGTTGCCCATTCTTGCAAACATGGTAGTCCAAATTAAGATCATCCCCTTTCCCTTCCTGGCTCCAAAATCCTCCTTGAATGGAATCATTTTTAGGATGTTCATACACCTTCTTGCTCATGTGCTTCTCATGGGAACTTATGACTTCTTGATCCTACAAACATGATGGTTCTAAGTACCTAGGTATCCTGGCTAGCTCATCATGACTTATTCCTTGATGAGATTTGAACACAATGAAATAGTCAAGATATGATGATCATCAACTTACTCCTTGAGATTCACATTTCACCTTTAAGACAAAAGTGTCACCTGAGTGGAAATGTACTTAGGATATCTGGACACCCTTTTTCTCAATTGCTCCTCATGGAAATAGGTTTCCTTCTCCAGATAAAAGGATTGATCCCTGAATGAAACTTAAAGGAATTCCTAAGAATGAGTTCCATATTCTTGACCTACAAAATGTATTGAAACATTACAAATGACACCTCCTTAACTTTCAACAAGTGAGCACATTACAAAGCATTGGTTAAGTGTTTAAATTTTTTTTCATGAGATATGCATTTTTTGTGAGCTTGAGGTGACTGCTAACATCACTCATGGTTATCTTCTCTTATCATGATGACCATTTCTTAGTGACTGGAATTTTATTGAGGTTATTGATGTTTCAAATCCTTCACAAACCTCATGAGGTTATTGATTTCAATTTTTTTCTAAGTGACTATCTTTCAAACACATTCATTCACACTAATCTATTCCTTGTCATAATGTGATTCATATGATGCCCCTTATCCTTAGAAAGAGAGATAATCACAAGGTAGGAGTTGAAATGAGAACTTCAGTTTCCTCCTCATGGCTCATTTGTTCTTTATATCACACCTTTGTGACAAATATGTCTCCTTCATGGGATGGAATCAACCTCGAGGACTCAAATAGGATATGCATAGGTTAAAAGGTCCCATCAATAATTTGGTTTAGAGCTTCAGTTTCACTTCAGTGGTGAAGAGATATCCTTCTTTGGACTACCATAATTGGGATGAGTAAAACCATCCGGCTTCTTACATCAAATTGTGCCATGTAGAAATCATCGTATACCTAAAAATCAACACGTGATTCCAGATGCACTCAAATTATTGAGGTTGTGTCAAGACAACCAAAGTGTGATAGATGAAATGGGAATGGGGTAGGTAAATTGGTATAAATATGGTATGTGGGAATAATGATAATACATGGATCTAAGATCAAGGTAAACATATATGCTTAACTTGCAAATTTTTCTCATCAAGGGAAATGAATTCTAGCCTAACCTATATGGGGGTAATACTACGCGATGATGATTATTGTTCACACCTCTTGGTCTATATCAATGAAACTGAGTGTGGTTCGAACTAGTTGTTGGATTCGAGGAAATATACCTCTCTAAATAGGGTCATATAAGAAGAAGAGGGGATGTCTTGACGGAAAAATAGGGTTTTTTTCACCTAACTCTATTTTCTAGGTCGATACATTATTGTTCAACTATGGTCAATTACTCATTCAGAGCATCAAGTTAGTCGATGATTTGTGGTGGTAAGGGGGTTGATATAAACACTAAAGCCCACAAACCTAGGTCAATTTATCCCTAATACCGGTCGATGTTGGGTGGGTTGATAATTGGTTCAAATATCATTCTATGAGGTTTGGGATGACCCATAATGGTCATACGGGCACCAACTCATGAGAAAGAGATCAAACAATTGATAACCAATGGGGCTAAGATCTAAGCACAGGTAATCTAAGCCTCTAGGAATTGGATGTTGTGTTTTTTTAAAACTATAATCTACTTTAAATTCCTAACTTTAAATAAGTTAAGAAAAATAATTTGAATTTAAAAAAATATAATTAATGCACCTTTTAATCTAATTAAATTGCATTTACCAATACTTAGATAAAATAAAACAACATCTAGAGTTAATTTCTTCTTTTTGGGTTTTCAACAAAGCTTTTCAAATACAAAAAATAAAAAAATAAGTTCCTAAATTCTTTTTGGCATTTTCAAGATTTAATAAAATAAACTATTTGCAGACATAGACACATGGAAGCTAATATCAAAATAAAATGACTAATTTTAATAAAATAAACTAAAACAGAGAATAACCAGATGTAACTATTCCTCTGTTGCAAGATTGTATGACAAGATCTATTCTAAACAAATATTTTATTCAAAATTTATTATTCTAAACAATTGGATTTATTATGACTAAAATTTTACCTCATATTCTCAGGAAAGGAAAGAAAATATTCTTAGAAGCACTTTCTTATTTACCTGGGAACTTTCCCTGACATAGAGGAATTTAAATATATGAATAAAAACAATGAAGAAATAAACATAGGATTATTGGCACAACATCTTCCTCCAACCTTTTTCATGAGTAGATCCACAATGATAAGTAAGGAAGAGGATATCAATGTCAGATTTATGCAGACATAATAAAAACAAGAATTCTACCAAATTAAAGCAGTGTACTTCTTCTATTCTAGCAAATATAATTAATCAAATCTTAAATAAATTCAAATACATCCCCAACGTGTTACTATGGAATTGTGATAAAATTCCATGTATTGTGTTGTATTTATTGTCTCCTCATATTTCTTTACTTCTCGAGAAATAATATCCATATGATCTTGGGATATACAGAGTGTTGGTTGCTAGTAGAAAAATACATTCAATTTGTTGTGGCTGTATGGTTACAAGGGAGTGACTAAAAACATATGGCACGAAGGAATAGATAAAAGAGTTGGTTGTATGTGTAATTCCTCTCAAATGTTTAGCCAAAGAGTTGGTTTTCTATGTAATTACTATAAAAAATTTAGTAACATAACTTTTCATCCAAAATGTGAAATCTCCAACCCATCATTTGGGTGAAATATGGGCTTTTATAAAACTTTGGGGAAGAATGAGTCTAACAACACATGTCCAAAAAGAAATTAACACACGTCACAATAAGGGGCAGTCAAGATTCTAAACATAGTCAACTAAGAAGAGAATTCCAATATGAATCCAATGAGTGCAAAATTAGGAGAAATGATTGAGAAATGAGTGATAAAATCACTCCCAAAATCTAAAACTCTTTAAAAAACACGTGTTTTAACTCTCAGATTTAAGGTAACGGCATCATCGCTCTTGACAGATAGGCAGTTATGAAAATGCCATGGGGGTTATGAAACTGCCATGGCAGTTACGCAACCAACACTAAAGAAGAAACATGAAAGGGGGAAAATGGGCCCACATAAAATAATGAATTCATGAATTTGAAAATAAGGATAAAACAGGTCATAACAAGCATACAAAGGAGAGGGGGAAGTATCTCGATTTCATTGTTACTCTTGAGAAAATTTTCTTCATCATTAGAGACTTATCATGTTCTTCCATGTAACACTGTATATTTTTTGGGTGTGTACATATTGCCCCATCAGAGGAGCATTTTAACCATGAATGGGCTAAAACGTGATTTTCAAGTATGTCACTCCTAAATGGGAGCGTTAGAAATTTACCTTGTTTGACCACACACTATTTCAATGCCATTTGAGCCTTCCCACTACTTGAAAAAGAGAAGCATAAATTAAGTGCAATAATAGAATAATCTTGACAAAATACTTTGAAACAAAAAGACAAAATTACTTACTATACACATGAGGATAATAAATCTACCTACCCTGTGCGCACCAACCATGCATACACCCACTTAGAATGTGTCAGAAAACCAAATATGAGCTATATATATACATATACCTTTTTCTAGTTTTAGAAATCATTTGCATTCAACCAATTTGCAAAATTTGGAGCTCAGGACTTTGGGTGACCGTTTCATTTGAGAATACAGTGAAAATGATGGGCATTCGATCATGGTGGTGATAAACCCAGTGGCAACAACAGAGGTTCAAGAATAGGTGATTTATGAGTGCTTATTCATTCTTCCTCCAATCATTATTTTTGTTTGAAATTATCTCCAAGAGGGGAGATTTTGAAAAAATCTACAATCAAAATGTTTGTATGGGGGCATCTTGTAGGTATTGTAGTTTATTTGAGTTGTTTTTGTCATTTTTTTGAGTTTTTAGATATGAGAGCACGATCCTGCTTTTGGGTGACACGACTGTTGTTCTCCACAAAGTGGTGGTTACAAAACCATTGTGGTACTCATGCAATTGATACGAAGGTTACAAAACTTCCACTCTATGTAGAGTGGAAGCTGTGTAATTACCACTCTGTTAAGAGTGGGGGTTTTGTAACGGTCACGAAGTTTTACAATGTAAAGGCCAAGTATGAAAGTTTAATTGTTTTTTTTTATTATGTGTACTATTTTTCTTAGCTTATCATGCATTTATCAGAATATGATATGCTCTCTTTTTCTATTTTTAGATATAGGGGGTCTATGTAAGATGGAGTAGAGCCAACGTGCAGGAGTGATTTGTTAGAGTAATAATCTTATTGACACCGGCTGAGATAGGCTTGCTAGAGAGGGTGGAGACAGGGAGATTAGAACGGACCCAACCATTTTCCCTAGTGAGTCACATTCTTTGAAAATTCTTGACATATTAGGACATAGATTGGAACACTTTTTGATTCCTTGGCATTCATGGAAAGTGGAACATCACATTGGAGGATGTGTACATGATATTTGGGGTTCCTGGTATTGGCATGAAGTTGGCACTAAAGAGTACCAACTCATCATACGAGGCCCAAAGATGGGAAAATTACTTGGGAAATGCACAATCACTTGATATGAGTGCCAAACAGGGAGTCAAGTTGGTTATTATTGAGGGTGCTCCTATTCCTACTCTGCATAAGGCCATCATTAGTGTTTTATCCTTATGTGTGATTTTGGATAAGAGCAATGATAGATTCCTATTCTGTTGAACTCCCATTGTAGAGAATGTTGAGCATCACAGGAGGATATTTTCCTGGGAGTGGATATGTGAGTGACTACTTACCACGTCCTATATAGGATTGTTAGATGTGGGGCCACTTCACTTAGCCACCCCACATTGGTTTTGTCATGTATATATGAGTGGGTAATCCCTTATCATAGGGGTATTATGATAACATATCCCATAGATATCAGAGCATAGAAGTGGGGTGATATGGTCCCTCTTAGGGCCACACCACACATAACAATGACACTTACTACTATAGATATGTTGGCTCAACCATATTAGGGGATGATATGACACTGGGGTGAGGAGACCTTTGTGTTGGCCACTTGTACATCTAATACTCAATTAGTTGACCGCAGTGGCTGGATTGAGATCCACCTAGTTATACGGGTACCCAAAAAGTTTGGGTTACCCTTTTCAGATGCCCTTCCTACGTTTGGTACTATGTTCAAAGGTGTCTGAGAGGCTAGATCTAGCCACATGTGATAGATCATATGGACAACTATAATTCTCAGTGTTGCAATCAAAACACTTACAATTGCACCATATTATGATATAGGAGGTGTGGTTAGAGTGTGCCATGTCTTATAGATTGGAGAGTCTCCAGTAGGGAGTGAGGTTGAGGGGACTGAGATAGACTCTAGTTCAGATGGAGAGTTAGATCCTGATTGGCAGGGGGAAGATGATTTAGAGGCTACTAGAGCCAAGGAGGAGGTAGAGAAGGAGTCTATCTATCCAGAAGAGACAAAGGAAGAGGAAACAGAGGAGGGACCCGTACCAGACGTAGAGGTGGTAGGAGATCCGGATCAAGTTACCAGAGATCCTAGTAAGTATTACTACTTGTCTCTTGTCCTCTACCTAAATTAGATGCTAGTGAGAATCTCTTTTGTTTTTACTCTTTTTAACTCACCATTTCACATTTTTTCTTTTACAACTTCTGTTTCTTAGTGGTGAGATTTTATTCTACATATGAACTTGGATCTATTCGCCATCCCTTTGAGTGTATCCCACAAGACTTTACTGACAGGTCCAAGAATTTCAACACGGGTCAACTGTCACACATGTTTTTACACTAGCTTGGCATGCGGTGGGAGATATTTCTCAGTTGAGACCTAAGAATACATTTTTGGCACAAGAAGTGAAGGAATTCCAAGATTGGGAGAGGTGACAATGATCCTCATGTAGTGGGGCTACTAGCACCAGACACTCCCATGGACATTCTCAATGTTTGACACATGGAGGTTCTCACGCCGGACCTAGATAATCTCATCGTAGGAGACACAATAGGTTCCCTCGTCTTGTTGCTTCATAGGGATCTTAGAGAGAGGAATAGGCTGAGAGCCTTTATTGTTTTGGATTATTTTTTGTGTATATATCATTTTTTTGGATTTTTAGCTCATGATTGAGTGCTTTGACCATAATTGTAGTTACTTCTTCTAAATAAGGGGCTAAACACTATAAACATTGCCTATCACCACCTAATTTTACATCAAAGGTGCAATAACATTACAAAGCATTCATCTAGCACACTCATATAAGGTACAAAGGGGATACATTGATTTGCATACACAACATAGGATGGGAAGATCATTTTATTCCATCACACACATTTTCATACTTAGAGCAATTTAGATCTATCTCCCTATCATAGTGTAACTTTCACAAGGGAAACCTATGGCATCATTACATACACATACACACATAACTACATGGAATATGAGATGTAGTGTAATGCTCAGTTATAAGATCACTCTTCGGGTGACCACTGGGGTCAATCTAACTCCCCATTCTACATCTTCTTTATTAGGTTTGATGTGGTTTATGAGTATGTGTAGCTAGTTATCTATTTTGTAGGTTATAGGTACGACTTATGACATTGGAGAAAAACCAAAGCAATGAATGAAGATAAAAAAAAAGATTTCCAGCCAAGAAATGGCCAGAACCTGAGCATCTGAGTGGACACTAGCACCTGGACATTCATTGTCTTCTTGTGAGCACTTCTTCCCTGTGCAATTCTAAGTTCCAGAACCCTCAATGAGCCTTGATGACACTTTTCCTAGTCTTTTTCAGTAGTTGCCTAGTCTAGATCACTCCCAAGTTACACATAATCAACTAAGTCACCTTCCCTCTCTCATTTTCTTAAGGTTTCATATTATTGAATTCTTATTGTCTATGTATTACTGTAGTTTATCACTTGTATATAATTAGTTACAATAGTTACTCTAAAATAAGGTTTATTTCAATTTAAATTAAATCATTTGGTGAACCCATTCGTTTGAAACCCACCTTCCTTTAAGGATTTATTTTTATGCCCATCACCCATAGTGGTCTTTTTGGTCCCCTTATGCATATTGAGCTTCCTCCATATGTCCGTAGGTTCTCTAAACCAATGGATGAATATGTTAATCCCCTACTTAACTCAATCAACATTCATCTTGAAAACATTGGAACTTATAATAGTGAAAAATAATATGATGAGGACACTAATGTTGATCAAGAACAACTTGAAAAGCTCATTAATTTTCATTTTTCTTTATGCAAAAACCCTCCACATATTCAACATGTTCTAAATGCTTTACTCACTGCTAAACAATATCAAGATGCTACCACTCTCTTCCTCTCATGGGTTCCTCCTTGGTCGCCATGGCCTCCACACCACCCTCCACCATTCCTATTTCTATTGCTACAACTACTGCTCCCCTCCCTCTTCCAAATACTTCTCATACACAACTTGTCTCCTCTTCATACACTCACGACCTAGCTTCTTTATACCGGGATTTATAATCCCAAATCCATCAATTACAACATGCTACTTCACATTCCTCTCCATCTCTAGATTCCTCACTCCTCCTTCATAGCCCGTTTACACCTGCCATTTCCTCTTAGCCGTTACCTCCTAACTTCATTACACCAAAGCTTCCCACATTCAATCGCCATGGAGACCCTCACGAGAAACTTTGATCCTTTCATGTTGCATGTCTTGACTATGCTGATGATCTTACACTATTGGATAAATTATTTCCTTGAATCTTACTAGACTATGTTATGTGATGGTTTTATGATCTACCTATCTATTCGGTAACCTATTTTACATCCTTTGCTGATGCTTTCCTTGCTCATTTTTTATGACTAGCAACACTAAGATATCCTATGCACAACTTGCTAAAATCAAACAAGGATCCAACGAACATCTAGTGGACTATTGATTTAAGTTAATTTGAATTAAATCTAAATATTTCAGAGTAACTATTGAACCAAATGATGTTTAAATGTTGAAATATAGAAATGACACAAGCAAGACAAGATTTGAAATATAAAACCCTAAGAAAAGAAGAAGGAGAGAGGACTTAGTTGATTTATGCCTGATCTGGGATTGATACAAACTGGGAGAAGTCATGAACAAACTAGAAAGAGTGTCGTTACTACTTAGTATAAATTATCAAATGTCAGAATGAGGCTGGACATGGGCACTTGGTGTTGTACAAGGTTGCCTGGGTGCTGGAGACCGCTTCTGGGTGCCGGTAACTGCACAAATGCTCAAAACCTAATTTCTGCAGTGTCGCAAGATCATCATTGTTGCTTCTCATTGATTTCCTAAGAGTCACTCCTTGAATGCCAAAGGTATATATAACCTAAAAAAGAAAAGATCACCTACACAAGCCCACAAACTACATCAAACCTAAAAAAGAAAGATGCAATATGGAGAGTCATACTGACCCCGACGGTCAACCCGAGAGTGAAATTACAACCGAGCGCTACACTACATCTCAGAATCCATGTAGTTCTGGTGAGTGTGTGTAGAAATTATACCTTAGGATTCCCTTGTACAAGTGCACTTGATAGCGGGCTGTAGTTAGAATGTAGCAATATAATAAAATGTGTGGATGTAATAGAATGAACCTCTCCTTTCTATGTTGTGTATGCAAAGTTGCAGCCCTTGTCCCTTAAATGTATTGTATATGAATCCCTTTAGTGCTCTTGAGTTCCTTTGGATGTAAGCTTAGGTGATGATAATATATGCTTAGAGCTTGGTCTTTGATTTTAGTCACATAACTATGTATTTATATGATTCCCTTGTTTGCATTTCATAATTGAAAAGTGGAAGGATGACCCATAAGTGGAAAATCTGTCCAAAAGATAAAAGAGACCCAAAATAAGCGAGTAAGGTGGAAAAGGGTCAAGGGCACCCAGAGGGGACAGGGGCGCCTAGGTGCTCATGTCCTGGTTGGGTGCTGGTGTCTAGAGACATAAAAAATAAATAAGTAAAATACAGATTGGGCTATAGGGTGTGCAAGACCAAATATAAAACAAGAAACACATAAAAGAATCCACATATAGTCATCAATGACTAGTTTTCTTGCTTAGGAATCATATGAATGCTAGTATGTGTTTAGGACCTAGAAATGTGCACAAGTGTGTGCTTTAGTGTCTACAACTATGTTTTGATATATAAGAACAATCTTTCTAAAATGGCCAATGTTTTAATGACTCATAATTGCAATATCTATTCATTCAAAGTCTCTTACCTCCACTCCAAGAGAGTATCATTTTTGATACTTCTCCTTCTTTCGACCAATTGTGTCATATGCTCAAATTACGTGAAAACAATTATTATCTATGGGAAAATTGAAGTATTATGATACTTATTCCACTTCTTCTAATAAGTTCCATGTCAAATCTATATTCAAAGCATCCACTAAGCCTACTAAATCTAGTTCCATGTCAACGTTGTTTCTACACCCACCATGCTTCAATTACAATCCATGAGGAGCAATTTCACTAGAATACCTTATGCACTTTAGTTCCTATTACCATAGCTTATCAAAAGCAATCACATTACTCTTCCTCAACCACTCAATCCTGATCCTTCTTTCCCACGTGGTCGTAACTATGATTGTAATGCACACTATGATTATCACTAATGCAATGGGAATTCTATTAATCATTTTTTTAAGCTTAAACATCTCATTCAATATATTATTGACAACAATGCGATTGAGCTCCTTGAGCCATCTACTATTAAACCGGTCAATGATAATCAGAATATTAAAATCTTCAATGACCTATTAAGCATGAAAAACCAACTATTGATTCCTCTGTAAACCATACATATCATGTTGTGCCTCCTCCTTCATCAGGGCCACTTGATTTTCTCATTTCTACTGCCAATATGCCACCGCTAGTTATCACATTCTCAGATGATGATTACCATACTACATTTTCCTTTGATTCGCTGAATATTAATGCTTCTATTAGTACTTATATAGTTAACAATACTTTGGTTCATCCATTAGACCTTTCCAATGCATGCTCCATGGAAATCCTATTAGCTATCAAATTTCTAACCTCCTAAATCACATTCCCAGTCCCTAATTCTTACAGTTGTGTCATTCTTCCCATTATAGTTAGGTTCCTTACCATGCCTATACCATTCCTCGTTACATCTAAAATCAAAGGTTGTGACATGGTCTTAGGTCTTCTTTGGCTCCGCACTACCCAAGATATCCCTTTCTAGCTTCACTTATATCTCAATTTCATCCATAATAAGACATTTGTCACCATCAAAGGTATTCCATCACATACATCGCTACCTTGGCCAATCTTGCCTCTATTTTCACACTAGTCACAAAATCTAGGTCTCATACATCTCTCAAGGCTAAAGTTATTTCTGCACCTAGCTCACCCATTTGTACATGACCTACATCACAACCTTCTCGTCCTCACCGATCCATTAGTCCCCCTTATTGGCCTAATTCCCCTACTCAGGTAACCCATTCATATAGGTGTTCTCCACATCCTTTACCACATCAATCTCATTCACATGTACATCGTTACTCTCCTATACCACCGATATTAGACCATGGTCATATGCCTTTGTATCCCCGGATATCAAGTGGGGGGCCCTTTCTCTTCACTATAGTTGGATAGCCTTCTATCCCTCACACACTTGGGGGGCATCACACTTTCTCCCCCCTTAATCACTATCAGTTGTCTCTAAGTATCTACTTATAGCCTCTTTACTACACTTTATGTTCTGTGCTTCATGTCTACCTTTATAGGAACTCTTACATCTTTAGTGCACACATTTTACGATCATTACTCAATGATGCACTCTAGTTCCACGATTAATACTTGATTTTTGAGAGAGAAATTATTAAATGAACCTCACTTCATCTATTTTTCACTTATTTTCTATATGATATGTGTTTCACGATCAACCTTTACAAGCATCATATCATCTCTGGTAAACACATTTTACCGTCATTCCCGATGACACACTCTTGGTCTATGGTTCATACTTGACTATTGAGGGTGCATTCCTAAATGAACCTCATCCCATGCACATCTGCTGGGGGGAAACACTACTCCTACCATATTTACATCTTACATATCACAACACACCATCACATTCACACAACATTTACACATCTTGGTTACATTTACTCTTGTCAGCTTATATTATTTACATGTTGCACTTTGTTTCCAATCCTAGCTAGATTCTTAGTATGCCATTTTATTTTTTTGTATGCACATGCACATTCACATGGTATCTTAAGGTGAATGTAGGACCTTTACATATTTTACACTATACATGATGTTGGACTCTACACATCACAGGTCCTATTGTTACACCATTTACTACTTATTATTACTATCACTTTACTCTTCACTGCTATATACATGCTCTAACATACTACTCATATTTCAAACATGCTAATGGATGCTTCATATGTAGTATTTTCTTATCAGGAATATATATAACCATGGTTATCTGTCACTTTTTTCCTGCTATTGTTTGTGGGATATGCCCTATGTCTTTCTTGATCATTGTTTGCTTATGGCCCCTTCAGCCATGATTGTATTATGAAATTGTGAGTTATGTCCCATGTATGCAACTAATTTTTCAAGGTCTACCTCACATTTTCAAAGTTGCTTGTTACATGGTATTATATTGCATTTTATCTCTTTTATACCAACACTTGTTATTTTCCTTTCTTGTTTGCACCTGCCTTGGTTTCTACCATGCACATCCCCTATCCTCTATAGGTATCCACTCTCAGATATGCATATTAGTATCGAGTCATCTCTTTTGGACCGCATTCTCCTATTGGTCAAAGCACTATTATTCCTAATATTGCACTAACTATTCTCCTTCTTACAAATTGACGATACCTCGTCAACTTGAGGCCTCCTCTAACTCATCGTTTACAACATTCTTTTGGTCGTATTTCTCCTATAAACCAACTAATGGGGTTAGTATAATCCTTTATTGGCTAAACCATCTTCTCATCCTCTTCTATACCACTTTTATTAACTTCCTAGACTATTAATCCATTTCATTGGATTGATTAGACCTCTCAAAACTCTCAAAACCCTAATTCCTCTCTAAACAAGATTAACTAGCCTAACCTAGTTTAACTAGTCCTAACCATGATTAACCTCTTCTAAACCTAGTCAAATCTTACTTTGACTCACTAATCAACTTGTTGACTCCCTTTTAGTCCCACATGCACCAAAATTCCTCCACTTTCCCAAATGGAAAACTATAAATAGCCCACTACCCCCCTCTCATTTCTAAGAACTCTCCTTCTTCCTAACATAAACTATAGCATTTTTCTTAGGGTTTAGAGCTTATTTCATTTCTTTTATTGAGCTATTGCTTTTTCCATTGCACTACACACCAAGCATTGAGTAAATGGGAAGAACCATTGGCCTTGAAGCCATTAATGGTGAGCTCCCATTCTCATAATCACAAACTGATTGCTTAGAATCCTTACTAGGTTCATTTTTAAAGCTTTCAAGAATAGAGGATTACTAAATATGTTAGGTTGCTTGTTTCTTTCAAGTTTAATGCATGCAAAGTGATGAATCCTTGTTTATTTCTTATCTGATGGTCCACTGACTAGTTTGTTAAGAGCCTTTGGGGTTTCTTTAGAGATTCTTACCCCATGTCCATGGAATTTTTAACTTTTCATTGAACACATTTGGCATGCCCGGTGGGACACTTAGTCCATCCTCCATTAATGGAGTCATTTTGAAGCTTTTATTTCAGTTTCTAACTTTTTACATGTTTTTGTAGGGTTAAATATTTTGCCTTGGGATTTTTAGCTAGGTTTTATGTAGTTAACCTTCATTTTCATGCTTCTTTGTTAATTTTATGCTAGAAATTGCATTTAATGGCTAAATTCTAACCTGTTGACACTTTTAGAATTTCATTTTCCATGTTTTTTGGTGGTTTTTTAGGCAGGCACGCATACACCTTTCTGCCAGCGCAGGCACCTTCAGACTATCATTTTTAGCAGAGGTGTGCAGACACCCAAAACCATGCACAGGTACCTAAAATTAGGAACACATGCCCAAATCATGGTGCACATACCCTTCTGTCAGTGCAGACACCCTGTAACCTGTCATTTTTACTAGGCACGCAGGCACCCAAACCCACGCGTAAGCGCCCTGTGTATTCTTGGCCCTCTGTCAAAAATTTTACCAGGCACACACACACCCAAACCATGGTGCATGCACCCTTTTTCTAACACAATCACCCCTCTTCCAATGCACATACACTGTCATAGCTTTTACCATTTTTCCTTTCCCCTAGTGCAGGCACCTATTCTCTGGCACAAGCACACTTATGCTAGCACAAACATCTCTCAGGTAGCGCAAGCACCCTGTAAACCTGCTAGGTTTACATAGAGGGGTGCAAGCACCATAACCCATGCGTACATACCCAAAATGGCATGCATACACCTTGAAGGGTGCGCAGGTATCTCTGTTTGATCCGGATTTGTTCATATAATTTTTAGTGCTCCTAGTTTGGGTCATATCTTTTGACCCATTGACCCGTTTTCAGAGTTTGAATAGGCGTCAAAAAGAGAACAAAGTGAAATTTGTGAGGGAAGTTCCAAAAGTAATATACCTTTGGTATCATTAATTTCATCATCAAACTCCCAAAGTGCCCCGGAGACCTCCAAAAATGCAAAATACTAAAAACCGTTGAAAAACTGCTAAAAATAGATTTATGGAATTTTCTAATATTCTTGGTTTTCTAACTTTCTCAGGGTTCTGACAGTGGTTTGTAGGTTTATTTTCCATCATATTTTTATGCTAACTTAGTTAAGTGTTCACATTTTTCATTTGTAGGGGTCCTTTGAAACATGTGTATGCTCTTCCCTCGTGCCTTCTAGGTGATCTTGGGAATAAAAAATGTTTCAAAAAACCTTCTATTTTACTTCCAAAACACTTCAATTTAAGATTTAAAGTGGATTAAAGTTCAAAGTTGGATAAAATGAGTTTCCTTTTGCAAAACACTTAAATTATTTTCCATAAGCTTGTTTTAGTTAAGTTTTCTGCGTTGTGTATGCTCTTCCTTCACGCCTTTTTGGTGATCTTAGGAATCAAAAACAACGTGTAAAATCTCTTTTTTGGTATATTTGATTTGTTGTGGAAAATTACTAACTCCTTGCATGTAGGGCCTAACGCTTGTCAAAGAAAGGAGAAGTCAAGACAAAAAAAAACCTTCTAATACATGTGTTTTCATACAGGTTGCCAAATGTGTGCTACTTAAAACCACATTAAGTTAAGCAAGATAAAAAACACACCATTTCACTTCACATTGTATTGCAGGTTTCAGAAAAGGGTACGTCCCTATCCACTCAACTGGAACATAACCCCTTTGGCATAACACCTTAAGCTACAACAATGGGGGTGGTTCCAGGAACCCTAAAGTAATCCACCACTGAGTAACCTCGTGGATGAAACAGGAAGCACTCCGCTTACCCACTTGACTAGATTTTACATTGTAAGTTAGAGTCAAAGTTGTCTGTATCACGACCCTAGTGAGAATAACTGAACGCACTAGTTGCTCATTGTATTTGAAGGGGGTAAAGTAAAGCCGAGATACTCCCAAATTAGTCAGTTGACTCTTTGGGTAAATCAAGCTCACATTTAGACAACTTGTGACACCTAGTTGAGAGATCTTATTAGGGAAGCCATTTTGTCTTGGAGCCCACTTTGCTAGTCCATTGTCATGTCAAGCCATCATGAAGTGACGACTCACTTGGAGTCTGAACCTTGTTTCTCGAACAAGGAAAAGAGCCCATGTAAGTTAGATCTAAGTGTCTTTCATCACAGAATTAAACGACGTCTCACTTAGCTCGGTTTCATTCTCACCTTCAGATGAGGTGAAACTCTGCCCAAGTGGCACTTAGTTTATTTTCATCCTTTTTATCTATACCCTTGCATTCTCGCCACCCATTTTTTGGGGTGAGAAGGAAGCATACCTCACGTGTTTTATCAAAGATAGTACTCACCACTTTTTTGTCCGTTTATGCCCATCCATGTTTGCGGTTGGGTTGTTAAACGTCTAAAGTGCGCAAGTACATTTTCATATCTTTGATAGTCCTTTGATCTTGATTTCAAGATCGTCTTCAATACTGTGATTTCGGTTCATCATTTATCTCTCCTTAGGTTGATAGTTTTTTCTCACATTCTAGTCACACAATCTTGGTACTTACGTCATGTTTTCAATTTCTTGAGAACTTGATATAAGTCCCTTTATTGTGTGGTTACGCTGCTCACACAACTAAAAACTTCTTGTTATACTCATACTTTGTTTCAGTTCCGATGTCATCTAAGTATTTTTTAGGTTGTCGATATTACCTTATATATACTGAAATAACGTCATCTTGATACTAACACCTTGCTTTCTCAGTTAATGTATCAGGATAGTGTTGTTATGTTATACATACTCACAACTTCCATTTTTCAGAAAACTTAGCTTTCATCAGCATTTGAACTAGTTTTAGTATACCTCGTCGAGAGATTGCGTCAGTACCACTTTAATATTTAGGCCTTGTTAGAATTCTAACTTGACCTACGTATTGATATGATATTGTCACTATCTGCTTTGGACCCTTCACCAGAATCATAGTTAGGGTATAAACTTGGCAAAATGACAATTTGAGTGATCATTTCATTTGAGTGTTCATATGAGTGTTCTTTGAATCATAAAAACAACTGCATAACATTACTTCTAGAACACACTAGGTTATTTCAACATCACATCGAGTGACTTACACAAACATACGCCTAGGTTTCACGCAAACTTCAAAGACATTTAGACGAAACCTCATATAACTTTGACTAGTGATGCCTAGAATCACAAAGATGGCATCCAAACCAAATGATCGCGACTTAGGAGAAAACCCTTTTGAGTCCTTCCCATTTAGCGGAAACAACTTAGCACCTCTCTTTTCATAGGTCAAGGACACAGAGCCATTGATTGATCATAGTGGAGAAGAATCTAATCTTCTAAAGAACAACACCAATTAGACCTAGGTCACTTTGAAGAACTCCTTTATTACAACAGAGATCAAGTACTCGCAAGAGTCTTAGAATTAGGGGCTAAGCTTCCTCATGAACATGAAGTAGAAACCAAGGACATTAATCATAAAACAGAAGAACAAAAGGTCCCTCTTAGACATGGATAACCCCTTTGACGTAGGGTACACTTCTACTTCTGGGCAACATCACAACACCGTTGAAGGAGACCCATCCAAGCCACTTGGTGATCCATGACGACCTTATTACAAAGCTTCACATAAAGTGAAGATTGAGCGCAAAGCCTCACCGCCTCCCAAGTTTGATGAGGAAGAGGATCCTTTAATTGAAGAAGAGATCCTTCAAAAATAGATCCTGAAACTGAGCCAAAAATTAGCAAACTTAGGCTCTTCAAGTAGGAACATATACAAAGACAAACTCAAAATGAAATCTAGCGAGTTCCACTTTGATCCATATAGTGACACAACTTTTAAAGTGGCTAAGGCACAAAGACCAATGTCACCTACCAAAGAACAACTCATTGAATGAGAATTACAATCAATGAAAGACACACTTACTATGCTACAAGAGGGAAACATAGGACATAGTAGGAAATATTTGTATGAAGAACTATGCCCTTACCCCTTTGATAAGGACATGTTACGAAACCCTTCCCAAAGCATTTTACCATTCCTAAATTTGATAAATATAAAAGCAAAGGTGATCCTCGTGATCACATCAAAGACTTTTATATGGCTTGCCAAGAGGTCGCATACAATGATAACTTCTTAATACGACTCTTCCCTCGTAGCCTAGGGGCACTGGGATTGGAATGGTTCTTTAGCATACCCAAGGGCTCCATTACAACGTGGCCCATGTTAGTAGAAAAATTTGTATGACATTATTCCTACAACATGGAAAATGATATCACAATGAACGACCTCTACAATGCAAAGCAGAATCCCAACAAGACCTTTGCAAGCTTTTTACAATGATGGCAAGGGTTGGCAAGTCATTTCCCTTGTGCCTTGCCAAAAAAATAGCTAGTAAGCATATTTGTTCCTAACTTGAACCCAGAGATAGCCTTCCATTTACAAATGCACTATGGCTCTAACTTCAAAGAAGTTATAGAGAAGGGAAGTCAAATCAAAAAGGCCCTCATCACAAAGGGAACACTTAAACCGGTTGTCAAAGACAAACATGAAGCAAAATCCTTAGATAAACTAAAGTTCTTCAACAAAAACAAACATGTCATTGGAGATGGCATTACAGACTCCAAAAGAGTCCAAACCATGCAGACTGGTCCACTTTTAAAGCTCTCACAAGGACCTCGTCCCAAGGCACCCACTAAACATACATTCACACCATTAACAAAATCCCTATCTGCCATACTAAAACAGTTAGATAACGTAAACATGGTGGAATACCCAACCATGATGGTACCATACCCAGAAAATGCTCCAAAACCCATTTGGTTCAAAGAGCATGAGTACTGTGACTTCCACCATGTTAAAGGGCACAAGACAGATAGATGCTTGAGACTACCATTACATACAAGACCTCATTGAAGAGGGAAAAATTTCTGTAGATTCTCCCCCTGACTCAGGACAAGGTCCAAATGAGAAAATGGGTATCTTTAAAGAGCCCTTTCCTAACCATGTAGATAAAAAGAAAAGGAAGCCAGATCATGGACAAACTTCCAATGACTATAGGACTACTGCTTATGTTTACCCCACTAATGATAGTCCCTTCAATTCCCTCATAGGATGTATCCATTCATCTGATGAACAAGTCAATACTATTAGGATCTTAGAAAAGAGTTGTGCAGTAGGGACACAATGTGATCATTTGATCATACCAGATCCCCTACCTATCCCTCAGGAAGGTCAGTACAATCTAATAGAACAGTTAGAGAAGACGCCCACTAGGATATCAATCTTAGATCTCCTCAAAATATCTACTGCCCATAAAAACATATTGTATAAAACACTGCAGAGTTTGGGAGTCTCCACCGATGTAGATCCCACACACCTCCAAGCCATGATTGCACACCTTGACTCCAATGATCATATCACTTTTGATCGCATTGCAATCCCACGTAACACCCAGAACACAACTTACCCTTATATCTAGAAGTAGTTGTTACCCATCCATAAGATCAAGAGAGTACTTGTGGATGGTGGATCTGGTCTAAACATTTGTACTTTGAAGCTGGTTAAGCAGCTAGGCCACTTAGAAATGGATCTAGGTGCCAAAACTATTACAATCATGACCTATGATAATGAGGAGTGAGAGTCAACAGGCACTATAGTAGTTCCAATGGAAGTAGGGCCGACTTGTCATGATACAACATTCCATGTCCTTGACTTGGATCTACCATACAACATGCTCTTAGGATGCCCATGGATCCATGCCATACAGGCCATTCCTTCAAATTTCCATCAGTGTATCAAGATGTGCCATAAAGGACAGATAATCACCATTCAGGGTGATCCAGAACCATTTACACATTGCAGAGCCTTGCATAGTTTTTCTCATGTAGCTTATGAATGCCCTTCTGTAGACATTGTTGTTCCTTTACAAACTGAGGCTATCAAGGAACGTGTGGATCCAGATTCACTCACTCCTTGTAATCAAGACTTTCCTTCATTGGTCAACCCTTTCACATCATGGGAGGCAACGTCAGAAAAATATGGCCCAGGTGAGCCATTCACTCTTGAACAAGCTTTATTAATATCAGATTTATCAGTGTCACCTAGGACACATGGAAAACCCTATTTTCAGTTCAAAAGCACTCGGGATCAATGCCCTAAACCATTGGAGAAGTTCATTCCTAGTGGTTTCTTATCTGAGGAAAATATGTTAGAAGATCCCACCAGCAGAGTACCTGAAGGTACCATGGCTTCATGCCATCAGGCCCCACTATATGTCAAAGGCCACCATATGATGTATGTCATGGGTTACAATGGGTTTGGATGTGGAATCAATGTGCAAGGGAGATTAGAACCCATTCCTATCCCTCGCTTCAAATCAGACAAGCATGGTCTTAGAATAAGACCACATGATGATCCACCCTTTGAGATTGATGCCACCTCTTCCAAATGTGAGGATGACTCATCTCATTCAAATAGCGACACAGATTCCCAATATAGCCTCTACGAGGATCTTTCCTCCACTAACCTATTCCCTGATTCAGTTGTCCTTACCTTATCTAGATCCAATCCTCAAACCAATTACCAAGTAACCCTTATATATCCCAAACTTGTAGATTGGGATCAACAATTTCATGTGCCAATCGATTTCTTTGAGAATGATGAGGCATTTGTAGAATTCATGGGTCTCAGGGATTCTATTCTGGTTGGGGATCATAAGAAAGGCTTTGCAATTCAACTAGACACCTGTGCATACTTTGGAGAAGAAGTAGAGATGTGTGGATGCTTGAGTAAGAAGGTTGTAAACAAGAGTAAGAATACTTCAGAGAAACCTTGTGTAAGGAATAAACACAAGTCTCATAGCGAAAAACTTTTTGAAGCACTCATAGACAAACAAAATGAAGAACCTATGGACAAAATGGTCTATCCATTCAAGGATGATGATGAGCTACCTAGGGAGGTTGACCTTACTCTTCCCCCTGATCCTACATAGATGGAAGATACCTCTAAGATGCTTGTGGAAGAAACCATCAGTGTCAACATTGGCTCGGAAGAGGAACCTAGAATGATAAATTTGGGAGCTTCACTCTCAGCTCAAGAGCAGAAGGTTTTTGTAGAGCTGTTAAGAGAATATGGAGATATATTTGCATGGTCATACACCGATATGCCTAGTTTGGACCCAGACTTGGTCATGCACAACCTCGTTGTGCACCCAGATGCCAAACCCATCAAGCAGAAGTTGAGAAAGATGCACCCTAAAATTACACTCCTTGTCAAAGAAGAACTTGAAAATTTATTAGCTACTGATTTCATTAAACCCATTGACTATTCAGATTGGATATCTAACATAGTCCATGTTCAGAAGAAACCTGTTGGCATAAGGATCTACACTGACTTCCGTGACATCAATAAATCATGTCCCAAGGATGACTTCCCCTTTCCTAACATTGATATGATCGTTGATTCCACTTCTGGTTATGAAATGTTGTCCTTAATGGATGGTTTTTCAGGTTATAACCAAATCAGGATTACAGAGGAGGATCAACATAAAACAACTTTCATCACCCCTTGGGGAACATTTTGTTACAAGGTCATGCCTTTCAGACTCAAGAATGTTGGGGCCACCTATCAATGTGCAATGACAGTCATCTTCCATGACATGATGAATGACATCATGGAGGATTACGCTGATGATATATTGGCAAAATTCAAAAGCAGAAGAGAGAACCCTGAAGTGCTAAGGTGTATTTTCCAACGTCTCTGGGATTACAAGGTACGCTTGAACCCTAAGAAGTGTGTCTTTGGTGTTTTGTCAGGAAAACTCCTAGGTTTCATTGTTTCACAAAGAGGGATAGAGGTAGATCCTGCCAAGGTTACAACTATCACAGAAATGCCTCCACCTAAAAATCTCAAATAACTAAGAAGTTTACAAGGAAAATTCAGGAAATCCACCATTTTATTTCACAACTTGCAGATAAGTGCCACCCATTTACACATCTCCTCAAAAAGGATGTTGCATTCAACTGGGGACCAGACTGTCAAAAGGCATTTGCACTACTTAAACAATACCTTGTCAACCCACCTGTACTCATGCCACCTACCCCAGGTGAACCTCTCCTCTTGTACATCTCAGCTACCCAATTTGCTATTGGTGCACTGCTTGCCCAATATGACCTAGACCATAGAGAAAGGGAAGTTTATTATCTTAGTCACACCTTGATTGCCTATGAACTGAATTACCCACAGATTGAAAAGGCATGCTTAGTAGTCATCTTCACCTTTCAAAACTTCACCATTATCTCCTTAACAACAAAACCAAGCTAATATCCAAAGTTGACCCTCTCAAATACCTTTTATCCAAACCTGCCCTTACATGACAAATGGCTAATTGGATCATTCTCCTAAGTGAATTTGACATTGAGTTTGTAAATCATAAATCCTTGAAAAGATGTATTGGCTGATCAGTTGGCAGAAGCTCCTCTACCAGGAATGGAACCTTTGTGTCTAGACCTGCTAGATGCATCCATGATGTATGTTGAAGAGTTTGTAGAATGGAAAGTCCATTTTGATGGATCATTCACCTTCCATGGATCAGGGGTAGGGGTAGTGCTCATCACTCCCACAGGTGAGGTTATTCCAAGAGCATTCCATTTGGGATTCCCTTGCACTAATAACATTACAGAGTATGAGGCACTCATTGCTGGCCTCAAGTTGGCTATCACTTGGAATATCAGACAACTACGAGTCATTGGGGACTCCCAACTCATTATTAAGCAAGTTAATGATGAGTATAAGGTTAAAGATGAGAAACTTGTTCCATACAAGAAGTTGGTTGAAACCTTGAAGGAGTATTTTACACAGATTATCTTTGAGAAAAAACCGAGGTCACATAATAGATCAATAGATGTTATGGCTACAATTGGATCTCTCTTACACATTCCACCTCAGGAGAGAAAAATGCCTTTCTTTGTAGAGCATTTACAAATACCCGCATACGACATGCCAAAATCTTGTTTGGCATGTGAAATTGTTGGTCCATCCTCCCCTTGGTATGACCCTATATTTAGATACCTACAAGATGGAACATTTCCCCAGGACATTACCCATTCAGAGAAGAAAACCCTTATCCTACCGTATAGCCCGTTATACCCTCCTAGGAGGCACCCTTTATCATCATGGCTATGACGGGAATCTGCTTCGTTGTTTGGATGTTACTGACTCAGTCCACACTATTAAGGAAGTACACGGTGGTATTTGTGGAGCACACACTAGTGGTATGGTCTTGGCTAAGAAGCTCTTAAGGGTAGGTTATTATTGGCCCACCATGGAAGTAGACTGTTGTAATTTCATCAAGAAATGTGAGCTATGCCAAAAGTATGGAAACTTGATACATGCACCAACACAGGCTTTGCAGCCTATCGCAACACCTTGGCCATTTTCTAAATGGGGCCTGGATCTCATAGGGAAGCTCCATCCTTCTTCTTCAGATGGCCACACCCACATTATCACCACCACCGAGTATTTTACTAAATGGGTAGAGGTTGTGCCTCTTACTTATGTCACTGGTGCGCAAATTTCCAAATTCATCATGAATCATCTCATCTGTCGTTATGGTATCCCTTCCGCCATTGTCATTGATAATGGTAAATCCTTCAAGAATAAAATGGTTAAGACATTGTGTCAACGCTTCCATATTCAACTCAAGTGGTCTACCCCCTATTACCCCCAAGGTAATGGACAAGCCGAAGCTACCAATAAAACCCTTGTACGAATCATGGAGAAAATGGTAAGTAAGACTGGCCATAATTGGCACTTACAGATACATCCCACCCTCTGGGCCTATCAAACCTCCATCCGCACTCCTATTGGTGCGACCCCATATTCCCTAGTTTATGGCACTGAAGCCATCATACCCTTGGAAGTGGAGCTTCCCTCCCTGAGAATATCTCTCCGGGACTATCTTGATAAGGACGAAGACTATAGAGTAGCTCAGCTAGCAGAGCTAGAGATGTTGGATGAAAAGCATATAAGAGCACTTAATCACCTCAAGGTTTACCAGAACAGAGTATCAAGAGGATATAACAAATGGATCATTCATCATGAATTTGATGTAGGTGATCTAGTGCTGAAATAAAATCAGAAGAACACCATCAAAGATAGAGAAAAGAAAGGTAAGTTTGAGGCCAACTGGCTAGGGCCTTATGTGGTGGTTGTTAAATATGGGTCAGGAGCTTATAAACTAGCATATTCAGATGGTGAAGAACTTTTGGAACCTATGAACACCATGCATCTCAAGCACTTTTATGCTTAAGTATGGCATGAATATCAAATAAGGACTAAAAGTATAAAAATAAAGAAAAAACAAGTAAAAACATGAAATTTTTTGAGAAAATAGTAAAGAAAAAAAGTAGGTCATCCACATGTGAAAACCACACAATTGTGGCGCAGTGGGCAGGTCTTTGGGTGAAAAACGGTTTCCAGTGCTCAAAGAGGATTCATCGGTCACAAGTTACTCTTGCATCAGGACGGGTAACCCTCACCACTTTCTAGAAATAACTTCCTTTGCTAGGTCTAGGAACCCTACCAAATCTATCTGCCAAAGTTGTGATCTAGCTTATTTTATCTTATATCTGCGTGAGGATATGTGCCTTTGTATATTCCTATCTAACATTGGGGGCACCTTCACATTTCCACTTTCTCGTACATATGCACGTGGCATTCTTCCCTTTGTATATTCCCACATCACACTGGGGGCATCCATGCTTCTTTGTCCTTGTACATTGCTTTCAGAACATGACCTTAGAAAATACAAAAAAATTCAGAAAAGGATACACAAAAATCTAAACATTCAGAAAATCTTCCTTCTAGGGAAAAAACTACACCAACATTATAACATTGTCTTAGGAAAACCTTGAAAACAATGTGAACAATAGCCTTGAAAACTTATCTTTCAAGATAACCCAAAAACATTAGAAAATATATCAATGTTGTCCCACAAAAACAAGGTAATGATTAAATTGCTTTTAGTTGTCAGTTTGTATAGTTTTGGTTGTATATTTGTTTAGTTTTGTTAACTTTTGCTTGTGTGTTTGTTTACTACACATCTATTTGTTATCACATCTACCATCTATCATTCATCACATATAACATCATCTACTACATCATATATACAAAAATGCTAAGTTTTACATCATGCATGTATACTAAGCTAATCATCACATATCATATCATCAATGGGGGCAAGAGGGGTTGCGCATGATCACAAATCTATCCCCCCCACACCAATATCATCTAATATCATCCCAAATGATAGCATCTACCAAAATATCTCATGTATAAAACATGTGATATCATATTAATCACCCTCAGGTACTATTTTCAACCTAGCACTTATCTCTTCACCCTGGGGCATTTTTAAATATTTCCAGGTGCTTCTTGTCTTCTATTTTTATCTAGCACCATGATTATTTTTAAATAATTATTGTTGGCCCGTTTGTCTTCTCGCTGGGGCATTTTATTGCCACCCAACGCCCATTCTCTTTTCCTTGGGGCATTTTTGCATGCTTTTAGGTGACCTTCCATTTCCTAAATTCTTCTGACTGATCAAAAATTTAAAAATTATAAAACCATTCAAAAATCCAAAAAAATCGTAAACACTTTGAAAATGGACTAAAATTGGTAAAAAGCTCATTTGCAGCTGAAATTTGTGTCTCTCACATGGCACTCATCTCATATCTTGCTGACATTTTCACATGTTTTGAAACAATGACTTGCAGATCACCTAACTCTACAATCATTTACAAAAGCTACGCTACTTACTTCGTCTATACTCTGGGGCACTATCAGTTGCCTGGTATTGTTTTCATCGTGCACATTACTTTTCCATTGGACCCAAGTGTCCTCCATCCTTTCCCTTGCATATACAAATTTATTGGGGCATCATTTTAAACCCTTGTCATTTATCAAAACATTTGGGACTACATCTCGATAACAAATTATTTTTGCAACTATCTTGAATGTTGTTGGTTTGAGTGTGTGTGATTGTACTTATTTGCCTATTAAATGAGCTTGTTTACTTCTCGTATTGCATTCCATGTTTGTATGTTACATGGAGTTTTTGTTTTAGCAATGGAAAGTTGTTTGTATCTTGGATTTTCATGTCATTTTACGCTTCTATCGTATGCTTACATTTTAATAAGGACCGATGATGAGGATTCTAAGAAAAATGATGATTACAAATTATTGGCACTGGTTTGTGGATAGCTCAATATCCATTTTTTTTGTTGTTTTCTCATCTTCTCTTCACACTTTTCTTTCTTCTGTTCTCTTTTTGATCATCGATCGAGTTCTTCCATCACCCCATTGACACTCGAGGGGGCATCCTTCATCCTACTAGTTTTTCTTCTACCCCTTCAAAATTTTTCATTTGCTTATGTTTGTCTACTTTATTTGAAGTGACATAGCTTACATCACCCCAAAGAGGGGAAAATGTAGACACATGTAGTTTGGTCAAAGCACTATTATTCATAATATTACACTAACTATTCTCCTTCTTACAAATTGATGATACCTCATCAACTTGACTCCTCTAACTCATCGTTTATGACATTCTTTTGGTCGTATTTCTCCTATAAATCAATTAAATAGGCTAATATAGCCTCTTTTTGACTAAACCATATTCTCACGATCTTTTATACCACTTTTACTAACTTCTTAAACTATCAACCCATTTCATTGGATTGATTAGACCTCTCAAAACCCTAATTCCTCTCTAAATAGGATTAACTAGTCAAACCTAGTTTAATTAACCCTAAAAAATGATTAAAATATTCTAAACCTAGTCAAATCTTACTTTGACTCACCAATCAACTTTTTGACTCCCTTTTAGTCCCACAATCACCAAAATTTCCCCACTCTCCCAAATGGAAAACTATAAATAGCCCACTACCCCCCTCTCATTTCTAAGAACTCTCCTTCTTCCTAGCATAAACTATAGCATTTTTCTTAGGGTTTAGAGCTTATTTCATTTCTTTTATTAAGCTATTGATTTTTCCATTGCACTACACACCAAGCATTGAGTAAATGGGAAGAACCATTGGCCTTGAAGCCATTAATGGTGAGCTCCCATTCTCATAATCACAAACTGATTGCTTAGAATCCTTACTAGGTTCATTTTAAAGCTTTCAAGAATAGAGGATTACTAAATATGTTAGGTTGCTTGTTTTTTTCAAGTTTAATGTATACAAAGTGATGAATCCTTGTTTATTTCTTATCTGATGGTCCACTGACTAGTTTGTTAAGAGCCTTTGGGGTTTCTTTAGATATTCTTACCCCATGTCCATGGCTTTTGCAACTTTTCATTAAACACACATGGAAGGAGAGAAAAAAATACCTCTCTCCCCAACACTCTTCTCTTGGCATGAGATCACCCAAAAAAGTCACTCTTGGTGTGAGATCACCCAAAAAAGTCGTTAGTGGTGTGAGATTGCCGAAAAACCTCACTCTCATGGGCCTAAAAGCCTCATCATTAGCGGTAGAACACTCAAATCCTCAGCATCTCCAAATCACAACATGACAAATTTCTATCCTTTAATCTTTCATACATCAAGTGCACTCTTTCCTTTACACACTTTTACTTACTCATACATACATTACTCTAAGTTTTCATATACAAGGCTTTGAATAATTTATTTCTCTTCTTTTGCAGGTTCATTCTTATATGTAACAAGAAGCAACTCACATCAGCAAGCATAAGCTCCAACAACACGCTACTACACATACACTTCACCCCTAGGGTCCACTTCCCTTTCCTAGTTTTCATGCTTCACATTATGATCACTTCACGCTTCACTTGTCCAACTAGGCACGCTATCAGCTACACTCTTATCTACAAGAGTACAAGGTACACATATTCTATCTACTTTATGTTATCGAGTATTCACTCAACAACATAAAGTGGGGGAAAATGCAGACAAAAAATCTATGCACTTGGGTACATTTCTAGGTCATAAAGCATACTAATGTATAAATGATTCCTAAGCAATAAAATTAGAGGTTGAAAACTCCTTTTGGTCATTTGCTTTATCTCTTGCATTATTATTGGTCTTGCACATCTTACAGCTTTTTCAAAACTTAACTGATTTATCTTTTATGGTTTCAAACACTAGCAACCAGTTAGGAAAAAAGTACTCAGGTGCTCATGTCCTTCTTGACTCTCTCTACCATTTTCTTACCCTTTGGGTCTCTTTTACTTCTTGGGAATATTTTAGTACCTCAGGTTGACCTTTCAATTTTCAACTACAAAATTGAAACAAGGGAATCATATATATATATAATTATTTTCTTCTTCTAAATAAGAGGCCAAACATTATAAGCATTACCTATCATCACCTAAGCTTGCATCAAATGCAAAAGAGCATTAAAAAAACATTCATCTAGCACACTCATATAAGGGACAAGGGGTTGCACTGATATGTATACACAACATAGGAGGGGAAGTTAATTTTATTCCATCACACACATTTGCATACTTGGAGAAATCTAGATCTAGTCACTATCATAGTGGAACTCACACAAGGGTAGCCTAGGGCATCATTACAAACACATACACATAGAAATACGTGGAGTCTGAGATGTAGAGCAATTCTCGGTCGTAAGATTGCTCTTCTGGTGACCGTTGGGGTCAGTCTGAATCCCTGTTCTACATCTTCTTTATTAGGTTTGATGTCGTTTGTGGGCATGTGTAACTAGTTATCTATTTTATAGGTTACAGGTACAACCAACAACATTAGAACAAAACAAGAATGATAAATTAAGATCAACAACAAAGATTTTCTAGCCTAGAAAAGGCCAGAACATGAGCATCAAAGAAGACACTAACACCCAGTTTAGTCACTAACGCCCAAGCGTTCCTATCTTTCCATGGGCACTTATGTCCTATGCAGTTCTAAGTTTTAGAACCATTGGTGAGCCTTGAAGATACATTTTCTAGTCTGCTCCAGTAGTTGTTTAGTCCAGATCACTCCTAGGTTACACGGAATAAGCTAAGTCACCCTCCCTCTCTCACTTGATTGAGGTTTCATATTATTACATACTTATTTCTTGTGTCTTAATGTACTTTATCACTTGTATATCATTAGTTATAATAGTTACTCTAAAATAAGGTTTTATTCAATTTAAATTAAATCACAAATTAGAGTCCCCCAATATGTGTAGGGATAATATGAATAAGAGACATGATGTAGATAAAAAAATAATAGATGAGGTAGATAATGGGATTGGATAGTATGATGTAGATGATGAGTGAAGAAGTGATAAAAAATATAATCCATAAGATGGTAGTGAATGGATGATGTGAGCGTGGGGATGAAGTAAAAAAGAAATGTGATGAGTGTGGTGAATGTGTAATAATGTCAGGTGGACAAGGACATGAAATTAGATCAATGGGAGAAGATAAAGTGATATGAGGCATGGTTCTAGTGATGATATCAGGTGGACAAGGAGTGGAGAACATATTGATATTTAAAGGAAGTGTGAGCTCAAAGGGTGTGGTCTTGTGATGAATAGGTGTAATGAGACAATGGTTACAAGGAATATGAAGGGGTATGTAAGAGTGAATGCCAAAAAAATTAGAATGTAGGACAAAATCAAAATGATGTGAAAGTGTAATTAGATATGGAGGAGGCTTGTGAGGAAAATGTGTAAGAACAAATGGTAGTGTGGTTGTAATAGATGATGTGAAAAAAGGAGGAGTTAGTAATAAGAAGGGTTCTTGAACGAGTGGTGATGTAGAAGAATGCTCCAAAAGAGGGGAAGAAATGAGAACAACTATAGGTGACTTATCAGTAAGAGATGTAAGAACAAGTGGATATAAATAATAGGGAATATATGCAATATGAGTGTGAATGAACACAATAGATAGTATAAGATGAAATGGTAGTACTGTAAGCAATAATGGTGCCTAAATGAGTGATGATGAAGGAATTGAGATGCATGTGGAAGAGGTTTTTAAGATAGGTGAAGTGATGAGTGGAACCATATGTGATGAAGAGCATACTGTAGGTGTGGTAATGGGTTGTGTGGTAATTAGAGTGTATACGATCAAACCAAGTGATGAATTAGAGGATGTGGTGGGAAAGATAGAATCACACGATGATATAGATGATGGAAATGCAGAGAACTCATGAAATTAGGATGATGAGACTGCATCCAAAGTGGAAGCAAATGATGGTGTATATTGATAAGGGGATAAAATAGATGAGGAAACACGAGGTGTGCATGGTGATTGAGATATAATGGAAAATGATGATTCAGATGATGGATACATGACACATGGGGAAGAAGTGGGAATAGTTTTAGTGTGGGAAGTGAGTGGATTAGTGTTAGTAGGTGAATTGAGAGGAGATATAGCCTCAACAACAATGTCCTCCTTATTAAGAAGTTCATGAATGATGTTGCTGAGTTAGGGACATGAGTCATTAGAACGAACATCAGACACATGTTTCATGGGAGGAACACCACAATGGAGGGGGAATTTTATGAGAGAGATTGATGAGATGGGAATAAAATAACTTGTGAAGAATAGAATAAAATGACTCGGTCAAATGAGTGAATTTGCAAGGGGGTTAGATGAAAAAATGAGCTTGGGTAGAACGTGACAACTGTGAATATGTGGGTGTAGAATGTGGTGATATGTGAGGAGGATTTGGTTGGATGATGTTGTGAACATGGAAGTGTGATGGTGGAATAGGTGGAGGAGAAACCAAGATATATGGAAAGGTAGTGGGATGCCCAAGATGGACATCCTTGAGGCATTGTGTCATGTGTATGTCCTCATCAAATGTGTGTAGTGGATGAATTTTTACATGGTTTTAGATGTGAGGGAAATAAATTTTTGAAAAGAGGTCAATGAGCTTGAATTATGGGAGTGGAAGTGTGACGAGGTGAATTAGTGCATGTCAATGTGCATCAAATTTAATAATGGACTCATTATGGGATTGTCAAAGCATGTGAAGGTAAATTAGTGTTTCTTTGGGTGCAATATGGATGAAGAATTAGGATAAGAATGTGTCAACAAATTGGTTGAGTGTGTAAATGCTATTTTGTGGGAGGCTGAAGTACCAGTTAAGTGTTTGGCCAGTGAGTGAAATTGGGAAAGTACATAGGAGCATCACATTGTTATTCTAAATGAGGTGACATGCATAGAAAAAGAGATACAAGTGGTTTTGGGGGTCATTAATGTCATTGAATTTGTCAAATGTGGGCAATTTAAAATTTGATGAATAGGGGTAGCATGGTGCCATGGGGTGGATAGGATCATTACAAACTATGTGATAATTCGGTGTGGGTGGAAGTCCCCCAAAGTGGTGGGATTAAAGTTTGGCAATGTGGTCAAGGAGGTATTGGTGGAGCAAGTTGGGGTGAGAATGAACATGGAGGTGACTAAAAGCCATGAGGAATGATAGCCACACTTATAACTAGGATTGTGAAACATGAGTGAAAAGAATGAGTAAGATGAATAGAATGAAAAAATGTAAAGATGATATGACTGAAAATCCACAGGGAAGTTGCGACTGGATCTAGGATTTTTTTTGAAAAATGTCAGAATGTAGGAAATGTGATTGATGGAATATCGCAGGGAAGTTACAATTACAACCGAGACTAGGAAAAATTAGGAGTCAAAATGATTGTTAGAAATGGAAATGGAAGTGTGAGAGGATGTTATTAAGAACACAAATAGTAACAGAAGCGACTCGAAAATAGTGGCAATTAAGATGAGGTGTTTTCATCAGGATAGTCTTGTTTTTTTTGTTTTTCAGGTTAACTATGGTCCTGGTTAGTTTGGATTCCTATGTAAGGATATTTCTCTAACTATTAATGTTATCTAAAAAATTACCATTCACTATAAAATGTCTAGTCACAGAATTTACCCCTTGATTAATCAAGATGTCGTTGTTTCCACAAACAACATTCGATCTACCTCATAGGTAAAACTAGTCAATTAGGTTAGGTCATTGACACTTTTCACCTGTGAATCCTCTCAATGTACCTAATACTTCAGGATTCTTGTGGTACTCCTCATAATTTGTTTTAGAGCTTATGCCCAAGTAATTCCCATAGTTACATGGATGGGTATTTACCCTTATTTGAACATGTACTTAATGCATGTTTATTCTCGATTCTTTCCCTTAAGTATAAACAAGCATTTTTTATATTTTTGTAGAAACAAAATTATAGAATAGTTGCCCCTGTAACTACCCTGCAACTAGATTGTTAGATGTTTTGGTAGAAAAATCACAACATAGTTGCAGTTGTGAATTGTCTGTGACCAAATTTATTTTGTATTTTTACCAGATATAGAAAACCAAGTGTTAGATTTGCAACAGAAATGTTAGGGAAATTAAAAAAAATTGAAAAGACTATAAAACCCTAAAGAAGACACTAGTAAATTCAGTAAATAAAGTAATTTAACCACAACCAAAATGGTCCCACCGTGGTCACCAAAATGTATGCCTAGATTTGGATCATTTGCAAGATGTGTTAGTCAATATGAAATATCCAAATCAATACTACTAAATAAAATTGGCTTACGATGCCATTAAGAAGAGAAGGACAACCATGGGTTCTTTTAGTGAATAAAGTGGGTAAAATCTTCTTGATCTGAGTCTATAACTTGTACACAAACACAATTAGAAAAATGTTAGTTATTTTTGGTGGGTAGGGGACCTACCTAGATCAAATATCTAACCTTTTAAGGAGATAAAATATATTTTATTGAAGTAAAATGACAAAACAACGCATTAAAGTGAAATAGTATACTTGACTCAATCACATGCCAGTCACAATTACAATTCACTAAAAATCATATAGAGATCGCAAGACAATTGTAGTTGCGATTGGCACATATGTTAAAATATTGATAAAATAATGCTTGAGTAAGTTACACCTATCCTTTGTGATCCACCTTCACCACTCCAAGACCTGTACTACTAAAATATGTGAACAAAGAAGTAAAAACTCAAATATGGCCTCAAGTGAAAAAAAGAGTCATGGGGTTGGAATGATGGGGATGAGTGGTGTTTTATAATTTTCAAATGCGAAGGGGATTGTGACACATATGGGTGTAATTAACATAGGTTGGTGAGATGATAAAGGCCCATAGTGCCTTGGACATGCAAATGGGTAGGTGGTGTAGAAAAACTTAAATGTGGTTGGGTGAGGGTTAGTAAATGAGAGATGAGGTGTGTTTTATCACCATTTTATGGGGTTTTATATTTTTTAGTTACTTTTGTGGGATTATTTTATTTTTTGGGCTTATTGTGTTTTTGGTATTTTTGAATAAGAGATCTTATATGTAAGGCGCATTTTCTAGTGTCTATAGGTAGCTATAGAAAATAAACTAGTAAAAAGAATCCTTATCACCTGGCTTTCCCAAACCACCATTTGGAAGGTTTTTTCCCTTATGGATGGGGTCCCAACTAGTGTGGGTAGAGTTCTCAGTGTTGGTCACTTTTAAAGGATCCTTTTGATCACGAGTAAGAGTTTATTGAAGTGAAAAATCTAAAACTAGATGAAGAAACTTGTCTAAGTGGGAACGAAGATCCACCCATTTCATCAAGAGGGTAGAGAACCCCAACCTCTACATTATGCATATGGGGAGAGTGGTCATGCAAAGGATACCATCCATCTTGAATTTGGGAGTGATGGGGAGAATGTATTTTGCAGTGACATCTTCACCTTGGAATTCCCTCTGTGGAGGGTGAAGAATGTGGAGCATAAATAATTGTGTAGGGAGAATTGCCTCAATGGTCCAAGAAGGTTTGAAGATGATATACATCCGAATATGCCTTCATGGATTGCACTTGAATCTTATAGAATACATTGGAAGAAATCATATATTTATGCTAAAAAGATAAAATAGAATCAACAATAGAGTTAGAAAAAATGGAATATATTTATTTTCAAATAAAAAGAGAGTTTCCTCTTTGAAGGGGAGTAATGGATAGTCGCCTACAATGATATTTCTTCAAATAAATGGATTTTTCCTAAATTTTTATGTACCTTGCGATATAATGTATATGGGTAGATGGATATATCAACATGTGGAACACATCCCCTTTAGTTAGTTATATTTTTATAATATATGGGGTCACAAAGGAACTAGTTATATGGGGTAATGAATTGACCTACATTGGGATAAGGTGTTACCCATCCATTAAGAGTAATGTATACTTATATAAAGGATATGAGTATAATTATGAGATATTTCATGTGATATATGAGTTGAGTCTTCTACTTGGAAGAGGCATACTAGAGGTGTCTCCCTTGAAGTGGATTCCTATCTTGGGAGATTGTGGAGTTACTCTTTCCTTTAGGAAAATTGTATGGTGTTGCTCTACCTTAAGGGTATTCTTATATTATACATATAATAAATATTTGGGCATATTGGCCAACAAATATATCTTGCATGGTGTTAATATTGATTATATGATTCATATTTTTGAATTCTTATATGAAAAGATCTTATCAAGTAGCATTAAAGCATCGATCTAGGAAATTTGTCGAATGATACCCTAATTTTAGTGATTCACCTCTATCTTGAGATAGACTATGATTTTTTCAGTTTTTTTTTGCATGAAGTGGAGAAATCATTTAAGGAATCTACCTTAATTTTTTTTAGATTTTTAGGAGTTTTTTTGAGAAAAATATTTTAGTTTTAGGGTTATAACTCTAAGTTCAATACTTTGTCTATATCTTCCAAATGGTGATGAATTTTTCAGTGAATTTTTTGTGGAGTGGTGAATAAGATTCAGGAAAACCCCTCAAAATTTGTGTAATTTTGGATTTTATGTGAAAGAGTTACTGCATTTTTATCTTTTCTCAAAAACATTCTCCACAGGGCGAAATATTTGGAATTTTTATGAGTTTTTTACATTTTCAGAAATCTCTAAAAAATATAATAAAGGTTTTTTTTTTTTTTTTTGTAATTTTAATAAATTGGCCAAGCGATTTGGATATAAATGCTTCAAAATACACTTGGAAGAGTTCTTCTACCAAAGTGTCCCAAAAAACCTTATAAAACTAACATCACAAATCATCACAACTAGGGTTGTATCATTCATCATATGAGTGGTTTCCTTGTGTAAATCCTCAATGGATAGAATTTTATCATAGCCAACCCTTTGAGTTTGAGATTTTTATCACGGGACCATCAAAAGGTAATGTTTAGGATATTTTTTTATCACTCGTGGGAGGCTTCTCGATCTTTGAAAACCTAGTAATAATATATGAAAATAACTTCCACCATGTTCAAAACCTTTTGTAAGCCATTGGTTAGCTTATGTAGGACAAACTGTTTATCTTTAAGCATATGGAATAATTCCTTAAAAAACTTTTCACTCACTTTTATCCAATGTAGTCTAGGTTTGACTTGCACCCTTGAGCATTATAGGCATATGCAATTTGGAGGTGTTTCTATAATGTCAACACTCGTCATTGCAAAGGCTAGTGAAAAGGGCATTTTAGCTAAAATAATTAGTGATTGGCTCAACTATGAGGTGGTGGTAGTTTAATTCTAATGATATAAATAAGAAAGTTTCCAACCATAAATGTATAAGAACCATGTTGTGTGAATGATTGCGTCCATCCACCAACTAATCCGACTATAATTTCCTATTAGCTAGGGGACTACATTCTAGACTTGTTTAATGTTGGTTAAAGTGGGCCCGTGATGAAAAACTAGAGTATTGAGAAAAATACATATTTTGAATTTTAGGGTGTTTGAAATGTGATTCAATATGAAACATAACTGTCAAGTGGTCTAAAAGGTCAATATACAAAAAAGTATTAACCAATAATAGAATAAAAACAATGAATGAAAAGTATGGTTATATGGAGATCACAATTCGATTTGACTACTTGAAGAATCTTGTAGGTATTTGGCACAAGTTAGAACATGTGTATCAAATAGTTGAATTGTAGTGACATGAGTAACTAGGTCATAAAACCCAAATTTAGGATGCATTACATCCATGCTTCTCTCTCCCCAATTATCCATCACACAAGGAGGTGACCAAGCTTTTCATTTGACAACTCAGCCTTATTAAATGTACCATACAACACCTAATACACCTCCAGTAAATCATTTGCTAACCAATATTAAATATCCACCATTTCTATAAAGTTATTAGATGCATAAACATTTATTATACTAATAGAATAGTTCTCAATTTTTAATATCACCCAAAGGATGCAATTGATAGGGTCACATCTATGATTCACATAATGAGGATACCATTCCAATGAAATAAATGTAGCGATATCTCCACACCTTAAATCATGAATACAAGTTAGGGATAAAATATTCTCCCAATTAACTTAAGTGACAGATGTAAGTAAATACCTAATTTCACTTTTTATGTGAATATTTTCATTCCTTTTTAAGTTTTAAGAATGTTTCTAATTAACATACATAAAAAGGATGAAATAATGCAACAAATGTTTATTATGATTTAATTAACTTCCAAAATTAATTACACAAATCAGAATAATACTTTTTAAAGTGACTATTGATCTATCAACTATAAAAAACACAAG
This sequence comes from Taxus chinensis, assembly GCA_019776745.2. Classification (NCBI taxonomy): domain Eukaryota; kingdom Viridiplantae; phylum Streptophyta; class Pinopsida; order Cupressales; family Taxaceae; genus Taxus; species Taxus chinensis. The sequence goes on along the minus strand of CM034153.1, from coordinate 517,434,691 downwards.
GGATAATTACACTAGTTGATTTTGTGTGGATCTAGAAGATTCTAAGTGATATGAATGCAAAAACAAGATGATATGAGACTAAAAATGTTTCGTTACAGAAATTGGCACCTAATATTGAACTTGGTCAAAAATGTACAACTAGGGCAAGAACGTTCGTATGATCCTAACCCTTTTGTATGGTCTTGGACCTACTTAGAATTTAGGTCTACAACTTCTTGAGTGCTTCACCTTCGTGGAAATTAATTTCATTATGTGTCGGTTTTCTTTTATCACCTTCATAATGGCTTTGCAAACTCTTATCAAACCCTATATTCCTTCTAGTGCACGAAGGAGATCCTATAAAAAAAATTAGGTGGGTTGTGGGTACCCCCGTGCACTGTTGACATTGCCACTACACCAGAGAGGGCTCAAACTACACGTCATTCTCCTAGCATGTGATATCTACTATAGTGCAATCATAACTTGACAATTATGATTTGATAATGTTTTTCTTGAGTTTTACAATTGTTCAAATACTTGGGAAGGGTCACTTTTCTTGCTTGTATAATGAATATGGAGACTCCTAGACCTAGAAGGAGATATCAAATCAGTAGAAGGTGCTTTTGTAATAGATGTGAATGAGTTATTTCATAGTTTAGGTAGCTTGGAGTTCCTTTTGTGTTTAATTTTACACGAGGAGTTATTAAAGTGCCAAGTTCCTAAATGAGGTATGTGATTTAAAAAAAATATATTTATTAAACCCTAATTGTAGAGTAACTGAATGTAATTATGACATACAATTGATAAATGTAATATGACACAAGCAATAAGCGAGTAAAGTACAAAACCATAAGTAATAGGTGTAGAAAGAATGACTTATCTAATTTACGCATTTTATGGGACTGGTCTGAGGTGGAAAAACTATTGAACAAGAAGTGAAGAGTGTCGTAAATTCTTAGGATAAATTACAACCTATAGGAATATGGCTACACATGGGCGCCCTCGGCAGGACAGGGTTGCTTGGGTGCTTAGAGCTTGGTCTTTGATTTTGGTCACATAACTGTGTATTTATATAATTCCCTTATTTGAATTTCGTAATTGACAAGTGGAAGGATGACCCATAAGTGGAAAAGGTGCCCAAAAGATAAAAGAGACCCAAAATAAGTGAGTAAGGTGGAAATGTTGAGTTTTGGAGCTCAATTACTTTAGATTAGCATGTTATATTAAACTTGTAGGAAAGCACAGTAACCGACATTGGTCACCTATGACCAGCATCAGTCAGGAAAGGAGGAACCAAAATCAGTTAGGGCTAACCAAAGTCAGTTACTTGTGCACGGGTGTTTTATTCTACTCACGAGAATTAGATCTATTTTTAGTATTAAAGCAAATCTATTGATTGTAATTACATGGCTAAGTGCCATAAGTTTGCATATGCCTATATAAGATGAAATGTAGAGTTTATAAGTAAGAGGATTGTAAGAATTGATGATTATTGTGAGAATAATTATGAGAGAGATAATTCTTGGAGAAGGAGAAGTTTGGGAGAAAGAAAGTACTATACATTTGAGAGGTGTGGAAGATTGTAAATATTCATTGTATATCTTCTGAAAGCTTTGGATAATAGATTGGCTTGTTTCTTGGTGGATGTAGCCCACACTGGGTGAACCACGTTAAATCTGGTGTTGATTTATATCTCTTGTTTTGTATATTTCTTCTGGTAGAATATCTGCTTTTATTGCATGTATGCTTAGATATGATATATTATCTATACAACCTTTTGCTAACCCCAACAACTGGTATCAGAGCTTTGTTTGATGGTTTTTTATGTTGAAAGATTTACTCACAAAGGGTTTTCTGATTGAGTGGGAACTACAACAATGATAGAAGAAAAAAAATACAAGGTAAAGAAGTTTGACAACCAAAATTATCAATTATAGAAGATGTAGATTGAGGATTATCTATATCAAAGAGATTTGTACTTACCGTTGGATGAAAATTCTAGACCTATGAAGATGACTGATGAAGAATGGAAAATTCTTGACATAAAGGCTTTGGGATCTATAATATTGAGCCTGGCAGCATCCGTGGCTTCCAATATTACAGAAGTGAATTCTACGGTAGAGTTAATGAAATCTCTTGCTAATTTATATGAAAAACCTAGTGCTTCAAATAAAGTTTATTTGATGAAGAAACTATTTAGTTCTAAGATGCATGCAGGTGGATTTGCATCTAGTCATTTGAATGATTTCCTATCTATTGTAAATAAGTTAAAATCGGTTGATATTCCATTTGACGATGAAGTGAAAGTGATTTTATTCTTATGTTCTTTGCCTGATAGTTGGGATAACTTGGTAATGACTGTTAGTAATACAACATCTGATAATAATATTTTGAAGTTTGATGATGTGGTTAGTATAATCTTGAATGAAGAAATTCACAGGAAAAGTACAGAGGAATCATCATTTGGGAATTCTTTGAATGTAGAAAGTAGAGGTAGGTAGAAGGAGAGATCTAAGAGTAAGAATAATGGGAAATCAAAGTCAAGGGATGGCAGATCTAAATCCAGAGGTAAGGGAATTACCTGTTGGAAATGTGGAAAGAAAGGACATGCAAAGAAAGATTGTTGGTCAAAGGATAAAGAGGACCAACACCTAGACAAAGGTAAAGAGTCAAATAAAGATGCAAATACTGCATCAGAGGTAATGTAATATGCTCTTATTATTTCTTTGGATAATAGAATAGAATCATGGGTTTTAGATTCAGGAGCTTCTTTCCATGCAACCCCTAATAAGGGTTATTTTAGAAATTATGTCCAGGGAAATTTTGGACATGTTTATTTGGGTGATGATGAACCTTGCAATATTACTGGTAAAGGGGAAGTTCATCTAAAATTATAGAATGGAAATACATGGGTATTGAAAGATGTGAGGCATGTGCCAAGCCTCAAGAGGAATCTTATTTCTATAGGGCAACTAGGTGAAGTTGGTTGCATGGTTACATTCACAACAGACTCTTGGAAATTCACCAAGGGTGCCTTTGTTTTGGAAAGAGGTAAGAAGGTAGGAACGTTATATTTATCTACCTGTGTTATTGATTCCTTTTCTGTGTTATCTACTTCAGATTCAGATGCATGCATGTGGCATAATCGGTTGGGCCATATGAGTCAAAAAAGAATGCAGATCTTAAAGGCTAAGGGTAAGTTATCATATTTGAAAGATTTAGATCTTGATTTCTGTGAGCATTGTATCTTTGGAAAGAAAAAGAGAGTGAGATTTCTCAAAGTTGGGGCAACTAAGAAGGAGAAAAATTGAAGCTTGTACACTCATATGTGTGGGGACCAGCCCAGGTAGCTTCTCATGGAGGATCCCAGTATTATGTTACTTTCATTGATGATGCTACAAGAAAGGTATGGGTTTATTGTATTAAACATAAATCTGATGTTTTTGATACTTTTAAAAGATGGAAAGCCCTTGTTGAGAATGAATCAAATTAAAAGTTAAAGTGCCTTAGATCTGACAATGGTGGTGAATATTGTAACAAGGATTTCAATGATTATTGTTCAGTGAATGGAATACGTAGAGAAAGGACAGGTTCCAAGAACACCACAAGAGAATGGTGTTGCAGAAAGAATGAACATGACAATCATGGAACATGCTAGAAGTATGAGGATACATGTTGGATTGCCCTTGCAGTTTTGGGTAGAAGCAGTTGATACAACAATTTATTTGATTAACCATGGGCCTTCAAGTTCACTAGATGGAGGAATACCAGAGGAATCTTGGACTGGAAAAGAGGTAGATCTTTCTTTTCTTAAAGTTTTTGGTTCAAAATATTTTGTGCATATTGATAAGGAAAATAGGAAAAAGTTGGATGAAAAATCCAAGAGATGCACTTTCATTGGTTATGGATCTGGTGATTTTGGATTCCATTTTTGGGATTTAGAGAATTCTAAAATTATTAGGAGTCGTGACATTGAATGGAATGAAAAGAGAATGTACATGGATCAAATTTTGGTACCCAAGGATGAACCGGTTGAGAAGTTTGTGAATGAAAATGAACTCTTGGATTTAAAAATAATACCGACAGGGTTACACAGTAATCGGTGTTAGTTGACCCATGACCGACATCTGTCAACTAAATCGGTATCAGTTACAGAACATCCAAATCAGCATCGGTTAGCAGAACCGGTGTTGGTTATAGGTGACCAGCGTCGGTCACTGTCAGAATTGGAAACAAATGTCAAGGAGGTCCAAAATGAGCCTCTGGTACCCCAAACTTCTGTGAGAAGGTCACAAAGGGTAAGTAAACCTCCAGAAATATTTACACCTTCTCTATCTTATTTATTATTGACTGATAATGGTGAACTAGAAAGTTTTGAAGAAGCAATGTAGGATAAGACCCACATGTAGTGGGAGCATGACATGGATGAGGAGATGGAATCCTTGGAATAAAACCAGACTTGGGATTTGGTTAAGTTGCCAGCAGGTAAGAGGACATTGTAGAACAAGTGGGTTTACAAGGTCAAGGAAGAAGAGGGTGGATAGAAAAGATATAAGGAAAGGCTTGTAGTAAAGGGATTTACACAAAAACAGGTATTGACTTTGGTGAAATATTTTCTCTTGTTGTTAAAATGACTTCCATACATATTGTATTGAGTTTAGTTGTAGTACATGATTTGCATTTAGAGAAACTAGATGTGAAGATGACTTTCCTTCATGGTGATTTGGATGAAGAGATTTATATGTAACAGTCACTTGGGTATGAAGTCAAGGGTAAGGAGAAATTAGTGTGCAGGTTGAAAAAGAGTCTATATGGGCTCAAGCAAGCTCCAAGGCAATGGTACATGAGGTTTGATAGTTTTATGCATGAGCATGGTTATTTGAGATGTGAATCTGACCATTGTGTTTATTTCAAGAAGCTTGAAAATGGGAGCTATATTATTTTGTTACTGTATGTGGATGATATGCTTATTGCAGGATCTAGTATGCAGGACATTGGTGAGCTTAAGGGAAAGCTAGCTCACACATTTGCTATGAAGGATTTAGGAGCTGTAAAAATAATCCTTGGCATGTAAATACATAGAGACAGGAAGAACAAGAAATTGTATTTGTCTCAGGAGGCTTATATCAATAAGGTGTTAGAAAGGTTTAACATGCAAGATTCAAAACCTGTAAGTACACCTATGGCTGGACACTTCAAATTGAGAAAAGATCAGTGTCCTTCATCACATGAGGAGGTCAAATACATGACACGAGTACCATATGCTTCAGCAGTTGGGAGTCTCATGTATGCTATGGTTTGTACCAGACCATACATTGCACAGGTAGTGGGAGTTGTGAGTAGATTTATGGCCAATCTCAGGTAAAGAGCATTGGAAAGCAATCCAATGGATACTCAGGTATTTGAGAGGGACATCTAGCATGTAGTTATGCTATGGAGGTTCAGATATTTATTTATGTGGCTATGTTGATTCAGATATGGCTGGAGATCTGGATGGTAGAAGGAGCACTACTGGATATATTTTCATAGTAGGTGGGATGACAGTTAGCTGGATTTCAAGATTACAGAAGGTTGTGGCTTTTGTCTACTACAGAGGTAGAGTATGTTGCAGCTACAGAGGCTAGCAAAGAGATGATATGGATGAGAAGGTTCATGGAAGAGTTGGGAAAGGAGCAAGATGATTGTAAATTTTTCAATGATAGTCAAAGTGTAATTCATTTGGAAAAGAACTCAACATTTCATTCAAGAATGAAACACATTCAGTTGAGGTATCACTTCATACGGTAGGTATTGGAGGATGGGCAACTGAAACTAGAGAAGATTCATACAAGTGAAAACCCTGTGGATATGCTAACGAAGCCATTAACAAAAGATAAGTTGGAGCTACACTCCACTTCTGTTGGTCTTTGAGTTTGAATACTTGAAGAGGAAGAAACAAAGATAAGGAAAGGATCCAAGAATGACGTTGTATAGGTATAGTGCAGTAATTTATCTCCAAGTGGGAGATTGTTGAGTTGTGGAGCTCAATTACTTCAGATTAGCATGTTATATTAAACTTGCTAGAAAACACAGTAACCAACATTGGTTATGGAGGGACCGACATCGGTCACCTATGACCGGCATCGGTCAGGCAAGTAGGAACCAACATTGGTTAGGGGCTAACCGGTGTTGGTTACCTGTGCGTGGGTGTTTTATTTAACTCACAGAATTAGATCTAATTTTAGCATTAAAGCTAGATCTATTGATTATAATTGCATGAATATAAGTGCCCTAAGTTTGTATATGCCTATATAAGTATGAAAGATAGTGTTTAGAAGTAAAAGTATTGTAAGAATTGAATGATTATTGTGAAATAATTGTGGGAGAGAGAATTCTTGGAGCAATGTAAGGATAAGCTAGAGAGAACCAAAGTATTATACATCCTTGTGTATTTTTCTTCTGGTTGTAAATCTTCCATTGTATATATTGCTTGTATGCTTTGGATAATTGAATATATCTGTATACAACATTGGTGTATGTATAACCCCAACACGCTAGTGTCTGTGAACCACGTTAAATGCCTAAGGTGTAAATTTACATGCAAACTGAGCGAGTAAAGGTGTAAGACTGAAATAAGCAATAGAAAGGAAAGAAATGTCGCCAAAGAAATAGGTTAATCAGTACTTTTCTAACTTAGGAATCATATGAATAATAGTATGTAACTAGGAATAGATAAGTACCCAAAGTACATGATTTTGTGTCTACACCTAGGCGTTGGTGGCATGGTTGGGCAGCTGGTAGGGTCTAAAGCCATAGAATAGGTAAAGCAAGTGAAGTCCCATAATGGACTAGTGGGGGTTTGCAATACCATAGAGACAACAATAAAGACAAAGAAAGAAGGCCAAAGATAGTAGTCAATTACTAGTTTTCTCGCTTAGGAATTATATGAATATTAGTATGTGATTAAGACCTAGAAATGTACAAAAGTGCATAATTTAGTATCTACATTTACCCCCACTTTGTGTTTTTGATTGAATACTTGATAACATAAATTAGACAATAGATATGTATACCTGATTTTTCCATGTAGATTGATGACAACGATAGCGTGTCAAAGAAGATTAAGTGAATCATGGAGTGATGTAAAAAAATGAAGCGTGGAATACTAAAGATGAGGAAATGACCCTAGGGGTGAAGTGTATGTATTATCTCATGTTGTACTTATTGTCATTGTCGTTTGATGTGTTAGATGATGTGCTTGTTGTTTCATCATTACGGGTGAGCTTGAAAAAAGAATAGAAAAAGAAGTAGTCAAAGATCATGTATATGTAATTTTTGCATCCGAGTATGTAAAGCATGTGAGAAAGTGTGTAAAAGTAGTAACATGGAAAGTATGCACCTGATATAGTGATGAGTAAAAAGGATTGAAAGTCTTCTAAAACATTGGATAAGAGACACTTTTTTAAGGCAATCTCACGTCAAGAATGAGTTTTTTGCGTGATGTCATGCCAAGTGTGAATTTTTTGCGTGATCTCACAACATGACAAAGAGCAAGTGTTGGGGAGAGAGGTCTAGTGTTATTCTCCATCCTTGACTACTTCCTCGAAATTTATACACTACTAAAAATGGTGTGATCCTGCTTTGTTCCTAGTTGTCCCTAATCAAGTTCCCAAATCCAATATTTTTTTTGATTGAAGATGGACAGATATAGAACACATTTTGATTATTGGAGAATTATGTTTGTACTAAGAAAACTAATTATGTAAACTATTGTGAACCATGTTGATATGAGAATAGTTTTGTGTGTGCCCTTAAGACATTAACACCTAGGGGAGGACATAGGCACCCATGTGCTCTTGGCTATAGCTTAGGCAGCTGTTGTCTGTGTGATGCCCTGAGGACCCAAGTCAAATTTTGGGTCCATTATGTGACTACATGACTAATATGTTCATGCTACTGTGTAGGCCTAAATTCTAACTACATAGCTCTCAGTTGTTATATGGGGTGACTGATTCACCTAATGATATTCACCCCTCGTTTGGGGGTGCATGTCAAATCGCTATGAGTATGTGGCCCAAAGGAGAGGACCTAAGTGCTAAGTTTGTAATTGATATCCCTATTATGGAGAGAATGGGCTTGGTATAGAAACTAAATCACATACAACCATAGTGGCTAGAAAAACGTGTTAATGCAATATAACGTAGCAAATAGGTCATATATAAGACAAAGTGTAATCTAGCAAAGTGTGCATAGACATATGTAGACCGCGAAAATTAGGTTGAAAAAATGGGTCATCGCTTACAATATCACAAGACAATCAAAGTGCTGAAGCGACCAAAAGCATGCAAGTAATGAACAAGCAAGACATAGGGCATAGCCTGTACAAATAATAGTCATACAAGTAGAAAGCAATGGATAAAAAAGTGTAACAGAAAGCTATGGTGGAAAATATTTCTTGTAAGGAAAATGTTGCACATGAAGCACCTATTAGCATGTTAGAAAGATAAAAATTATTTCAAAGCATGTATGTACCGATAGAAAATGGTGTCCTAAGAAGTAGAAGCAAGTATAATAATGAAATAATAACACCTGTAATGTGTGTGAAATTAGATGCCTCTAGGAGCCTTAGTGGGACTGGTAAGAGGTACAGTGTCAACCATCATTGGAGTGTGTACGGATTTGTAAGAAGTTTACATTCATAGCTAGAGAACAAGTGAATGTGTATGTGTATATAGAAAATATATTGACATACTAAGTATCTGGCTAACATAGTAAGCAAAGCATAACATGCAACTAGTATAGGAAAAAAAGAGTAAGTGCAACCAAGATATGTAGTATGTAGTGTGTATGAGTGTGATGGAGTGACATGCAATGTGTGAATGTGATAGGAGTAGTGTGCCCCCCAACGAATGTGTATGAGTATGAGATGAGGTTCATTTATAAAAGACCCCTAAAGAATCAATAATGAACCATAAAACAAGAGTGCGTCATAGGGTAATGGTTTGAGAATGTGTGCTATAAAGATAGATCATGAAGCATAAAGTGTGGAGTGTGAATGATGGTGAGGTTCATTTTATATTTCGACCCTCAACATTCGAGTATGAACCGTGGAACTAGAGTGCGTCATAGGGTAATGAATGATGAAAATTGTGTATCAAGATGTATATGAGAGATGAGATGTAAAGCATAGAGTGTAATGTGTATGTGTAGAGACTAGAAATAAGTAGATAATGATTAAAGGGGGGTAGAAAGCGCGATGCCCCCCATGTGTGTGATGGAAAGTATGTTATCCAATGAAAGTGAAAGGTAGAGGATCCTCCACCCGATGTCTGAGGAGATAAGGGCATGTGACAATGCTCTAAGATCATGGTGGTGTATGTGAATTAATTATGTATATGTGTTAAGGTAGCCCTATGTGGTGAAAGAGGTGGTGAAACACCTATGTGAAGAAGACCAATGAGATAAAGGAGGTGATGTGAACACCTATTTGAAAAATACCTATGAGGTGAAGGAGGTGATGTGAAAACCTATGTGAAGAAGACCGACGAGGTGAAGGAGGTGGTGAGCACCTATGTGAAAGACTAGTGGACATATGAAGGCATGACAACAATCGTGAAGTGGGACATGTGTGAAAAATAGGAGAACTAGATGTTGAATGTGTCTTAGCTTTGAGAGGTCGACAGAGGCCTAGATAGCTGATAGTTGGTGGAAGAATGTTCATCAAGAGGAGGAAGATGCAATGGTGTGCATGGTGGAACACCTTTAATAGTGATTACTTGCTTATTATGTATGAAATTGAGACACATATGATTTTTGGATGGAATAGCTTGAGAAGATGCGTAGAGCCACTGGAGACCTAAAGAGCATGTGAAAACCTTTGATTGAAGATGCCACAATTGAATGGCACAAAAGCATGGTGAGAGGCCCAACTGTAATGGGCATTCTAAATGCAGCCAAAATATTTAGGAGATGGATACGAAATAACAGACATTGGACATTTGATAGTCCAGAAGGAGTGCAATAGAGCACACAGAATATAGGAAGCTTCTGGATAGATCATGGTATTATTGATAGTGTATGGAGCCAATATAAGCATTGATGTGTAATGAATTGGAAGAAAATTGTTGCATGATAGTCATAGATCGGAGAAATGTAATGGTAGGTGGTGATGTGTCAATCAAAAGTGATAAGAAAATAAAGGGGACCCGATGAAGGGAGGGGGCACAACATGATATGTATGATGTAGACACCTAAGATTCCACTAGCTTACAATCTGTATGTGCCAAACCCACACAGGGTCACTCTCAAGGTTCTTGCCAATTTCATTATAATTAGTGATTTTCACTAATTAACTAGTGTTTCTTACCACTTTGGCTAATTGACAGCACATTGTTGCATGGAGCTCTAACGAATTATTGTCACATTCAGAATTCCACTTTACATGATGATTCGTAAGTTTGAAGCAATGATCGTTAAAAATAGTCCAATGTATTGCATGATATTCAGCTAATCTAAGCCCATTTTGCTTCAAAATGTTTTGATCAATATACCCTGACTATTGAATCAAACCCCTCTTCCAGAGGTGGTCAAAGAGTCACCCCACTATCTCTCCACAATGTCTCAATAAGGTTTAGGGAGCTGGATCCTGAGCCTCCTAGTTGACCCTAATTCAGTTGAATGTAAGGCTCCTCACATCTTAATCACTTGATAATTCACTAATTTTGATTAACAGAGGCTTAATCATGATTATCAATTCTAAATATTGCTTCAGTAATTTTAGTCCCACACGCACTTGAGATGTTAATTTAGATCCCTGAAATGGATTAGAACTACAAATAAAGACTACAGTACTTGACCTTCCAGCTTTACACCATAGAGAGTAGTTTGATTTGCATCTCATATTAATACATATGATTTATAGCCAAGCTCAATCCTTGCCTAAAGTCTTCGATGGGGTTTCAGTAGATAACACTATCCAATAATGGTGGCATGTAGGGCATTTGGAGAGACCATTTCACCTTGCTTTTCAGATTAGCAACCATCCAAATTTGATTTCACTCTTAGGTCTAGATTAGGCCCATGTATAAGGTAATTGAACATATTCCAGTAGGCATGCTTCAGTTAGATTTTGAATTATATTCATGTTAATGCAAGTATCTGCATTAAGATTCTATCTTTAGTGTTACATATCCTAGACTTAGAGCCTTGAGCAAGAGGTGGATAATGGTGTTATCCTTAAAATATGTTAGTCAATGCAATAGGTAGATTGTAAAACCAACACATAGGGTGTTATTCAAGTACTGATTAGTCAAAGATATTAGCGAAGCTTGTGTATGACCATCCGCATAATCTAGACATGCCACATGAAAATTCATTGAAGATTTCTGAAGGGTCTCCATTGTTATCATTGACTGATGGTCAGCTTAGGGGTAATGAAGATGGAAGAGGGAGCTCCAGTGAATTATTGTCAGTGAATGATCTTGTGCATAAGGATGTTTGAGTTTGAAAGGAGTGAGTCAATGGATATGCCCAATAGCATTGATGATAATCACATGTTCACATTTTCATGGACATGAATTTATAAGATGCTGAGGGTGAGATGGATCAAGATTGAGAGTCTGGTGGACCAGAAGTAATGAGACTGGATCAAGATGTAAGAGGTGGTCGAAGGTTTCCATTGAATCTGGTTCAGGAGGAGAGATGACAAAATGACAGTTGCCTTCTCTTTAAGTAGGTGGCAAGGGTAGAAGGATGTTGAATGTTGTACTTAGGATTGAAACCTAGCAAAAGAAGAAGAAGAAGAAGAATCTTAGATATATTGAGTGGCCTACCTCATAGAGAATAGTTTGACTTCAAATGCTAAATTGTGTAGCACTTATGACATAGTTGGTCGAAAGGAGAGGTATTCAAAGCATAGACAATCTACCACCTAAAATGGTTCCCTAAGAGACTATCTAGAAACAAGATAGAAAGTACCATGCAAGTTCTAGAAATCAGCGAGGCCTACATTTGTCATCTTAGCTAGGTTATTCTTAAATCAAGCATAATACATAATCAAGAACTAGATGTTCTTCTAGATCGCCTGTTTAATTTAAGTGGACCTATCAAGTCTAATGGCAATCAAGAATATTGTTAGTGCTTTGATATTTCATTGAAAAATAAGAAAGAAAAGCATCGGCCAAGCTGCGTGAAAAATGTTACTGAATGAACAGGACTTGAGAATCGTAAAACCAACACAGTAACATAGGATCTATGAAGACTTTGAGGAAATAACTTTGCTCAAGGGAAAGTAGGTGATCAGGTCCACATAATAGGTAGGAGGATGCCACATGAAATATCTTGAAGGATGCTCTTGAGGGTTCAACACATGGGCATTGAATATGGGATAGATTAGGGGTGAAAAAGTTGAGAGGAAGTGCATAAGCAGAAATGGTGAGTTTAGAAAGGAGTATGAAGTTAGCTTTTGGAAGAGTCAAGAGATTGTCCTCAAGTGGCGTGAAGTAGCTAACTAAAGTTGACGGTGTATTTGAACTTGTAGATCCCGATGATTAATTAGAATCCAAGTGCATGGGTGTATAAGCTTTTTAGATGGAACCGATTAGTGTGCTTTAGAAGCATTAGGAAGTGGAGGATAGGAGTGGTAGAAATAGGAGAGGAAGTAGGAATGTTGAGAGGTTGAGTAGGGGAGGCCAATGGTAGCCATAATAAGAACCTAACAAGAGGTACTGATAGGAGTATCTCGAGAGCATTGGGAACAAAAGGTCGTTAATTAGGGTACTGAGATTGGATAGCGTGAATATAAAAAGTATTAGCTTAATGTAAAGCAATTGGCAAAAATTAGTGAGCTTGTCTAATTGTTAATTGATCAACATTAGTCGTCAATTTTGTGGGATATGAGTTCATTAGCTATCATAGGTTTCATGTATCCTTTATATTAGCATTATGCGAGCTAGAAAAGGGGTTATCAGATGTCAACCATCAACCTTACGAATAGTTATGAAAAAGATTGAGGATTAAGCTCAATGTAGGTCTTAATCAGATAACCAGGGACAACCACTTTAGCGATGTGAACAGGCATGAGAAGAAACCCTAAAGAGATAGGTTGGATTCGAGCGACGGGTTCACTAAATGATTTAATAAAAATAGATAGTTATTAAACCCTAATTACAGAGTCACATATGAATGTAATGAATGTTATATAACTGTTACATGTAATATGACACAAGACAATCAGCTAATAAAAGTATGAAACACTTAAGTGTAAGAGGTGTGGAAAGGAATGGACTTAGTATCATTTATACATTGTTTGGGACTGGTCCGAGTTGGGAAAAGTGTTGAACAAAAAGTGAAGAGTGTCATGCAAATGCTCAGGATAAATTACAGACTGTAGGAATATGACCAGAACATGGGTGCCCATGGTAGGACAGGGGCGTCAAGGCACTGACAACCTCTAATGGGCACCTATGGGACTACAAAAATGGTCAGAACTTGATCTTCATTGGAGTGTCACACAAGTGTCTCAAGTATTTTGTTGTTGATTGCCTATGTGTTGCAATATGATCACTGAGGTGCATGTGACCTGCAAAAAAAAGGTTCACTTGTAAAACCCACAATACCACATCCACTCCAAAAAAATAAAGATGCAATATGGGGATTCAGACTAACCCCAATGGTCACCTGAAAAAGTGAGCTTACAACCAAGCATTACACTACATCTCAGACTCCATGTAGTTTTGGTGAGTGTGTGAAAGAATCGTGCCCTAGGATGCCCTTGTGAAAGTATACTTGAGAGCAGGTTGTAGCTAGATGTAACAATGTAGATAGATGTGTGGATGGAATACATAAATTCCCCTTCCTATGTTGTGTATGCATAAAATGCAGTCCCTTGTCCCTTGAATGGATGCTATATGGATGCCTTGGAGTGATTTTAGTGCCTTTGGATACAAGATTATGTGATGATAATATATGCTTAGAGTTTGGTCCTTGATTTGGGTCACATAACTATGTATTTATATGATTCCCTTGTTTGAATTTCGTAACTGACAATTGGAAGGCCAACCCATAAGTGGAAAAGGTTCTCAAAAGATAAAAGAGACCCAAAATAAGTGAGTAATGTGGAAAAGGGTCAGGTGCACCAAGAGGGAACAGGGGGTGCCTCGACGCTCTTGTCTTTGTTGGGTGCTAGTGTCTGGAGATATAAAAGATAAATAAGTAAAATACAGAATTGGCTGTAAGGTGTGTAAGACCAAATAAAAAATAATAAACATAGAAAATAAGCCAAAGAAAATTGTCAATTACTAGTTTTCTTTCTTAGGAATCATATGAATTCATGTATGTGTTTAGGATCTAGAAATGTACCCAAGTGTGTGATTTTGTATCTACAATATGTTTTACTTACTTATATATGCTTTGGAATGTTGTTATGTCATGAAATGCCGACCAAGGGGATGTATTTTCTCACAAGAATGTGATAGAATAAAAAAAACTATCCAAAAGCATATCATCCTAAAACTGTACAGTAGGGTCGATTTGTAGAATTGTAAAACAAACCAAAACTGGTGATTTTGATTGGGAGGGGAAACATGTTTTGACTTTTATGGGTTAAAGGATGGATGTTTCTAATGTTTTTTATGTTTTTAATCTTTAGAAACTTACAAAATAGAGGTGTGTAAAGATAAACAAGTAGTCGAAGAGCTATCAGGCTGTGCTAAGTGAAATTGAGGAGAGTGCATTTGTACATGCAAGTGTACAATGTCAAGATCAACAACGTCAAAGGATAGATTACCAATTTTTTTGCTAAATGTCCCCACTTTAAGTATAAAATAAAATTACATTCTTAAAGGAAAAGATACTAAGTAGGTAGACACACTTTGTCTTTGCTCACAATAAATTTATTTTGTAGTGTCCCATTTTGTTGGTTTTGGCAAGCTCTAAAATGAAACTTGTAACATAGAGTGTTGTCAATGCCCAAGATAGGAAACTAAAATTTTACTCAAAATGTAATGAAAGTAATGTAAAGAAATTTGTTACAAGAAATATCAAAAGAGATGCAAAACATGGAAGGAATACACCTATTTGTTTTGCAGAGGGAATACGCTCCCATTCTTGTGCCTTGGAAATTCCAGATTTGTTTTTATGAGATTTCCATGGTGTGATGAAGTGTTGATTTTATTTGGGAAATTGTGTGAATTTATTGAAATCCAACGTTTCGGGTCACCAATCTAGACCCATCATCAGAGACAAACAAAATAAAATAATATGTTAACATTGTTGAAGATATTTTTCTCAATAAATAACAATAGAAAAGGAAAATAAATTTAGTCGGCCAAGCAAAGGCAATTAAAAAACTTTGATAAATCTAAAAACTAATGACAGAAAAAATTATTTTATTTTATTTTAAAAAGGACATTGAAAAGAATGAAGAAGCTAAATTTAAAGATATAAGATAAGTAGAGAAAAAGCACAAGGAAATCTCAAAGAAAGGTAGATAAGAAAGAAACTAAAAGCTCAAAATATTTATTTTTACATATTAAATTAAAAAAAAATATTTATACACAATAAATTAAAAAGAAAAAATAGTTATTTAGGGAAGCCTGCAATTACTGGTTTCCAAGTATTGCTTAAAAACCAACTTTTATCCCTATTAATGTTATTATCATGGTGCATGATTTCAATGGCTTCACGAAGATGCCTTTTTACAAAGTTTTCTTTTGTGGTGATAACACTAACTAAATCCATACAGATGGTGTGCTTAGTATTGAGAGAATGTTTTTCTAAAGTAGAATGCTCAATATGGTCATATTTAATGTCTTTATCATATTCATTAATACAAGTTTTAATTGATTGCCCCATTTCACCAATGTAAGGATTTCCACACAAACATTTAATCATATAAACACCACTATTGAGGTTGTTATCAATTTTATCTTTTAAAGAATTGAGGTTCCTTTTTAGGGTGTTGATAGTAAGGAATGACGTTACAATGCCTTTTTTTTCAGAATTTTAGCAATTTTATCAATGGTGTTCTAAATAAAAGGTAGGAAAGCTTTTATATTATTAGAATCAGGAAAATTAATATTAGGATGAGGAGGGTTACATAAGTTCTTAAATGTATTAGCAATCACATAATCATTATAACCATTATTTTAAAAAAGTGTTATAAAGGTGGGAAAATTCATGATTAAGGTGCTCGCTATCAAAAATCCACAAAGCCTTGGAGGTTAGTGTTTTTAACACACCATATTTTTGTGATGGGTGATGGTGTGATTCATCCCTAAGGTAACAGTCTGTGTGTGTTTTCTTTCTAAATACACCATAGGCGAGAGTGTTATTCTCTTTTCTTTTAAGCAAGATATTAAGGAAAGGGATAATATCATTGATCTCAGTTTCCATAGTGAATTGAATATGTGTAGACGTGCTATTAAGGTGATAAATACAATCATTGAGTTTATCTATGCCATGAACCCAGTAAAAATTAGTATTGTCTACAAATATTTTCCATCATTATGGTTTTAAAGGGGAAGACTCAAGAGCTTTCTTTTCAAAATTTTCCATGAAAAAGTTAACAATAATAGGAGAGAGAGGGGATCCCATTGCGATACCTTCAGTCTGTTCATAAATTTCACTGTTAAAGCTAAAGAAGGTAGACCTTAAAAAACTTTCAACAAGATTGGCAATTTTAGAATCAAATATATCCTTAATAATAAGAATGGCTTCATTAATGGGGATTTTGGTAAAGAGTGAGAAAATGTAAAATTTGATGATAGATCCCTTGTTTTTGACCTTCTGACCTTTAATAAATTCCACAAATGAAAAAGATTCATTGATGTACGAAGAGGAGCCACCCACCAAAGGTTTAATTTTTTTGCAAGAAAAGAGGCGAGTTGGTAAGTGGGAGAGTGAATGGTATTGACAATGGTATGGATAGGAGAACATTGCTTATGAATTTTAGGTTGGCCATAAATTCTTAGGGTGATTTATTTTGAGGGAATAAGACTTTTCTTAGTCTTGGCATCTAGAGATGAATTTTTAATTACATTGGAAACAAATTTTAAAATTTTATTAATAGGATTTTTACTTTATCTCCTATAGCTACCACATTTAAGATGATAAACCATTTTAGAAACGTAATCCCTGTGATCAAGGACTATCACAACATTTCCTTTGTCAAATTTAACAATTAACAATTTTTTTATTTTTAATTTTATTTAATGTAATTAATTCAACTTTAGTTATATTATTTTTAGGTGGATTTTCTCTCTTGGTGGTGCAAACTAGCTTGAAGCAATTAATATGTTGTTCATCAATCTATTGTCATTTAATTATCAGACCCAGGGACGTAAAATTTCAATATTGCCAGTGTTGTATGCACAATTATAGATGTTTGAGGAGTTTACATGTAAATTGTTGTCACTACAATGAAGAAATAACAATACTGGAAATGAACTAGACTATGACTGAAATGAATACTATGACTATGGAAAAGCATGTAAAAACATAATAGATAAAGAAATGGATTGTTGCTAATGTAATCATGCAAGGAATTAAAAACAAATAGAAAGAGAGGGTTAGAAAACTGCAAGTGGGCCCTACCTTGGGTGTTAATCCCTCTTAAGGCATGTGTCTACAACAATTTAACAAAAATCATATTCTTATTTCATCAGCATGAAGATTACAAGTGGAAAATACAAAAAGTTCCCTATCTATGGATCAATCTCCTCTATATGCGTCCCTTCTACAACATTAATCTTTCATTTTTATATCTTTCATTACAATAGAGGCATGGAGAGATAAAGTCCTAATAGAAGTTCTAGTTGGATTAAGTAAAAGATATCAACCGAACAATCCATAAACTTACATGCATGTAAGAGAACTATTTAATAGATGTTCTCATATAATAACATAACTTAACTAACTAATCAGTTGATTAAATAGTTATTAAATTATGATTTCAATCAATTATTTCTTTGTTTGAGTTACAACACATAATCAGGTGATGGCATTGAGTCTTCTTCTTGTTCACATAACTGTTTCTTCTATCAACACATGCGAGATTAAGTGTAGTGTCCACGTTGTGCAAGCTCCCTAGAATCATGACCTTATGTATGTGTGTGACCTCCTTTGGCTATGGACGCTTTGCTGTAGATGAGTACCTTTGGATGCATGTCAGTTTCCATAGAAAACCTATTCATTGTGAATGAGTTCCTTTGGTTGCATGTCGGTTGTTGTGTATGGATTATTTGTTGCATATAACAACTTCTTTGCAAATAAGGATGACATTTATACAAAGCATCATTTAACATCATATTGCAACCAAAAGAATAAATTCATACTCATAATCCATAAAATAAAGTAAACCTTAGTAATAATTATATTAACTAATATATATGCCACGAGTTCAAGTTATAATGGAAATGTTCAGCAGTATCACTGGGAAATACAAGTTCAGGGGTATAATTGGATAAACAAAATACAGTAGACGATGTGTTTAAAAAGGAAATAAAATTACTCATCACGCCCCCAAAATTAACTTCTTGAATGTCCTCATTCAAGATTATTTAGGCGTCTCTGCTGGTTTAAGATCTACTTGAATGATGTTAAATAAGCGCCTAAAGTAATTGACAATCTCCCGATTCATATTTTTAAACATGTTCTGACTTTGATATGTTCCCAATTGTTTTGGTAGTTAACCCACCTCTTGATATTACACTTCTTACCCTCTTCATAGTATCTCTTGAGTAATTTTTGTAGGCTTCACAAATATATGCAAAAGTAGCTTTTGAAATGTATCCTACTCCTATCGGATCCAAAACATCCATGTACTCTCACTGAGTCCCTTTAAAAAGATTAATTTGAGAGGTCCAGGTGGTAGTTTAGTGTGCCTTAACTTCTGAATGCAAAACATGAACCTTTCCAAATAGTCTTCCAATGGTTCATCATCTTTTTGTGCCATTCTGTAGAGTTCATCACCTCCTCTGCTGCTTGGTCTGCAATAATCTTGGTACTTATCGAGGAATTTCTCCTTCATTTGTACCCATGTGGTTACAACATTTCTTCTAAATCCCATGAACCATATCGAGGATGCATCCTTGAGTGTAGTAGGATATAGCTTTAAATTATGTGCATCAGTAGTATAATCATAACTCCTACACATAACATAAAACTCGAATAGAAAGGTGTTTGGGTCTTCTTCTGACATGGTTTCATGAAAATTGGGCAAGTGTGAGGGAAAAATATTCTTCATTCTAGTAGCTGGACTATTTTTAGTGATGGGGAACTCAAAGGTGGTTGCCCCATTTCAAACATTCTGATTTACTTCTTCTTCCATTTTTGGCTTCTCAAGAGTAGCCTCAAAGATTTCACTTGGAGGATTGTCTTCAAACAATAAACCTAGTATGGAGGTTTCTTCTTTGGAATCCTTAGAGGTATATGAAGAGATATATGCTACCTGTGGATTAGGAAAAAATATAACATGGGCATCACTTGGGTGGTGTATACATCAACTACTTAACTTTGTCATTGGAAAATTAATTTGGGGTGTTGGTTGGAAGTAAATTTACTATAACTTAATTTTCTCTAAAAAAGAAAAACCTCTTTAAAAATCTTATAATTTGGCAATATCCCCGACAACGGTGCAAAAAATGGTGGTGCAAATTAACTTTCAGAAATTAATATATTGTTCATCAATCTACATTCATTTAATTATCAGACCTAGGGATGCAAACTTCCAATATTTCTAGCGCTATATGCACAGTTAATTTTTTTAGGAATGTAAAGGTAAATTGTTGTCACTATGATGAAGAAATAACAATACTGGAAATGAACTAGACTATATCTGAAACAAATACTATGAATATGGGAAATCATGTAAAAATAAAATAGATAAAGAAATGGATTACTGCTAATATAATCATGCAAGTAATTAAAACAAAAAATAGAAGGAGAGGGTTTAGCAAACCGCAAGTGGGCCCTGCCTTGGGTGCTAATCCCTCATAAGGCATGCATCTACAATAATTTAATAGAACTCATATTCTTATTTCATCAGCATGAAGATTACAAGTGGAAAATATAACAAGCTCCCTATCTATGGATCGATCTCCTCTTTATGCATCCCTTCTACAAAATTAACATTTCCTTTTTTATATATTTCATTATAACAAAGGCGTGAAGACATAAATTCCTACTGGGAGTTCTAGTTGGATTAAGTAAAAGATCTCAACCAAACAATCTAGAAAGTTACATGTATGCAACAAACTATTCAATAGATGTTCTCATATAATAACATAACTTAACTAATCGATCAGTTGATCAACCGATTATTAAATTATGAGTTAAATAAATTAGTTCTTTGTTTGAGTTACAATGCATAATCAGGTGATGAATTCGAGTCTTCTTCTTGTTCACATAATTGCTTCTTCTATCAACATGCGTGAGCTTAGGCGTAGTGTCCACATTTTGCAAACCCCCAGAATCATGGCTTTATGTATGTGTGTGAGCTCATTTGGCTACATACGCTTTGCTGTAGACGGGTCCCTTTGGCTGCATGTCAGTTGTTGCAGATGACCTCTTTTATGTGAATGAGTTCCTTTGGATGCATGTCAATTGTTGTGTAGGGATTCTTTGTTGCATATTAGTTGCTACATATAACAACTTCTTTGCAAACAAGGCTAGCATTTATACAAAGCATCATTTAACATCATATTGCAACCAAAAGAATAAATGCATACTCATAATCTACAAAATAAAGTAAACCTTAGTAATAATTATATTAACTAATACATATGCCATGAGTTCAAGTTATAATGTAAATGTTCAGCAATATTACCAAGAAATACAAGTTCAGGGGTATAATTGGCTTAAAAAAATATAGTAGATGAGGTGTTTAAAAAGGAAATAAAATGACTCATCACACCCAAAATTTAACTTCTTGAATGTCCTCATTCAAGATTCTTTAGGTGCCTTTACTGGTTTAGGATCTGCTTGAATGAAGCCATTCCTAGAGAGTGAATCCTTGACAACAACTAGATTATCAAGGTATTGGGGCCTTAGTGCAAGAAGTTGTCTAAAAGAGCAACACACATGGATTTTATGGGAGACAAAAGACACCAGCGAATGCATATCATATTTGGTCTATTGTTTAATATTTTGGCAATGAGATTTCATCCAAAGTTTATTCAATTTTAGTTTTGGGTTCTGGGTCGATTTATCCATAATAACAACATCTTTTAATTCTTAGAAAGAATCAACCTTTTGTGAAAAGTCAGGTTTTATGGTTGAGGCTAACTCAATATGAAGCACAAAAACCTGGGGGGATAATCTACCAAGGAAGGAAGAAAGGCAATGGAGTTCAGATCTTAGCGGAACAAAGCTAGCTTGATTACAAATAGATTTATTTATTTTATTTTTATTTTTAAGGGAATGAGAAATACATATGAAGTTCGTAATAATGCAATTATATCTATAACACTTAATAAAAGTAAGTGTTACAGAAATATTATTCATAGTGTGAACACTTATGAGTGGTTTGGGTTATTTGGTAGTAATAGTTTTTAATATTTATAAAATAATATATGAGGGTGCAAAACAGTTGTAATGCACAACTCATAGTTGAGAGATATTTGGGATATTGAGAGGACTTAGAGATTAGCCTTGACTCCTTACTTAAAGGAGTTCATTGAGCTATTTATATGTAATCTCTCCATTGGGAATTTGTCCTAAATGAATTACAATATCTCTGGTTTTATTAGTTTATTGTGCAATATTTTGTTTTTTATTTGATTAAATTATGGATAATTACAATATTTAGTATCAGAGCAGGAAAGGAAAAGCTACGAGAGTGATTGTAGGAAAAAACTACGGCCTCTAGGATATAGATCTGAGAGTTTTGAAGCTTCCATCGCCATTTTCTAGATTCTGATCTTCCAAAAAATGACTGGTAAATCATGTTTTTCTCAAAAACCCATATTCGGTTTTTTCTAAATTTTGTTGGGTTTTTTTTATTTGTATTATGAGAAACTTATGTCAAAAAATAATAGAAACCCATTTTGTATTTTAAGAGAAGTTGTGGAAACAATTCTGACATTTCTAATTATTCTATAAAAAATAGTGACTCATTTCTAGCAATAAAAATATGATATGCTTAATTATTTTGGTTAAATATAAAACTTATTATTATTGTAAGGGTACATTATAGGTTGAAACCGACACCTAATAGAATTGTAAAATGAGCCTCAAAGACAAATTCAGATGAGTTAGCATCATCAAGATGAAGGAAGGAGGCAATGAAGGAAGGAGGTTAATCAATGACCTCTCACCAGCCATAAGCGAAGGGGCCACTTAATGAATTTGTGGCATTTTTTTTATTGTGTTTAATTTTCATTGTGTGTTGTAATGAGAATAGATGATTTATTCTTGTTCAATCTTGTAATAAATGAGCTCTTGCGTGAGCGATATTTCATGTATTTTCCCTTGAATATAAGGATGGGGTAGGGAAACGTGTACACTATTATGGAGTGGTTGGTGGTCCACTAGAAAACCAATTTGAGAGTTTGTGAATCTCTTAGAAAATCACACACAAAGTGGTTAATGGTTCCACTAGAAAACCTGTTGGAGTTGATGGTACTCTTTGAAAACCATCGTATTGTAGAACATGAGCATGTACTAGACATAACTCACCCATGTTCACACTAAGAGAATGAATGTTAGGAAATTAGTGTTCATATTGTGAACATATGGTTTGAATATTAGTATTATTTACTATTTAAATAATATGTGAGTGTGCACAATTAGTTTTCATGCACAACTCATAGAGATAGGAATGTGTGAGAATATATTGGGATTCGCTACGTTAGACATTTGGTTCAAAGGTTGTGAATGTTATATTCTCACTTAAGTTGTAGTTATTCAAGTTGAAAATGAATGAAGGTGCAACTATGTCAAGTCATATTAACGATCTTAGATCTCTTCTAAGACAACTGACAGAAGTAAGTGCTCAGGTAGATGATGAAGATGTAAAAGCTATTTTATTAAATAGTTTACCTCCAAAATACAGTAATGCAGTTTTTACTCTTGGTCAAATGCCTTCTCATTCACTTGAAGGTATGATTTTTGCATTACTAGCTAAAGAAAAAAGAACAAAAGAAGATATTGAGGAAGAAATTGCTCTTTATATTAAAAGGAAGCATACTAATATTTTCAAAAACAAAGAGGAATTATAATTCTTTTATTGTAAGAAAAAAAGACATAAATCTTCTTTCTGTATTACTTGTGCCAAGGAAATCATAAAAGGAAAGCTGAAAATGGATGAAGCTAATGCAGTTGTTAAAGAAGATTCAAAGAATGAAGAAGAATATCAACCTGAACAGAAGGAGGATGAAGATGACTACTTATACTAAGTAGTGCCTCATGGGGATGGAGGAAAATTGACATCTCTTGTTAGTCACCAACAAAGAGATTGCTTCATGGTATTGGTGACCTTTTATTTTTGTTGTGTGGTGTGTTTACTTTATGTTGTAATAATGAACAAAAGTAACATTTCTATTTAAAGCTCCTGCATGAGCATAATTTCTGTTTTGTAATCCCTCTAAGTTAGAAACAATGATGTGAGAAAAATAATGCACACTGCTATGTAGTGGTTGGTTACACTAGAAAACCATTTTCTGAGTTCGAGGCTCTCTTTGAAAACCTCACATTGTTTGAGTTGTTGGTACTCATTGAAAACCTTCATTTCTTTGTAGATCATGAGCAGGTACATGAGATAGCTTTCCCCATGTTCACACTAAGGGGGTGACAGTAAGATCATCAATATTCTTTAATAAATTAATTATAAAATTTTCAAAAAGCCTTACCTTATCCGTAAAAACCCTTCAATGTAGGGAAATAATTGATTTTATGAGATTTCCACAGTGTGACATAGTGTTGATTTTATTTGGAAAAATGTGTGTGAATTTATTGAAGTCCAGCATTTCGGGTCACCAATCTGGATCCATCATCAGGGACAATTAGAAAAAAATAATATGTTAAGATTGCTTGAGATATTTTTCTTAATAAATAACAATAGGAAGGGCAAATAAATTTAGTCAACTAAACAAAGGCAATTAACAAACTTTGATAAATCTAAAAACTAAGGAGATAAATTTTTATTTTATTTAATTTTAAAAAGGACATTGAAAAGAATGAAGAAGCTAAATTTAAAGATAAAGCACAAGGAAACCTCAAAGCAAGGGAAATAAGAAAGAAACTAAAAGCTCAAATTATTTATTTTTACATGTTAAATTAAAAAGAAATTTATTTTAACACAATAAATTAAAAAGAAAAAATAGTTATTTAGGGAGTCCCGCAACTACTGATTTCCAAGTATTTCTTAAAAACCAACCTTTATCCCTGTTAATGTTATTATCAAGGTGCATGATTTAAATGGCTTCACGAAGATGCCTTTTTAAAAAGTTTTCTTCTGCAGTGATAACACTAATTGAATCCATACAGAAGGTGTGCTTAGTATTGAGAGAATATTATGCTAAAGCATAACACTCAATATGGCCATATTTAATGTCTTTATCACGTTCATTAATACAATTTTGAATTAATCATCCGTTTCACCAATCTAAGGCTTTCCACATGAACATTTAATCATATAAACACCACTATTGAGGTTGTTATGGATTTTATCTTTTAAATAATTAAGGTTCCTTTTTAGGGTGTTGATAGGAAGGAATGACCTTACAATTCCTTTTTTGTTCATAATTTTAGCAATTTTATCAATGGGGATTTTATCAATGACCTTAAATAAATAATAAGAATGGATTCATCAATGGGGATTTTAGTAAAGAGTGAGAAAATGTCAAAGATGATGATAAAGCCCTCCTTTTTGACCTTTTGACTTTTAATAAATTCCATAAAGGCAAGAGTCCTTGATATACGAAGAGGATCCACCCACCAAAGGTTTAAGTTTTTGGCAAGAAAAGAGGCGAGTTAGTGACTGTGAGATTTAATGGTATTGGCGATGGGATGGATAGGAGCACATTGCTTATAAATTTTAGGTTGGCCATAAATTCTCAGGGTGATTTATTTTGAGGCAATAAGACTTTTCTTAGTTTTGACATTCAAAGAGGAATTTTTAATTGCATTGGAAATAATTTTTAAAATTCTATTAATAGGATTTTCACTTAATTCCTTATAGCTACCACAGTTAAGATGGTCAATCATTTTAGAAACGTAATCCCCATGATCAAGGAATACCACAACATTTCCTTTATCGGCTTTAACAATTACCTAGTTTTTATTATTTGTAAGGTTATTTAATGTAATTAATTAAGCTGTAGTTATATTAATTTTCGGAGGCTTTTCTCTCCTAAGAAGAACCCACAATCTTGTCGAACCTCTTTGGCCACTGATTCAGGAAAACCATATAAGGATTTCTCAATGCCAACAATAATATCCTTAGTAGGGATGAATTTAAGGGAAATGGAAAAATCAAGACCCCTATTTAAAAATTTGATAGATGGGGCGTCAAGGGTAAAGCTAGATAAATTAATAATGTTCCTAAGGTTATTGTTATTACTACTATTAGTAAGGGATGAAATAAACTCACATGAAGAGGGGAAATGAAAATCAATGGTATGAGAGGAGGGCCTATGCATGGGAATAATTAAAGATGAAGAAGATGGAGTATCATGAGAATAACTATTTAGAGGAGGAAAATTCACCAAAGAACTACCAACACGAGCCCTAGAAGGTGCCATGAGACCTACCACATGTTAAACACATGTTGAGGATAAGCTAAGTGTAGAGATATCCACTTGGATAATGACTTGGTTAGGAAAAAAATTAACACATTGAGAAAGAGGAATAAACTCAGACTTGACCATATGAGAAAATAGAGCAACATCATCATTTTCATTAAGGTGGGAAAATGATGGATCAAGAGGAGATGGAATAGAGTTAAAGCCATTCCTAGAGAGTGAATCCCTAACAATAGTAAGATTATCAAGGTATTGGGGCCTTAGTGCAATCATATTTACAGAAGAGTAATGCACAGGGATTTTATGGGAGACAGAAGACACCAACCAAGGTAAATCAGATTTGGTCCATTATTTAATATTTTGGAAATGAGATTTCATCTAAAGTTTATTAAATTTTACTTTCAGGTTCTGGATCAATTTATCCATACTAAAAAAATTTAATGCTAAGAAAGAATCAAACTTTTGCCAAAATTCAGGTTTCAGGGTCGAGGCTAACTCAACATAAAGCACAAAAACCTACGGGGATAATCTACTAAGAAAGGAATGGAGACATCAGATTTGAGATATTAGTAGAGCAAAGCTATCCTAATTATAAATAGATTTTTTTTTCTTTTATTTTTATTTTTAAGGGAATGAGAAATACAGATGAAGTTCAGAATAGTGCAATTATCTCTACAATAGTTAAGAAAAGTAAGATCAACAATCTTCTTTGATAAATTAATTATGAGATTTTTAAAAATCCTTACCTTATCTGCAAAAACCCTTTTATGTAGGGAAATAATTGATTTTCTGAGATTTCCATAGTGTGACATAGTGTTGATTTTATTTGGAGAACTGTGTGTGATTTTATTGAAGTACAACTTTTCGGGTCACCAATCTGGACCCATCATTAGGGAAAATAAAAATAAAATAATATGTTAAGATTGCTGAAGATATTTTCTTTAAAAAAATAGGAAGGGTAAATAAATTTAGTCTGTCAAGCAAAGGCAATTAACAAACTTTGATAAATCTAAAAATTAAGGAGAGAAAAATTTATTTTATTTTTATTTTACTTAATTTTTAAAAAAACATTGAAAAGAACAAAGAAGCTAAATTTAAATATATAAGAGAAGTAGAGAAAAGGCACAAGGAAACCTCAAAGTAAGGGAGATAAGAAAGAAACCAAAAGCTCAAAATATTTATTTTTACACATTAAATTAAAAAGAAAATTATTTTTTACACAATAAATTAAAAATAAAAAAATATAGATTTGTTGAACTCTGATGAGGAAGTGGGGGTCATTAGTCCCCAATTTTTTCCAAGGAGAGTTCGATGTGTTATGTGTAAGAGAAGAACCAAAAAGAGGATCCAAAACACCCTGCCAAGGAAGAATACCATAAATCAAAGTCATTCAAAAAATTTAATATCTTCCTCTCAAGTGCAAGAGGATAGGAAATTATTTCTATGAAGAACTTAGTCACTTTGATACCTTCCACAAACCCATGGACCAGACCTCTACATACAAATATAAGCCCAAATTTGTAAATTATGACACATAGTAGAAAATAGATATAATGTCACCCATACTCTTCCCGTGTGGCACACAACTGAGTATAATTAATTACATGTTGAAATTTGAGTGGAGAAAGGATACCCATGCCCCTAATGTGCCCAAAAATGAAGATGAAACTAAGTACCATGGAGAAAGAGAGATTGAAATACTTCTTTCCCCCTGAATCTGTGCCAAACCGAGTATGGAACCATATGAACATTTTGTAACAATGATGAAAATCCGGAGACGATTGAAATATTTGTAGAAAATTCCCTTGGAAAAAACCATATGATAGGGTCAAAACCATCTTGTTGTTGAAATAATTTATCAATATGGAAAGTTAGGTGTTTCCACTAATGCTCATGGGGTTACGCCCCTCTGAATTGAATGGTGAAACTCTCATTATTTAATGTAAACTAATCTACTCCTATCTAAATGTTATGGGTTGGCCCAATAGGCCAAGGATCACACAGGAACACTACACTGAACTTGTGGCAAAGTGCTTGTATGGGGTACAAGGGAGGAAATTGTAGTGATGAGGGTTGAAGGAGAGGAATTAGAAAAAGGAAGGTTATTGTTGTGAGTAGGAACAAGTATAATTCACACCCAATACCTGAGTAGTTCAACATTCAATATAGAGGAAAACAAAAATGAATCTATCTAGTGAGAAGACCAACCCTAGACACATAGTTCTTATATTTGTTTATCAAAGATAAACAACTCATTCTTGATCACTATGCTTGCAAAGTGCATAAAAGAGAGAAATATAAGAACACATAGGTTAAGTGGAATGAAAGGAATGTAGCTTTATTTCATGTGTTGGTGATACAAAACTCAACACCCAAATCACAATCCACCATTGCTACAAAGAACTAAATTTTCAGGATGCTTTGGAATGGAGAAGCCATCCCAATTTATAACAATGTGAATTTATCTTTCATCTACCCCCCACATTACTCTTCATGATATCATTCACTCGTGACTTTACATCTTCCTAGGATATGAGAAATAATTTCCCTTTTTAAAAAATAAAGGGATTTTTACAATATAACTTTAGAAAGTTGCTTAAGTGAATGAGACAAAATACAATGATTATGCTCAATGAAGAATTAGAAAGGGGAGAAAAGGAAGAGGGATAAAGATAGAAGAAGGAAGAAGATGAAAAATTTGATGAAGAAGCTCCCTTGATGAAGAACTTGATGATTTATGCTTTAGTGCCAACTTATCCTCCTCTACAATGCAAAGGAATCCCAACACCTTGATATATGTCCCAGGGATGTCACTGATATTCTTACATTGACCAAGCCATTATTCATGATCCATCACAATTGCAACAATACAACTTCTAATACTGGCCAGGGACTCTAAGTTATATTCATTGAAGGAAAGAGAGTCACCTGCCTCTTTCTTGACTAGATTTTGGAAGTAAGCAATGAGTTCTTTTGATGATGAATCCTTAGTGAGCGGAGGGAACTCAAGTCTCTGAACAAAATTGTAGGCATCATTCAATATCTTGAAAATATATTGTCCACAAGAGTCCAACTCTGATATCACATTCTTAAGCATTACATATCTCACATCCATGATGTGGATCCAAACTTGAGACAGGTTCTCGGTAGTTGATGCAAACACTTTTTGGCTCATGAGAGTGTGAGGATAGAAGAAGATCATCTCAAAAAATAGTGGGAACACCTCATCCAAATGATTGACCTCTTTTACAAACTCCTCCCTTGTTTTCTTCACTTCAAAAAATGTTGAAAGAGTATACTTGATGAGAGAAATGCTATATGGAAATAATGCCTTACCTTGCTTAATGATTTTCTCAATCCATTTCTCGTTGGCATTCCCTTGCATCATATATCCTTGTTATTTCTTGATTGGCTTAGGGTTAACACTGCTGATTGGGGGAATATATTCTACTAGAAGATAAGATGCTGAGTTGCATTCCAAGAAGGGTTGGATGTAGGCATCAAGAGATTTTACTTGTTTCTCCAATTGCACGATTTTTTTTCTTGTATTCTACATTATGAGAAATGAGGCAGGAGGTGAATTCCTAGAATAGATAAGAGTCACCCTCGTGTGAATCTTGACCCAATGAGATGCGGGTCAACTCATAGTCCGAAAGAGTATGTATTTAATGGTATTTTCATTCTTAGGGCTGGTAACTTCAACATACTAATTACCTAAGATGCCACTGAAGAAGAAGGATGTTTTCTAAGCATTCTTTCTTCATTTGGGATTCCATGTCTCTAAGATTTCTTCAAGACTGGTCCTGATAGCAAGTTGGGTTTTCCTTGGCTTACACTCAAGCATTTATTGAATCCATGGAAAAGTCTCTTCAAGAGTTGACATAATGTTTTTCACTGGAGAACTTCTTCCAAGAGCTTGTTGTGGTACCAAATCTTGATCATTATGGGGGATATTTTCCATTGGGGAGGATCTACCTGCACACTTGTATGCTCTGTAATGAATCACTCTTGCTTGATGAATCTTTATTGCAATGCTTACCTCGAACTAGCTAGCTGAACTCAAATAAGGTTGACCAATTCACTGAAGAAGTAATGGATGGATATATCTTGATTGAAAATTTGTGATGACCTTTAGAGCTCTTGACCCTTTTTTGAATATCTTATCAGACTGCACAATGCCTCTTGTTTCCAACCGTTATGCCATGTGATGTTCTGCTTTACTCACTTACAACACTATGACCAAAATGATGACTTAGGATCCCCGTGAAGTATGAATTACCTTGTTTGATTTATGCCACCATTTCACATCCATGTGAGGATGTCAAAAAATAGAGAGATGGATGAAGACTGATCTTACTGCAAATTTTTACACTCCGAATGAAGACTTTCTATTTTTAACAGGTGGGACAAGGACCTTCTATTTTGGGACATTTCACCTATTTTTCTCACATTCAATCTTCTTGATCATCTGTCACATTCATTTCAGCTTCTTTGATGATGCTTTGTTATTTTCAGAAAATTTCTATTTTTAGAAAGTTACTTTTTTGAAAGCTGTTTTTTGGTGCTTTTTTTTTGGGCTAGACTACCAAGTTTGTCATATATCTTGTTTTCAGTGCTTACTGTCTTGGAAGGATTTGCTATTTTGGGAAAGATTCTATTTATAGTAAATGAGGGCACCAAAAACTAAATATTTTTAGAAAATACCCTTCCACACCTCAGATTGAGATGAAATTAGCTTCATTAGAATAGGTTTTTCATATGGACTCTATGTTCAAATTTTAAGCTCGATCCGTCCACCAGAATGATGGGGAATTGAAAAAACATAAACTCAGGCAAAAAATGAGGGTTTTATACAATTAAAAATTCATAGCATAATTTAATCTGATCTCACTTGGGTCTTTAATGAATTTGGGATGAAGATAAAATATGAAAATTTCATTTGATTTTGATCACTGGATTGGAAGATATGATTTTTTCTCGTTCTAGGGTACAAAGTCACTTCTGGCCAAATTTTGGCATGGTGTCTAGAAAAAAAATCTATTTTCTTGGTTATTATTCATCAATGATCATGGACGAATGGAGAAAAAATGGTAGATGGATCAGTTGTAATGATCTCTGGAAAAAATCTGGCAGCACCTCTCACGCACACAAAAGGAAGAAACAACGTGACAGTTAGAAAAATTTACAAATTTTTGTTTTTAAAACTTCATGCCATGGAGTGCAATTTTTTGTCCCAAATTTCCCAAATGGATGGGACAGTTGGTGCAAAAAATTTCACATTCACCTCAACTTGACAAGTGTCACATGATGATTTCTTGATGAGGGAGAGAGAAAAAGCATGTAAAAAGCTCCTGGGGGCTCAGACTGGGTTATATGAGGAACCTGGGAAGGGGCTTGCTCTTGGGTGGAGATTTTTGTCCCAACTATCCCAAAGGGACAAGACAGTTGGTGCAAATTTTTTTTTACTCACCACAACATGAAAAGTGGCAGAATTTGGTTGTATGATGGATGGTTAATGTAGACACCTAAATTCCACTTTTGCAATCTTATTGCCAAATGCACACAAATCACTCTCATTCTTACCAATTACATTATAATTAATGATTTCTAATAATTAACTAATGTTTCTTACCTTTTTTGTCAGTCAACAACACTTTGTTGATTACCTATTCTCTTTTACACTCAGGATGCCACTTTACGACGAATCATAAGACAAAATCCTCTTCCAAACAGACAATTAAGTGATTATTAGCTAATTAAGCCTATTTTACCCTTGTTTTGGTCAATATACCCTATTATTGGCTCAAAAACCTCTTCTAATGGCTCAAAAACCTCTTCTAATCACTCAAAATCACCCCATTTCCCTCTGCAACATCTCAACAAGCTTCAAAAGCTTATCCTAGCCTCCTAATTGACCCTAAGTGGTTGATTAAGGCTCCTCACATCTTAATCACTTGATAATTCACTAATTGTGATTAAAAAACCTTAATCATGATTATAAATTCTTAACCTACTTTGTGCTTTTAGTCCTAGATGCACCAAGATGATATTTTTCCTTAAAGGAAAAACTATAAAAAGGACTAACCACATACCTTTAAACTTTAGACCATGCTTTGATTTGCATATCATATAAGAAATATGATTACTAGCCAAGCTCAATCCTTGCCTCAAGTCTTCAATTGGGTTAGTATATGGGTATCCAATATGATCTTGTAGTTATTGTTGGAGATACCATATCACCTTCCTTGGAGTAGCAACAAATCCCCAATTTTATTTCTATTAGATCTATTTAGTTCTATGTTAGTTAGCAATTGAACATACTAGTAGGCATGCTTTAACTAGGTTTTAAATTACATTCATGTTAGTTGTTTCAAGCATTCCATTAATATTTTATATTTTATGTAACTATTGTTAGATTCAATAAGCATTAGCTCAATTAGACTATGTGTTGTTAGTCTTAACTTTGCTTATAACTTTTAGTAGTATTCATTTGG
The DNA here is from genome assembly GCA_019776745.2 of Taxus chinensis. Classification (NCBI taxonomy): domain Eukaryota; kingdom Viridiplantae; phylum Streptophyta; class Pinopsida; order Cupressales; family Taxaceae; genus Taxus; species Taxus chinensis. The sequence goes on along the minus strand of CM034153.1, from coordinate 517,402,500 downwards.
CACACCCGGTGGAAGAAAACCCCATTGCATTCATTGTAAAGCTTTTTAACATAGTTTCAAAGTTTTTATATTTCAAGCTTTCTAGTTTAACTTCAACTTTTCTAGATTAGTTTCAAGTTTTATAGATTAATTTCAAGTTTTTAAGATTAGTTTCAAGTTTTCTAATCTAGTTTCAAGCTTCTAGATTACTTTCAAGCTTTTTAGAGTAATTTTCAAATTTTTGTAGATCAATTTTCATTTTGATAGTTGTTTAAACATAGCTTAGTAGTAAAGGTTGTATTTTTATGTTCTTTGCAAGATATAAGGAGGTGAAGTGTTGTTGAAATTCCCTCAAAAGACCAAATATTTGATCTTGTTCAGATTTTTCTTGTCAAAAGTCACATTTTGACCACCTACAGGAAGGTCTGCACCTATGCTCAAAGGGGTATGCCCACACTTCAAATGACTTGCCTATGCTCTACTGGATGTGCATGTGCTTCAAAGTCTGCACCCATGCCTCTCTGGCCATGCCTGTGCATCACTGGATTTTTCACCTCTATGTGGGACTTGCGCCTGTACTTCAAAGTCTGTGCCCATGCCTCTCTGGCCTCGCCTGTACATAACTGACTATGTAAATTTGACAGAGGAACACTTATGCATGATTTTATATGCCTATGATTCAAGTGATGCACTCAAGCTCTATAAGACACACTCCTACATAAAGAGCGCTCTGGCGTACTTAGGTAAATTTTGCTCAAATTTCACAATTTTAACTTCTAATTTTTAGTGTTTCTGTCATTTTCTAGGGGTCTTTAATTTTTTTTACTATAGATTTATTGATTTAGAGTAGGATTTCTAACATTTTTTCTTAGGGTTTGATGAGTGATTTTATTTTCATGCTTTGTATGAGTTTGGAATAGGGTTGTGTATGCTCTTCTCTTGCACTTTGTGTGACCTTGAGAATCAAAAGCACCTCTAACCTTCTTTTTGCTAATTTTAGAGTAAGTAAGAAAATTTATTATTCATTTCTATTCTTAAGGGAATAAACTTTGATTTTGGCATGTACATGATCTTTTAGTTTAAGATATTTATCACTTAATAAATAACCAAGGCTAAAGTTTGTGTATGTTCTTCCCTTGCACCTAGTGTGATCTTGGGAACCAAAAACAACTTTAGTCTTTCATTAAGAAGCACTTGGATTAATTGGGAATAAACCTTGATTTGCAAAGTTTTATGGTAGTTAATTGATTTACAATATTTTCATCTAGTTGGGTTACTTGTTGTGTATGCTCTTCTCTTGCACCTAGTGTGATCTTGAGAATCAAAAGCAACATTTAATCCTCTTTCTATGATATTGTAGATATTTTTCGAACTACTAACCATTTGTGTGAAGGACCTAATGCTAGTCAAATAAAGAAGGGCTCTCTTCAAACCAAATTCTAACATTCACGTGTGTTGTAGGTTTCCAATGGTGGTCTAAACCAAATTACTTAATCCAAAAGATAAAAAAACACACCAACACACCATTCAAAACACCGTATTGCAGGTTTTGGTTAAGAGCTACGGCTCATCCACTTAACTAGGAGAAACTTCCTTTGGCATAAGCCTTAAGACAATAAGAGGAATGTTCCTAGGAACCCCAAAGTAGTTCATGCAAGAGGGAACCTTGTGAACAAAATGGGAAAGTGCTCCACTACCCAATTGATTAGTACACCTTGGTGAGATTAGAGTCAAAGTTATTTCCATTGCGACCCCAATGAAAGTACAATTGAACGTAATTCGTTTGCTCATTTTATTGAAGGGGGTAAAGTAACACAGAGATAATCCAAGATTAGTCAGTGTGAATTTCTTGGTAAATCAAGCTCGCAGAGATATCTTGTGACACATAGAGAGAGAACCCTAGAAAAGCTTGTCGGCTTGGAGTGAATTTTGTCTTAGATATTATACTTGAGATATCTCACAAAGTTAAAAAATTTGTTAGATTCAAACTCTTATTTTTTGAACAAGGGAAATAATATCTTAAAGTTGAAACCACATGACATTTCATCACAAAATCTATTTAGTGTTACTTTTTCCTAGTTTTTCACTTGTCCTAAGACAAGGCGAAACTCTGCCAAAGTTACACCAAGTATTTTTCATCACCACTTGGTCTACTCCTTTTGTTTTCTTGTTGCTCATTTGGAGACAAAAGAAGAACAAACATATATAGATACCTACTAGAAATAATCGTGTCCACCACTTTTTTAGTCTTCTTGCATGACCAGGTTGCAATTCCAAAATGTAAGAGTTAAAAGTGTGAATGGTACACCATCAAGTTCTAGTATTCCATCTGTCTCAAAACCCATATTGAGACTTACTATCATTGTAGTTAGGTTTTCTTATCACTGACTTCTTTTGATTTGTTACGCTTCCCGTATTATAGCCATACAATTGTGATATTTACGTCTTGTTTCCATTGTGAAACTTGGCCTAAATCTCTAGATTAATGCTCGCACGCATAGTAATTCCTTGATATACTTAGGCATAGTTTTTACATCCTAGCTTTTTCTTGAGTTTTGTGAGTGTTGAGGTTACTTTGTTAGTAAAGCTATAACACCATTTCAATACTAAAATCTTATTTTCTCACAAAGTTTGATTAATGTGTCCAAATAGCGTTGTTATGCTGCTCACATTTGTATCATCCATTTTATAAGACTTAGAATTTATTAGAATTTAGAAACTAATTTTTAGTATACCTTGTTAGAATATCGCTTCAACACTCTCTTATCATTTAGGTCTTGTTTGTTTCAAATTTGGCCTAACTCGTGATATTTTGTTGTCGCTATTTGGTTTCAAACCTATCTCAAATAAACATAGGGAGTAAAATTTTGTTGTGACTGGATTTGAATATTACACGTCATTGTATTATCATAGAAGTATGCGTACCTTGCTAGGGTAGATCATTCTTTATTCTTTTTCCTTAGGCTTCATATTGACCTATTGGATTTGTGGCTATTTTATAGTCACCTATTTTTGTGACAACTTAGCATCATTACGCTGTGAAAATTTTCCTAGGGTTAGAAAACCTTAGTGGAAACATTTCACGTTTTACCCCATGTTTCAAGTATCCCTACTATGAGAATGGGGTCCCAAAAGTTAGAAGCTGATATTTTTAGAGGTGAAAACCCTATTTTAGAGGATAATCATCATGATTGACCATAGTGGTTGAGAGGAGGATTCTCCTCATGTAGATGTAGAGCTTCATCCCACCCATATTGAAGATTACTTGTTTCAAAACAAGCATGAGGTTCTTATGCATGTTGTGGAACTAGGAGCTAAGTTACCTTCCATAGTTGACCCTTCTCTTATCGCTGACATGGTTTGGGGAGATGAAGAAGTAGACTGACCTCATCACACTGTTAATGACATATTAAACCCAGGTCATGCCTCTACTTCTAGATGAAAAAATAATGAGGAGGTACCTTTTGAAAATGATGGACACTATAGTATACCTACTGTTAGAATACACTATGAAGACTGCGAGGAACATAATGCATCATGAGAAACCTCCTCCTAACGAAGATCGTAACGAAATACCTACTCGAGAAGCAACGTTAGAAAAAAAAGTACAATCCCTCACTCACCAATTGGAAAGTTTGGCCTCACATATACATAAGGAACAACCAAAAGTTTTGAAACAAGCTATACCAAATGAAAAACCTAAAGCTTCGTTTCATGAGTTCCCAAAAAATACTCCTCGACGGGAGACATGAAAAGACCCTTACGAAGAATTTCTCATAGAGAATAGGGGTGGAAATAAACCTATATTTAATCCTTCATACAGGCCTATTCCACCCACACAAGATCCCCTCTTCAATAAAGAGTGGCCCACTATGAAGAATTCCCTTCTAGCATTACACGAAGAAAAAACTGGTAATAACAACAAGAACTACTAGTTCGATGAATTGTGACCTTATCCGTTTGATAGAGCCATATTATAAATACCTTTCCCATGACATTTTGATTGTCCAAAGTTTGATAAATACAAGGGTAATTTGATCCCTGATATCATATCAAAGATATTTATATGGCATGTCAAGAGGTTGCATATAGTGATAACTATCTTATTCACCTCTTCCCACGGAGTTTAGGAGGACATGCATTAGAGTGGTTTTTACACATCCCCAAGGGATCCATATCTACATGGCCATAATTAGCTGGACATTTTGTACGTCACTTTTCTTTTAATATAGAGAGTGATGTTACCATGTTAGATCTACAATGCAATAATGAAAAAACGAAACTTCATTTCTTTCTTACAAAATGGAGAGGGTTAGCTAGCCACTTTCCCTTGATCTCCATACCTAAAAAATAGTTGATAAGTATATTTTTTCCCAACCTCCACCCTGACATTATGTTCCACTTGCAAATGCATTGTGGCAACACGTTCAAAGAGGCAATCGAAAAAGGGAGTCAAATAGAAAAAGCATTGTTGGTTAGGGGGACTCTAAAACCCTTCTCTCGTGATCATAACGATTCCAAAGCTAACGATAAAAAAAATTTTTCCCTAATAAGAATGAAAAATTGCCAGTGATGGAGTAATAGACTCTAAATGAGTACAATCCATTAAAAACCACACTCCTTTAAAGCTTGCAAAGGGAACCCCACCTTTGGAGTATAAACGTCATGCGTTCACTCCTTTATCTGACTCAAGATTGTCAATATTAAAGCAGTTAAATGCCATCAACATGGTTTGATACCCTAAATCACAACCTTATGGGGATGACATACATAAGCCATCATGGTTTAGGGAAAATGAATTTTGCGGATTTCACCACGTTAAAGGTTAGAAAAATGACAAGTACTTGAAACTAAAACATTACATTCAGGACTTGATTGACATTGGTGATGTAGAAATAGATTATTCTACCCGCTACCAAATATCCAAACACAAATATGGGATATTCCAATTAGAACCTTTCCCCAAGCATGAAGGAAAGAAAAATCAGGATCAGGGACAATTGTCTCAAAATAAGAATACCAACTATATATGTGAAGCCACTCACCATTTTGATGCCTTGAATAGGTTCATGTTGATTCTGCCTGTTGAACATGTCAACACGATCAAAATCTGAGACAAGAGAGTGCAGCGTGGCAACATACGACAAGCTAACCTTGTTATATCATAACTTCAACTTTACCTTCCTCCTCAAGAGAGGCACTATGATGTGTTAGATCAATTAGAGAAGATCAGATCTAAGATTTCAATCTTAGACCACCTAAATATTTCTAACATCCATAAGGATATAATTTGTCAAAACCTTACAGGGATCAGGAGTATCTGTTGATATTTAACCAATGCATTTTCATGCCATGGTAGCATTAATCAATCCTATAGAACACATAACCTTCAGTATGACGGAAGTCTTAATAGAAAATCCCTCCTGTAACCTGTCCCTGTATACAGTAAAGTAATAATCAAGAATAGGAAGGTCAAGAGAGTTCTTGTAGACAATGGATCATGGGTCTAAATATTTGTACTCTTAAACTAGTCTCCTGACAACTAGGGTGAACAAAAGTTGATTTGGAGAAGCAAAGGTCATCACCATAAAGGTGTATGCATAATAAAGAATGAAAATCAGCTCGAATGATCACATTCTCATTAGAAGTTGGTCCCATAACCCATGATACAAAGTTCCATGTCTTGGACCTAGATGCTCCGTTACAACATCTTACTCGGACACCTATGGATTCATACCATGTCATAGCAATTCATGCCGTCAATGTATCATAAATGTTTAAAGTTGTAACATGAAGTTGTATATACTTACTAGCACACCTGGATGTTGATACCCAACCTTTTTCTCAGTTACAAAGACATTTTTGGATATCCAGTGTGATTCCTACCATCATATGAGTCCTCTCCTCTAAGTGTGAGATAATTGTTTAAATGTTCAGTCAGGAAGGCCCTTGCTTCATTAGGCTGAATCCTACATGCTTTGTCTACATAACGACATATCAATGCTTCAACCTGCAGAAAATTGATTTCCTAGTTCCTACCCTGGGAGATTCCAAGGATATAAAAATCCTTTGTGGAGATGTACGAAAATGAAGCTAAGTCCTTATGAGTTTATGCACCAAAGGAGTCCTACTATCAAACCAAGATACGTACATAGACCATGCTATGAGTTCCACAAGAGCAAGGGAGAATCTCCCTTTATGCACAATTTTATTTCAAAATGGTTTACTAGAATATGATCAGGATACTCAAAGATATTATATTTTATCTCGATGATGATGGAATGGTTGTAATGCTACAGAGTCACTATAGGTATATTATTCCTAGATTGAATACAATGTCATTACTAGTGAGGTCATAAAGGCAAAATGGGTGTATGGCCATTACATGGAATTGGTAAAAATCTTCCACATATTCTTGCCAATATAGTGAAGAAAATATGGAAGTTGGAACCCATTTGTATAAGTCTCACTTCTTTCAGAAATGAACCCAGTATGGCTTCTTACTAAGTGTGAGCCACGACCCTAGTTTGTCAAAAATGAAAGTACGGGAAATATTCCCAAGGTAGAGCTTTATGAAGACCATCGCCTCTACAAACCTATTGTCAATAACATGGTTATGGGCATACCTTATAATCACCTATTACACCCCTTAACATTCTAAAACTATACCTAGGATTTAATGCGATCCACTCCTAAATTAGGACAAAAAATAGCACATACCCATCAATGTCATTTCTGTCCATGATCAGGTTCCATTGAGTGAATTTCCTTAGAATTAGAGATAACATCTCGAAGAAACAACCACAATGCAAAGGATGACTCCATTCAGTTCAATACATGTAGCATACTTTGGACCAGGAGGTAGAGTTGTGGTCACTTAAGTAACGTGAAAAACTGAGCTCTGGATCGAAAGATATGGTCATTTGAAATTCCTTAGCGGAAATAAAAAGTCCAATTTCGGATTGGCAGGCGAACCTCTTTGAATTTTCCACTTGTGGAAAAATAAGAGAACAACCTATGGACAAAATAGTATACCCACATAAAGCTCTGAAGATTTTGGGTGGCAGATGGCATGTTTTGGTTAGGCATGGAGCCTCTCAATGCTACCTTTTCCATCATCCTATGCATATGGAAGAATAATCCAATCTACTAGTGCCAGGAGTCAATAGATGTTAACATCTGCATGGAGGAGGTGGCACTATGATTGTTAAGTTGGGCACGCTTCACTCCCACCTAAAGAATTTCATAAATCGCTGTTTGATCAAGAATTTTTAACTCAGACATATGCAGATACCTCATTCGCTTGTGGGCTTTACGCTTCAAATGTTATCCTGCATGTCTGAATCACAATACCTTTTGCCGCCAATGGACACGTGGTAAGATGTGATTGGTTCGCATTCGGGGGGGCGATTTTTCCCTTGAAATTACACAATATGGAGCTATCTTGAGTGTGGGACAATTGTCCTAAATGAGATAGCCACCTTCTGCCAGTCCAAGGCCAACTCCTAGTCTCCTATTAGACATGAGGCTATGGGCCAATAATTTCCCTTTCACTTTTAGCCTTTGAAAACCACTAACTAATCCTAATCTAATGCTTCACAACTCCGACCCCCGGGGACATGTGGCATAACATGATTGGTCGGCGGAGGAGCGGGCCAAAAACTTCTACACTAAGAGTGGTACCATAACACTTCACCAAAGGAGTGTTGAATCACTTCCTCTGCCCTCCGTAAGGTCCGACGTCATAGAATAGGTGAACCTAGAATGATTGGGCACGTGCCTACACTTCAAAAATTAAATTACATGGCGCTAATACTTATTCGATTCTTCCAATGAGCACAACACATAAAAATCATGTGGCATAATCCAATTGGAAATGTGTAGATTAAGAAAACACAATGAAAGGTGAAGATGAATCCTAATGAAAACTTTGCCAAACACTTGGTTAAAAAGATCCAAGTTTTCCTCAGACATAATGTTATTACTCCATATGGATATATGGCACAATACATTATTGGCTAGCAGAAAGCCTTTCATGGGAAGCCATTTCCCACAAAAACTTAAGAGGAAGGATCATAATCTCCAAGAAGACATGGGGTGCATGAGAGAGAAAATGATCAACAACTTTCTGCACAGCTGAGAAACCCCTCTATCTAATGGTGTTATTTCCAGTGGAAGAAAATGAGTGCCTAGAGACCAGAGAATTATGATTGAGGTAGAGAGAGAGAGAAGAAATTTGAAGGGGGTTCACTCCAATTTCCTGCAAAATGTGCATCATGGGAACATTGTGGGAGTGATGGGAAAGTCTGCAAATCTCATACTCCATTATACACTTTTTTGTTGGTGAATAAAAGAAGATTCCCATACCTCATCATTGCTCATTAGGTAGAGAAATATGAAACCATTTTCCTACCATCTAAAATTGTTGTAATGAACCCTCTACAAAAAAACCTCGTTAGGCCTGTTCACTCAAAATCCCTCACTTTATGAGTAGATCCAGATACCATCCCTACCAATGCAAATCGTAGCCTAGACCTCGAGCTATCCTTTGTGCTGCATGGAAGATGACAGGTTACCCCACCGGTTGTCGAGAGTATGAGCCTTGGGTGAACAACTGCAATGCTGGTGTCAAAACATTCCCCTATGCTGGGACTCAAACTTTTGGTGGTCCATGCTACTAATACCAAATGTTAACGGAGACCTACCCCTTTCACCAATTTCACTTCAGGTGGCGTTAGTGATAATCTACACATGAGGATACATCAACTATATTACAGTATTGTACTAACTAATAGGTGATGTAGAGGAATATATGATACAATTCACCATAAATTATGATATTCCTATGCGAATCTGAGCTCTCACTCAAAGGTTATGGCCATATAAATATGGATGTGGTTGCCATCATCAAGAACAAGGTTTGGACTCCAAACTATACATCGCAATCCCTCATCATATAATGGGTAAATATGGTATCAGCGTCCATTTGTATGAATCTCGAGACTTTAAATGATGAGTATACCTCATTTTGAAGTGTCAGGTTACTATTAATCGTCTGAAGATGGCTTGAGAGTTATGAAATTCCAAACCTCCAAAGTCTGAAATCTTTGACTTCGGAGTTCGCCACCTCGATATCTATGTCATGTGACACGGCTATCATTACTATCAAGCCAAAAGTTTCACCCATTACCATTCTAAAACTGGACCTGAAGTCTGACCCATCACTTGTGATGTTGGGTTTCAGACAGCATTGCATTTACCCATTGATGTCTTTTGGGATTTTGAGATTATTGGTGAGTTCCTTGGCACTTTGAGACAACATTCGAGGAAATCGGCCACTTCGAAAGGTTTCCCCATGTTTTGGGACTTCAGGTTTGGGGGATGTCGGGTACTTTGAAGAGTTTTTGAGGTAGAGTTCCCCACGTGGTCACTGTTCACTACAAGCTCATGAAACAAGGGAAAAATTCTGAACTTTAGAAAGCTTTGTAGAAAGAAAAAATCCAAGTCCTATAGCAGAAACTTTTTCGTTCCCTTTTTTTGCGAAAAACAAATGGAACAACCTGAGTGCCCAAGATTTCACTGTCAGCCTACCTATAAGACGACCATATCCTTCGAAGTCCAAATATTGGACTTCAGGAGCTTCTTCAATATTCCTCAAAATCCTACATGCATGAATGATGAATCTGAAGTTGCTAGTGGACTAGACAATAGAGGTTAGATCAATCGGCAAAATGTGGGATCTTCCTAGAATGGCCGAGTTGGGATCTTTACTCTCATTTCAAGAACAAAACTCTCTGAGGTGATTGTTTGAGAGAGTATGCAGATATCTTTCCTAAGGGGAAAAGTCTTGATAACAGAAATGTCAGGACTTGATCCTACATTAGTGGTGCACAATCTTGTCTCTACACCCCGACACCAATCCCGTAAGCAAATGTCTCCGTAAGATACATCCTCACATCACCTTGTTAGTTAAGAAAAATGAGCTAGAAAGGTTATTAGAAGAATAGGCTTCATCAGGCCTATCGAATACTCAAATTGGATTTCTAATGTGGTACTAGTTTAGAAAAATCTAGTTAGTAGATAAGTGTGTACCGATTTCTAAGATATTAATAAATATTTTCCTAAGGATGATTTTCCTCTTCCTAAGATCGACGTGATTGTCAATTTTATAGCAGGTTATGAGATTCTCTCACTCATGGATGGGTTCTTAGGATATAAACAAATAAATATAGTTGAGGAATATCAACGCAAGATGCATTTTACTACCCCATAGGGGAGATTCTGCTACCATTTCATGCCCTTCAGCCTTAAGAATGTGTGTGATACATATCAACGGGTGATGACTGTAATCTTTCATGAGATGATTATTTACATCATGGAAGATTAGGTAGATGATATATTGGCAAAGTCCAAGACTTGGGAAGAGCACCCAGAGATTCTGTGACATATTTTTCAGTGTCTAAGGGACTACAAGGTCTGATTAAACCTGAAGAAGTGTGTCTTTGGTGTGCTATTTGGAAAATTACTAGGATTCATTTTTTTAAGGAGAGGAATAGAAGTAGATTCGATAGAGGTTTCTGTTATAACAGAAATTCCTCCTCCTACAAATATCAGACAACTACAGAGCTTACAAGGAAATATTCAGGCCATCAAAAGTTTATCTCTCAAATGGTAGACAAGTGTCATATATTCACACATCTTCTCAAGAAATATGTTAGTTTTCACTGGGGACCAGAGCAGCAGCAAGCATTTTCTTTGCTCAAAAGCTATTTATTTAAACCCCTTGTTTTAACGCCACACATGGTAGGAGAACCCTTGTTACTCTACATCTTTGCCACACACTTTACAATTAGGTCACTGTTGGCCCAATATGATAAAGATCGGAGAGAAAAATATGTGATGTGTACTACTTAAGAAAAATGTTGATAGCTTATGAGCTCAACTATCCACATATCGAAAAGGCTTGTTTGGCCGTAGTTTTTTCCTTCCAGAAACTACGTCATTATTTGATCAACAATAAGTTCAAGATTATTTCAAATGTGTACCCATTAAAATACTTATTTTCAAAACCTGCACTCACTGGAAAGATGGCTAATTGGATCATTTACTCAGGGTGTTCGACATTGAGTACTTACATCAAAAGTTAGTGAAAGGACAGGTTCTAGCAGATCAGCTAGTAGAAGCTCCACTACTAGGTACCAAACCTTTTAGTCTGGAACTATTAGATGCATCCATTAAGTACCTTGAGGAATCAATCACATGATAAATGTACTTTGATGGCTCCTTTATCTTTCATGGTTCAGTTGTTGGAGTTGTGTTGATTTATCCTATGGGAGACTTGATTCCCTAGGCCTTCTGACTTGGGTTCCCATGCATGAATAATATAGAGAGTATGAATCTCTCATCATAGGGATGAAGCTAGCTATTAAATGGTATATCAGATAAGTAAATTACATTGGTAATTCCATGCTTATTATAAAACAAGTCACAGATGAATATAAGGTCAAAGATGAAAAACTTCTTCCATACAAAATAATGGTTGATTCTTTGAAGGAGTTCTTTGAGCTAATAACATTTAAGCAAATACCAAGATCACATAACAGAGAAAAAATGTTATGGATACAATAGGGTCCATGTTAAGTATACCACCTACAAACAATGATATTCTGTTTTTTGTGGAGCACTTACGAACACCAGCATATGACATACCAGAGTCATGTTTAGTGTGTGAAGTTGTTGGTCCCTTTTACCCATAGTACTGTGAAATATTTAATTATCTCCACGATGGAACCTTTCCCACAAACATTTTCTGTACCAAAAAATGAACTCTCATCCATTGTATAGCCTATTATACCCTACTTGGGGGAACCCTCTTCTGCCAAGGCTATGATGGGAATCTATTGCGTTGTTTAAATTCAAATGAGTCCATCCAAGCGATCAAAGAGGTGCATAAGGCATCTATGGGTCTCATACTAATGGGATTGTCCTTGCAAATAAAATACTCAGGGTAGGCTACTATTGGCCTACCATGGAGCATGACTATTATAACCGTTTGAATAAATGTGTGGATTGTCAGAAGGAAGACAATTTGATACATGACGACACCTTGATCGTTCTCAAAGTGGGGTTTCGATCTAATAGGTAGTATTAACTATGTATCCTCAGATGGTCATAAGTTCATCATCACGGCTACTGAATACTTTACAAAATGGGTAGAGGTTATTCCTATTGCCTATATAGAATGTCCCTAGATATCTAAATTTATAATGAACCATATCATCTATCGATATGGTATCCCTTATGCCATTATCATTGAAAATGGTAAGCCATTTAAAAATAAAACTGTGAAAGCACTCTACAAATGCTTTCAAATCTCCCTCAATTTCTCGACCCCCTATTACCCTCAAGGTAATGGGCAAGCCGAAGCTTCCAATAAAACCCTCACTCGCATTATAGAGAATACAACATGTCATAACTAGCATTTACAGATTCAGATTTCCCTCGAGGCATTCAGAACATCTATCAACACCCCTACAGGTGCCACTCTATACTCCTTAGTATTTAGCATGGAAACCATTCTACCTCTAGAGATCGAGATCCCCTCTTTGCGTATTGAGCTAAGGGATTACCTGAATGAAGAGGAGGACTACAAAGTAGATCGACTGACAGAGTTAGATCTATTAGATGAGAAAATACTTCAGGACATTAATCACCTTAAAGTGTATCAGGATTAAGTGCAGCAAAGCTCTAATAAAAGAGTAATACCTCATCAATTTGAGGTAGAAGACTTGGTGTTAAAAGAGAATCAAAAGAACACCAATAAGGATTGATAAAATAAAGGGAAATTTGAACCTAATTAGCTAGGGCCATATTTTGTGGTGGCCAAGTTTGGTTCAGGTGCCTATAAGCTTGCCTATTCAAATGGTTAAGAGCTTCAGGAACCCATGAACGCAATGCATCTTAATCATTTCTATGCTTAAGTGTGGGGTCTCTAAAATATTAGAAAAACAAAAAAAGGTATAAAAATAGAAAAAGAGAGAGAAATAAACAGGTGCGTCCAATAGTGAAAACCACGCAATGGTGGCACTTTGAACAAGTCTTTTGGTGAAAACTAGTTCCAACGCCATTGGAGGGTCCATTGTTCACAAGCATTTTAGGTTTAGGAGTATGATAGATTTGTCTTAAGCTAATCTTTGCCTTTGTCTGAGTTCCTTGTGAGCATGTCCCTCTTTGCCCTGATCCGGCTAATCCTACTTTTGAATGCGGAGTGTTTAACTTTGAATATTCCCAGATCATGTTGGGGAAAATTTTGTATCATCACTTCTTGCACATAACACATGGTATTCTTCTCTTGTACATCCCATATAGCACTAGGGGCATCCACACTTCTTTGTTTCCTTGCACGTTAGTTTTGGAAAAATTCTTAGAAACCATCAAAAACATTCGTATAACTATTTGAAAATCTCAAAACATGTAGATATATTCCTTGAAAACTCAAAATATTCGAATATGATTCGTAGAAAACTCCAAAATAATAGAAAATTGTCTCAAGATAATACCAAAAAAAGTGAAAAATATCCCAAAACTATCCCACAAAAACAAAGTAGTAGTTTTCTTACTTTTAGTTGTTGGTTTGTATAAATTTAGTTGCTTTGCTTTTTCATATTGTGTACTTCAAGTTAGACTCACTTGTTTACTTAGATCGAATGTTACTTTAATTTGTGGTGCATTGCATTGAGATCATTTTATCTTGCATATTTGTAGATAGTTGTGTTGTTTTGATTAGATTTCTGAAACTTGTGTTTGTTATTTTTACTTGTACATTTGTTATCATTTCATCATCATATCAAATAAACCTTCACATCTATACATTATATATCAATAAAATCTAAGTCTACATCACACATGTATGCTAAAGCTAATCATCAATACCGTATCATCAATGGGGCAAGAGGGGTCGCGCATGATCAAAATCTATCCCCCCACACCAATATCAAAAATAAAAAACATGTTTTACTCAAAGTACCTCATCAACATGTAGTATAACATCAGATAAGGCTATCTCATAAATCTAACAACATGTGATATAAACATAAACATATAGATTAAACATTATATCTCATAAACAAAATGTGATACATCTGTAATCCATCAAATCATCATACATAATCATAAATATCAAATTTTTGTCCACAAAATAAATATGTCTCGATACATATCAGATACAAAAATCCATCATGGGCATGGGTCAAAAATGTGCCTTCATCACGAGGCATAATAAAAAATAATACATAACGTACATCTATACAAAAATGTGCCTTCATCATGAGGCATGATAAAAAATAATACATATACATCCATATAAAATTATGCCTTCTTATTGAGGTGATACACCAAAAATATACATCTAATATATCAGTAAGAGAGTCAACCTCGACTCTCACCCTCTCCGGGACTGCCTGGCCTAGGGCCCTAGGGAGGGACCTGCTGATGTGATGGTCCTACAGAGGCCGCTACACTCTGTTGCATTGTAGGCTGATGAACTGATCTGACTGATCGTGAGGTCCTCTAGTATTTAGATCTGGACATGCTAATGTCTAACTAATCAAATGGGGTAGCCCTCTATCCCTCTAGGATGACCTGGTGGTATAATGCCTTGTAGTAGGAAGCCTCGCCACTAGCTCTCATCGTATCTGCTAATATGTTTGGCATCCCAGATACTGAAGATGCTCACAGTAGAGCATCATGCTCTCATGTCACTCTAGTTATATCTACCTAAAATTGGGTATGATCTTCCATCCACTGAACCTACTTGGCCACTAGTTGATCTCTCTCTGCTTGCAGTTGTAACACTCTCTGCAATCTCCTGATCTCACTCTTTCATGAGTTTATCCTTGTCTTTGATCACCTGGTATCTCTGTGTAAGAGACTGGTCCCTCTCAGTTGTAATCTAAAGTTGTAGGACTACAACTTGTTGTAGTTATTGTTGCAAGGCAGCCACCTGCCCACCAATGTCTACATCCTCCTCCATATCCTCTCTACCCCTACCATCTCCTCCACCTTCTGGTAAACTATGTGGTGGACTCACATGAGGGGGTGATGGACATGCCTGCAATGGTGCCCGTAATGGAACCGAAAGGGGCGTTTGTGGTGCCAATACATGTGGTTGTACCACTACCATTTGTTGCACCAAAACATGTTGTGATGCTACCCCTATCTATAGTCCTTTTTGTGGACCTAATTATGTTTGTGCCTGTACCTATGCCTATGGATCTGTACCTTGTCCTCCTTGTGCTACTGCATCCAATACCTCTAGTGGTATGGTCAATCTCCATGGTAACATTGTTGCATACCACCCTGTATAATCCAGGGTTGTCCCTAGATCCACTATTTGTTCTTGTTACACCCAAGGATGTGGAACCACCTATAAAAAGGTAGTGCATGCTTGGTCCAGCCTGATTCGAGGCCCTATATGAAAGGCCTCTTTGTATCTATGTGCACACCACATTTCATCACCAAAAATCCCTTGGATAAGACTAAAATGCCGTTAGACCTAGTCCACTCTGTACCACTCCATGATGTGACTCCTGCTCCTAAGGATGAAATGATCAATTGTAGTAGTGCTCAACTCAACTGCATCCTGAGGCTAATTATACAACCTGGAGGGCCACCATATGATCATGTGAGGTTGTACCTCATCAAACTCTTGCCTATAAAAGTCTATATCCCCCATGTGACCATGAATGTCATCTCCATCTAGAACCCAACCCATGATGGAAGGCTCTCCAATAGCTCGAGCTCTCTATGCTCTTACAGGGTGTTCTATCGTAATATTGTCCCAAGCCCATATCTGTAACAATGTGGTAGGACCCATGGACCTTAGTCCATGGTAAGCTATCAAATGCAAATCTAAGTATAAATGAGCCAATATACATTAACCCCGATAGTAAACCTCTCCCTGAAGAAGGTCATGAATCACTCTAATAAGTCCCAGAGGAAACCGAGCACCAGTCTTGTCAGGAAACAAAATACCACTGACAAGATCTAACAGAAATATAGGGACCCATCCCAGCCGTTGATTGACCATACACCTCCTAATGAAGATCCTCATACCCTGACAGGGTATGTCTACCACTTCAAACATCCCGGCTATGCATCGCTCAATACGGTCTTGGTGACCATCATATGTGATCAAGTGACCCTGAATAGGAACTCGTAAGATCTGTCAGACGTCCTCCAGAGTGATGCTCATCTCTGCCGTAGGAAGATAAAATGCCTAACTCTTGCTCCACCATCTCTCAACTTAGGATGTGACAAAGGTGTGATATAAGGTAATCCATAGCATGTGATCCACGTGAGATAAACCAGTTACCTCTAGCGTGATCTCAAAAAAGTATGATCTCGACATCTGAATGTCACCTTGTAGGCCAAGAGCTGCCCATGTCACTCCCGCGTCTCTAATACCTCTAAATCCATCTACAAGGTCAATTATTATGATCATATTCTTCTATTATAAATCCATTTTTTCTATTGTACCATGTTATTATTCTATTTTATCATCTTATTCATCTATCCCTACCATCTAGGTTTTCCTAAAAACCTTCATTTCTTCTAAAATCATTCTAAAAATGACTTCCTAGAACTAGCGCTCCTTGGCGGTGCCAACACACCCCTTACTACTTGGGTGCCATCAGAGCATTGACACACCCCTCAGTGCGTCAGTGCCCCCATCCATGCATAGGAGCATTCATTTTTATCGCAAACCCTATCATTTGCATAGGCACATTTCTCCTTGCACAGGCGCATGCGCGCCCACT
The DNA here is from genome assembly GCA_019776745.2 of Taxus chinensis. Taxonomy (NCBI): domain Eukaryota; kingdom Viridiplantae; phylum Streptophyta; class Pinopsida; order Cupressales; family Taxaceae; genus Taxus; species Taxus chinensis. The sequence goes on along the minus strand of CM034153.1, from coordinate 517,385,704 downwards.
CCACTTGGACATTTTTTCATAGGTGCCCCTCTTAATTCACTGGCACATATGCACCCATGCATGCACAAGAACATGTATGACCCCTTGAGCACATGTGTGCCCCAGGGTTCGTGTTGGCACATTTGTGCACCTTTTTCTACCCTTTATGCCCTAATAAATGTGTTTTACCCAAAATTAAATGCTATAAACTGACAAAGGTGAAGGGTTTAGCTTTGTGTACCTTTGGGCCATCCCTGAAAAGTATCATGTAGTCTCGCATGTGATCTGCATGGTGTCTCTAGTTCTACACCCTCACCATTTCCTCTCGTAGGTCAGAGCCCAATTAATAGTAAAAAGGTAAGTAAATGTGGTAAATGAATTAGCTGTGATGGCTTATATACCCATTTTTACCCCCCGCGACATGTTTCTCACCCTCAAGGCATCCTGTAGCCATCACGGTTCTTCTAAAATATTGTATCACTCTTCGTGATGATTATTTTAAATAATTAATTATTTTCGTGCCCATTTTTACTACGATGGGGCATGTTTTTGCTTCCCGACGGCCTTTTCTACTACCTGGGCTATATTATTGCCTCACGGTGACTTTTAGTGATGTCCCATGACTTCGTTATTTCTTATAAAATATTTTCTTCTTGAAAATTCAAAAAATAAAAACAATATAATTTTTTTTCAAAAACCCAAAAAATTGGTAAAATCATTAAAAATCTAAAAAATTACAAAAATTTAATTTTTTTCAAAAATTGGTAAATGACATGCACTCAGTTGAAGCCTGTATCAAATGCATTGTCCCAAAACATCGAAAATTTTCCTACAAAGGCATCTTTCTTAGGTTCTTGTTTGTTCTTGTCTCAAACGACTTGCGGATCATCATGATCAACCTCTTGAAAACACACCAGATTTGCACAAGGAATTAACACAAAATATTATTTACATCATCATAATACATTCAGATACATTTACATATATATAGGACATATAATTCCCATATTTTAGGAGGTAGCCTTAACTACTTCTCCCACGAATATCTCCCACACTCTATATACGTGAGTGGTTAAAACTCACCAACAAATAATTGTTATATGTTGTTTTATATAACAACCATATAACATAATATACTAACAATACTATTTCACTCATACACTATATGTATATTATTATTATTGAGTTATAAACTCATATAATAATAATATATTACAAGTATTATTCAATCCATACAAATGGGAGCACTAACAAAGTATATTTCCCAACATTCCCCCCCTTAGTGCGAACATAGGGAAAACCTGCCTTAAACTTGCACCTGCTCATGATCTGGTGATTTTCACAGGATGATCACAAACCTCATGGATGGTTTTGCAAATGGTTGACCACAAACCGAGAATGGTGGTTTTGCAATTGGTTTACCACAAACCACAAAGTGATGGTTTTGCAAATGGATTACTAATAACCAAGAATGGTGGTTTTGTTATTGGTTTACCACAAACCACAAACGAAGGTTTTCAAGTGGTTTACCTACAACCACATCATGATATGCAAAGTACTATTCTCAGCCCTCATCACATCTCACTGTAGGGAATAACATAGGAAATTCTGCTGACATCTGTTGCTCATACATACATAGGAAAAACTGACATAATGGAAATGGAACATTGGATCATGTTCCCCCCCTCAATGTGAAATTTCCACTTATTCAATCACGAACACTACAAATAGGAACACTGATACTGGAACTCTGAAAAATATGACAAGAAGCAAACGACACAAGCTGAAAGCAAATACACCACAAAAATGTCACTAAACCATCTGTGCAGCCCCGTCATTAGCGACTGACAAGAGGTCGCTGAATGACCTCCAACCTCCGATGCCTCCTGCCTCCGGTATTCTACTACTTACTTAGAAAATATGGAAATGAGGCTCATTTACAAACTACTAGGTGTCGGTTTCCACCGAAAATGCACCCCCCCACTTGGACATCGCGTACAAGCGATAATGCATCCAATAGTTGAAATGTGAGGCAATTTTTTTTTATTTTTAGAATATTTTTTATTTACAATATTGACGATAAAAAAATCCAATTAAAGATTGGATTTTCATGACTTTTTCACACTTCTGACTCAACTTTAACGACGAATCTCTTGACAATATGAAGACTCAAAGTTTGACTAACACTCTTGATTGACAATTGATAGTGAAACAACATGACAAGACGACTTGACTAAGCAATACAAGACTAAACATATTTATTTATTTATTTTGACAACACACATTGAAGACATTTAGCAATTACACTACACCATACAAAATGACAATCGATTCTTATAAAAGTAATTAAATATTACTTTTAATGACAATACAAACACTATATTTTTTTTAAAAAAAATTGAGGACTCGACACAATGACTCAAAATATGACAAATTTTAACCAAAGTAAGACTCTAATAAACCAAGATGGGAAACTCAAAATGAACATTTTATGCCTATTTAAATGTGACACAAATGTAGGCATGTAACTAAAATGACAAATTACTAAACATAGATATTCAAACATAATTAAAAGACAGATAATTGTAAATGCCCGACACTCTACAAAATAGTAATATGCAATATGGACAGACTTAAGTATTAAACAAATGACTCCACATAACATTTCTATTGCACAATCAATGGATTTCTCTATGTTAATTATTTCAGATGGATCTTTTAGCCAGAAACCCGCAGCGATGAAGATTAGACCAAAGAAAATGAGGATCAGCTTGACGCCTTTGCAAATAATATATTTGAATAGATTTTTATGACTTCCCATGCACCAGCTAATTAGAGATAAAGCCAAACAACTACACAGAGGGTCATGTCAGGGATAATCCAAAGAATCAGAGATAAAATAGTCGATCTGTATGTCGGTGGGTAAAATAATCAACTCTGACCCATGATAAAATGGTGGTTTGGGACATGAAAGAGGAAATTAACACAGCTCTATTGATAGCAAGATATATACAATGGAATTCATAGATCTCGATTATAATGAATACGGTGAGGTGTGTTGGATAACTCAGAGTGAGAGCAACTTTAGAGGGATCACACCAGCATCCGTAAGACAAGGCTCTTCATATGCAAAATATAAATGACATTCAAATTACCCGTTAAACTCTTTGTAGAATGGGCACCGCAAATTGAACAATGACGTGGGAGTCGAAGGAGGTGATTTTGTCACTGAATTGTGCGTATTGATTGTGTTTTTCTTGTAGATTTGCTAATGCTGGAGATGCTTCTCTATTAACATCTCAGACATTCAAATGACAAACTGTGCATTCCTTTTATCTGGATGACTGTAATATTAACAAACGAATGCCTCAAAATTCCTCAATCTTCATGCCTTGCAAGAAAGAGATACATTCCATAATAGAAGAAACCACTTGCTCTCAAAAGACTCTCATTATAGTCACAATCTGCTGTGAGAAAACCTGGCTCTGATACCAAATCTTGAAAACACACCAGATTTGCACAGGGAATTAACACAAAATATTATTTACATCATCATAATACATTCAGATACATTTACATATATATAGGACATATAATTCCTATATTTTAGGAGGTAGCCTTAACTACTTCTCCCACGAATATCTCCCACACTCTATATACGTGAGTGGTTAAAACTCACCAACAAATAATTGTTATATGTTGTTTTATATAACAACCATATAACATAATCTACTAACAATACTATTTCACTCATACACTATATGTATATTATTATTATTGAGTTATAAACTCATATAATAATAATATATTACAAGTATTATTCAATCCATACAAATGGGAGCACTAACAAAGTATATTTCCCAACACAACCTCCATTAACAAAGTTGACTTGATTACTGTGTTGGTACTCCCGTGAAATAGTGAGTTGCCAAAGAATTTTTCATAGTGCACGAATGATTTCCATGGGACTAATTTTGTCCTTCGTTATTCCCCTCGCATGTATCCTTACTTGGGGCACCATTTAAACTCTTTTCGTCACCAAAAAAACATTCAGGAACTATCTTGATAACAAAAACATTGGTGCAACTGTCTTGAACGTTGTTTGTTTGAGTATGTGTGATTGTACTTGTTTCTCTATAAGTTTAGTTGGTTTACTTTCTCGTATTGCATTGTATTATGTATGTTATATGGAGTTAAGAATTGTTTTACTTTCTCGTATTGCATTGCATTATGTATGCTGCATGGAGTTATGTATTTTTAACAATGAACAAATGTTCACAATTTAGATTTTCATGCTATGTTACACTTTTGTTTATTTTAATAAAGGCCAATGATGTAGATCATAGGGGGAAAATGATACAACAAAGTTGCTTATTGAAAGATTGGAGGCAAAGAAGGAGCTATTCCCATTCTCCATTATCATTTCTTATCACTATTAATCTTTCTTCCAAATCACATGGGGTAATAAACAATCATGTTTATTCCTATTCTATTTCTTCTATCCATTTCAGTCATATTTTCGATCATTGATTGACTTCTTCTATCACCCCATCGACACTTGAGGGGGCATCCTTCATCCTACTAATTTTTCTTCAAAAATTTGCTTATTTATCCTTGTCTACTATATTTGAATTGAAGTTACTTAATTCACCTCAAACAGGGGAAAATGTAGACACCTAAATTTTGCTTTTGCAATCTTATTGCCAAACGCACGCAAATTACTCTCAGTCTTACCATTTCCATTATAATTAGTGATTTCCACTAATTAACTAATGTTTCTTACCATTTTTTTCAATCAACGGTGCTTTGTTGATTACCTATCCTCTTTCGCATTAAGGATGCCACTTTACAAAAAATTGTAAGACAAAATCCTCTTCTAAAAAGATAATTAAGCGATTATTAGCTAATTAAGCCTATTTTACCCTTGTTTTGGTCATATACCCTATTATTGGAACAAAACCCTCTTCCAACCACTCAAAATCACCCCATTTCCCTCCGCAACATCTCATCAAGCTTCAAAATCTTATCATAGCCTTCTAATTGACCCTAAGTGGTTGATTAAGGCTCCTCACATCTTAATCACTTGATAATTCACTGATTATGATTAGAAATTAATAATATATTTTGAGCTTTTAGTCCTACATGCACTAAGATGCTAGTTTTCCTCAAAGGAAAAACTATAAAAAGGACTAACCACATACCTTTAAACTTTACACCATGCTTTGATTTTCATATCATATAAGTGATGACACCCTAAACTTTACAAAGCAAATTGCATGACTAAACAAGGAAGGCTAACACCATTTCCATCCATCTAGCCAAGGTTCTAAGTCTAGGAATGTAACATTAATATAGAAGCTTAAAGTAATGTTTAACTAACATGAATATAATTCAAATATAACTAAACATACCTACTAATATGTATAATTACCTAACATGAGCCTAAATAGACCTAAGAGGGCAATCAAATTGGTATGGTTGCTACTCCAAACAAAGTGAAATGGTCTCTCCAAATGACTACATGGTCATTTTGGATATCCATCTACTAACCCCATTGAAGGCTTTAGGCAAGGATTGAACTTGGCTATAAATCATATCTATTATATGATATGCAAATAAAAGCATGGTGTAAAGTATAAAGGAATGTGGTACACCCTTTTTATAGTTTTCCTTTTGGGAAAAACTTGTATTTTGGTGCATGTGGGACTAAAAGCCCCAAATTAGATTAGAATTGCTAATCACTATTATGCCTTGCTAATCACAATTAGTGAATTACCAATTGATTAAGAGGTATGGAACCTTAATCAACCACTTAGGGTCAACTAGGAGGCTAGGATAAGATTTTGAAGCTTGTTGAGATGTTGTGGAGGTGAATGGGGTGATTTTGAGTGGTTAGAAGAGGGGTGTAAGCCAATACTAGGGTATATTGACCAAAACAAGGGCAAAATAGGCTTAATTAGCTTATAAACACTAATTGTTTGTTTTGAAGAGGATTTTGACTTACGATTCATCATAAAGTGGCATCCTGAATGCGAAAGAGGTTTGGTGATCAATAAAGTGCTTGTTAACCGACCAAAGTGGCAAGAAATTTTACTTAATTAGTAAAGAGCAATAATTATAATGGAATTGGGAAGAATAAGAGTGATTTGCATCCATTTGGGCAATAAGATTGTAAAAGTAGAATTTGGGTGTCTACATTTGCCCATGTTTAAGGTGAAGTTAATGACTTCACTTCAAACATAGTAGACATGCGTAAAATAGGTAATTTTTTGAAGAAACATTAGCATGATTAAGGATGCCCCCTCGAGTGTCGAGTGGGTGATAGAAGAATTCAATCAACAATCAAAAATATGATTGAAATGGGTAGAAGTAAATATGTTAGAATGGGCACGAAACCCTTAGTTAGGTATTGAGAAGGAATAAGGATGGGGATAGATGTGGTTATTTATTGCCCTGAGTGAATTTGAGGAGAAATTAAGTAATGATAATAAATGATAATGGAGAAGAAATGATTAATGGAGAAATAGAGGACAAGTCCAACCTTTGCATCCAACCTTTCCATAAGCAACTGGTTTATATCATTTTTCCCCTAGGTCTACATCATCGGCCTTTATTTAAAATAAATTAAAGTGTAAGATATCATGAAAAAATAAATTACTAACAATTGTTTATTGCTAAAAATATGTAACTCCATGTAACATACATTATGCAATGTACTACGAGAAAGTAAAATGATAGTTAGCTCCATGCAACATACATTTATGCAATGTAATACGAGAAATTAAAGCAACTAACCTAACAAATAAACCAGTATAATCACACGTATTCAAACAAATAACATGTTGCACCCATGATTTTGTTATCAAGTTACAGCTCCCAAATGTTTGTGCTGTAATGACAAGGGTTAAAAATGATGCCCCAAGCAATAACACATGCAAGGGAAAATGGAGGACATAAGTAGTCCTATGGAAAAACCTTCATGCATTACGACACAGTCTCTAACAACTCACTATTGCACGAGAGTATTGAAATAATAAGCAGACCTAGATTTTTTGATGGAGGTAGATCACGATGATCTGCATGTCATTTGAGACAAGAACAAGCAAGAACATCAGAAAAGATGGTTTTGTAGGTCAAATTTCAATGTTGAAGATAATGCAGGTGATACAAGATTCAGCTGTGTGCAAGCATTTAAAAAATGAAAAACCATAAATTTTAGGAAAATCTAAAGCCAAAATTAATGTTACTATTGTGTAGCTTGCTTCAATACCTTTCCAACACAAAAAAACAAATTCGTTTTGAGGTAGGGAGAAAAAGTTATGGCCTGCGCAATGTTGGGTGCACCTATGCGCTCAGGGGAGCACCTGTGCTGGCCTCCTTTTTGGATTTTTGGGTTTTGTTGGGCAGCATGGGCGCCTAGGTGTCTGTGTTGACCCAGTTTGACTTTTTTTCATTTTATGAGCCACCATGGGCACTTGGGCGCTTGTGCTGACCTTGTTGATGAGTTTTTGCATTCTGTGAGCCAACATGGGTGCCTAGGTGCCTGTGTTGACCATGTTGATGGATTTTTGCATTCTGTGAGCCACCATGGGTGCCCGGGCATCTGTGTTGACCATGTCAATGGATTTTTGTATTTTTTGATCTAGCATGGGTGCCTAGGCGCCTGTGCTGACCCATTTTTGGGGTTTTTAGGCTTGTGTGGGGCAGCATGGGTGCTTGAGCGCCTGTGTTGGCCTACTTTTTGAGTATTTTGGATTTTGTGAGGCAACATGGGTGCTCGAGCACCTGTGTTGGCCTCCTTTTTGAGTTTTTTTGGATTTTTACATGTAACATGGGTGCCTAGGTGCTTGTGTTGGCAGTGTTCAGCATGGGTGTCTAGGTGCCTGTACAACACTAAATGCACTACCTATCTTCCGGAGGCCATAACTTTTGCTCCCGACCTCAAAATGAATCTATTTTTATTGAGTTGGAAAGGTATTGAATAAAAATACGCAATGGTAAGATAGCTTTGGGTTTTTCAATTTTTCTTAGTAATTTTCTCAGGATTTTGAATTTTCTTGACCAATTTACTTGGGTTTTTAATGTTTATTTGGATGTTTTGACTTTTCTGACTAACGTATTTGAATGTTTTTTATTTTTGAAACAAATTTGAATGTTTTTTATTTTTTAGAAATTTTTTGAAGCTATGTACAGGAAACGAAGAAATGTGAATGCTCCAGTGACAGAGGAGATGTACATGGGTAGAATGCCATGTGTATGCGCAAGAAAATGAAGATGCAAAAATGCCCCCAACGTTAGCTAGGAATATACAAAGGAAAACTATTCACATGTAAAAGATGCATCAAGGCCAATATGGATAGTTTTAACATGATAATGAACATAACCCAATGATGTTCTAGGAAGGAGCAAGGATGCCCACAGCATAAATTGGCCAAGAAGCACATGATAGAAAGAAGTGGAAGATTGATTTTGTGAAGGGGGCAAAGGTGTCCACAAACATGGAAAAAAGGAAATATTATAAACATGGATGTTCTGAACGAAGTAGAAGAATAACGTGAATGTAGCTTAGAAGCCTCGTGATGAAGAAGCGATTAGCCAAAGATGTGAATCATGAGACAAGATACGGACTACAGTAAGAGTATGAACAAGGTAAAAAAAAACACTTGGTAACATACTAATCTCATTTGTTTATAGAGATCTAGTGTGTGCATGTAGAAATTTATTGCCTCTTGGAGGGAAGATTTGATAGAAAACAAGTGAAGACACCCTAGCTAATGTGTAGGAATGATTTATTTTTCAAATTTGATTTTTTATGAACAGATTGCGGAAGGAGAGCTGTACATTGCTTCGCTGCCAGCCAGGCTTCCATAGCCCCGATGGAGATACATTTAATTCTAATCACAACATTTCTCTACTGCCAGTCAGGCATTCATATCCCTAGTATAGATTATTGGAAATACCCCAAGAGAGAGCTATATATCAATTTGCTTTTACTTTTAGCGTTTGCTTTCAGCTTTGTGCTTTTTGATTTGATTGATTCTTTTGCTTTCCAAAAACTTATTTTAGCTCTTTTTCTACTAGGGGTTAAGAACCACTGATGGCTTGATGGAAGGAGGTGGAAGTGATTGTGATGAAAACATTGGCTAGTTTCAACAAATATATCCAAAATTTACTCGCAACAAGTTTTTTAGATGTTGATTGTGATAGTATCTCTAAGAGGTCAGTCGTTCGCTAATTTACCAAGGTGATAAAAGACCAAGGACAAACAAATACCATATAGATAATTGTCACAAAATGCATATGAATAGGATAACTAAAATATCACTGAAGGGATGAAAAGTGTAGGAATACTTATAGAAGAAAAGCAAGAAAGGGAAGAAATAACATCCATGTGTATGCAATACCTGATTATAATGTTTGAACTTTGTACCTTTGATACATTTTTTTGAAATGTTTTCACCTCTTTTTTTTTTTTTTTTGAAAAGGTGGGACCGACGAGGTCACTTGACGTGATAAGATCCAACAACAATATTAGTGATTTCCTTGATAAGGAAGACTAGGCGTGTTTGTTTATCTAGAGTCATATTATCCGTGATCTCAATGATCATGGTGAGCTCATAATCAATAGATGAATGAGTTTTATTGTGAAACATGGATGTTGTGTTCGGGATCTTGAGGTCCCTATCCAGAGGTTTATGCACTTTACGCCATACGTGATGGGTGCATTGATGTGCATTTCTGAAGTGTGTTTGATTTTGAACTTTAAGATTTTTTAAATTGTTGTGAGATTTGGATCTCTTGGAATTATTGATCTGAATCTGATGAAGGAACCGTTTTGGTTTCTAATAAGCTATAACATGACTTGTATGACCCTGAGAAGTAGGAGAATAAAGTGAATGAATAGAACTGATGTGAGAAATGGTAGTGGGTTTCCCCCAATCATTGATAGAAGAACAATATGATGGATACAAAGGATACGGTCCAAGAGTTGAAGAGGATGGGCTACCAAGAGGTGTCCCATAGACTGAAGATAAAGGACTACAAGGATATGTCCCTAAGATTGAAGATGAAGGACTACCTGGTGGCATCCCATAGATAGAAGATGAAGGGCTACCTAGAGGTGTCCCATATCTAGAAGAAGATGGGCTACTAGGACATGGCCCAAGAATCAAATATGAGGGACTTCTGTGATGTGCCCCCAGTATAGACAATGATGAGCTACTAGGACGTGGCCCAAGAATAGATGAAGATGGGCTACCAGAATGTGAGCCACATATAGATGATGTGGGGCTACTTGGAGGTGGCCCACATAAAGAAGAAAATGATGGGCTACCAGGTGGTGACCTAAGGTAAGACTGTGATGGAGGAATCCTGATAGATAAAGAATGATTAGGTAATGAGAATATAGGTCATGGATCATTGTTAGACCCAGAAATTTCATCACCCAATGAAGAATGTGAAGATGGAAGAATAAGAGGAGGATCATGTTCGATGATCTTAAGGTCTTCCTCTATTTTCTAATAAAAGGCATCAATCTCTTCCTCCCAATATGTGAATGTATCAAGGTCTAAAGAGGTTTCTTGCTCTCAAAATTCTAGAGAAATGTATTCATGTACCCTCATAAATTATCTAATTGCTTCTTCATTCTGAAATGAATCAATCAGTGTGGGTAGTTTTTCTACCACAAAAGTTTGATTGGATGAATGTGACATGGGAGTCAACTTGGATGATTGATTATAAGTACTTTGAGTCAGAGAGATCTTAGATGTAAGAAGGGGTCGTTGAGGTGGATGAGGCATGGGGTCCTATGAAGACAGTGAGGACTATGACTTAGCAGTCATATTAGAGGAATAATTCACATTAGAATATTCATAAGAATCAAAAGACTTATAATCATTGGGATTGTAATATTTACAAGAATCAAAATACTTAGAATCATTGAGATTGGAATATTAAGAAGAATCAGAAGAATCAAAATCATACCACTTACCATGAGTTGATGATGGGGGAAGAGGTAAGTGAAAGGGTTCTTTAACAAAAAGAATCAAACAAGGTCTAGTTGTGATGGGCATCCTTTGATAGGAATGCTGAAACCTAGGTTCCTTATTGTCGTAAGTATGTGGAATTGCGTGATAATCAGTGTTTTTTGGAACATGCCTAGACATAGCTAGTCCAAAGAATATCACAAGGGTTATTATGTTGACATGTTCAACAGGTGTATCTACACAACTAACGAGAGCATCAAAATGATTCTCCTCATTAGACATATAATTAGAATTCTTGGCCTGATTATGTTTAGGAAAAGTCTTCGTATTGGGGGATTTGTTAGGAGTCGATAAATCCATCTCCACATCACCACTTTCGATTAAGTCTTGGATGTAGTGTTGCAACTTCAAACACTTATCTATTTTGTGAAATTTAATGCGGTGGAATTGGTAATATTATTATCTCTAAACCATGATGGTTTAGGCGTGTCATCCTCATAAGGCATAGTTTCAAGATATCTAACCATATTAACCACCTCTAGCTGTTTTAGTATTGATGACATTGAGTTAGATAGAGGAGTGAAAGTACGACGCTTATACTCTGTAGGTGGATTACCTTTTGCAATCTTTAAAGGTTCATGGTTTTGAATGGCTTGTACCCACTTAGAATATACTATCTAATCACTAACGACCATTTTTTTTCTATTAGGAACAAAATTTGTTTTATCTTTAGATTTAGAATCATTATGATCGTGAGAGAAAGGTTTTAGAGTTCCTTTAGCTAACAATGCCTTTTTAATTTGAGTCTCTTTTTCTATTAGCTCTTCAAACGTGTCACAACAATGCATTTGAAAGTGGAATGTAATGTTTGGATGGATGTTGGGAACAAATATTCCTATCATCTTCTTTTTAGGTAGGGAGCAAGGGAAGCGACTAGCTGACCCTCTCCATCTTTGTAAAAATGTAGTGAATTTTTCATTGTTTCGTTGCTTGGAATTGTAGAGATGTAACATGGTAACATCATTTTCTATATTGAAACAAAAGTGTTGTATGAAACTCTCTGCTAGTTCTGGCCATGTTGATATGGATCCCTTAGGGATGTGTACAAACCATTCTGGCATTGTTGCTCCTAAACTTCATGGAAAGAGGCGTATAATATAATTGTCATTAAATGCCACCTTTTAACATGCCATATAAAAATATTTAATATGGTCACGAAGGTCACCTTTTCCCTTATACTTGTCAATTTTTGTAAAATCAAAGTGTCTTGGGAAAGGTACTTATAGCATGGCTTTGTTAAATGGGTAGGGACATAACTCATCGAACTGATACTTCTTAATATTACTACCAATTTGGCCCTCTTGTAACGATTGAAGGGTGTTCTTCATAGTAGACCATTCTTGGTGGAAGAGCTGGTCTTCCTTGGGTGGTGGCATATCTCTATACAAAGGGTTAAGCCTAGGTGTATGCCCACCTCAATTCTCAGTGAAAAATTCCTCATAAGGATATTTTCATGTCTCTCATGGAGGAGTGTTTATTGGGAACTCGTGAAATGAAGCTTTAGGTTTTGCCTTTGGTATGGCTTGTTTCACAACTTTTGGGTATTGCTTTTGTATATGTGAAGCTAAAATTGCCAATTGGCGAGTGAGGGCTTAGACCTGTTGTTCTGACCTAACCTCTTAAATGGGTATTTCATTATGATCTTTGTTAGGGGAAGGTTGTTCCATATGAACATGTTCTTTATGGTCTTCACAACGAAGTTTAATAAGAGGTAAACGATAGTCTCCATCATTTTCAAAAGTTATTTCCTCATTATTTTGTCGTGGAGAAGTAGAGGCGTGACCTGGGTTTCATATTTCATCTATATGGATATGAGGACGTTCCACTTCCTCTTCCCCTCAAACCATTGCAGAAATGAGAGAAGGGTCCTCTGTGGGAGGTAACTTAGCTCCTAGCTCCATGACACACATAAAAACCTCATGTTTGTGTTGAAAAATGTAATCGTCAAAATTGGCAAGAGGACGCTCTATATTCATACGAGGATAATCTTCCTCTCCACCACTATGGTCAACCATGAGATTATCCTCTAAGAGAGGGTTGTTACCTCCAAATATATTGGTTCCTAATTTTAGGGATCCCATCCTCGTAGTAGGAATACTCGAGATAGGAAATATAATGCAAACAATTTCCACTAAGGTTTACTAAAAAGGGACCTTAGTCAAATTTTTACAGTGTAACAAAACTAATTTTCCAAAACAAGGTGAATATAGAATAACCACAAAATTGATATATCAAATCAAATATGTGAAATAAAGAACACCGAACAAGCTACCCTAACAAGGTAATATATGACACAAGTTTTCCTTAGAATAATACAATGACATACAACGCTCAAAATTTAGTTACACTAAATAGTTTATTCTCTAATATTTCATCTAGATATGTTTGCAACTAAATAATGACAACACAATATAACCAAATAGGTCAATTTTGCAACAAATAAGGACTAAATGATAAGAGAATGTTGACATGATCCTCTAACAAGATATACTAAAATCTGGTTTCTAAACACTAGCAAAGTCTAAGCTTTGTAAAATGGACAATACAAATGCAAACAACGTAACAATGTTATTTGGACACATAATCAAACTTTACGAGAAAGAAATATTTTAGTATCAAAATGGCACTATAGCGATGCTAACAAAGTAACCTCAACACTCACAAAACTCAATACAAAGCTAGGGTGTAAAACTACGTCTAAGTATATCAATAAATTTCTATGCGTGCAAGTAGTGTAACCCTACAATATAGATATTTAGGCCTAATTTCACAATGGAAATAAGACATAAATATCTCAATTGTATGGCTACAATGTGAGAAGTGTAACAACTCAAAATAAGAAAAGGATGAAATCACCTAACTATAATGATAATAAGTCTCAAATATGGGTTTCTGAGATAAGAGGGCGTACTAGATTGTGAGTATGTACCATGCATACTTTCAATACTTGCGCTCCAACATTGCAATGTAGTCATGCAAGTAGAATACAAAAGTGATGGAAACGTGATATCTATCGGCATCCATATATGCTGTCTCCTTTTGTCCAAAATGGGAAACAAGAAAACAAGGCTGTAAACTAAGTGGTGTTGAAATAAACTTGGTGTTATTTTGGCAGAGTTTCGCCTTGTCTTAGGACATGTGAAAAACTAGGAGAAAATGACACTAAGTAGATTTCATGATGAAAATCAAATTGTTTCAACTTTAATCGATTCTTTCCATTGTTCTAAAAACAATATTTTTAATCTAACAAAGTTATCACTTTGTGAGAGCTCTCAAGTATAACAACTAAGAAAAAAACAATGGCTCTAATCTGGCAAGCTTTCTAGGTGGTTCTTTCTCTAGGTGTCAAAAGATATCTAGAGCAAGATCGATTTACCAAGTTTTCCTAGGGAGTATCTCGGCTTTAATTTACCCCCTTCAGTATAATGAGCACCAAAGTGCATTCAGTTATACTTTAATTGGGGTCATGATATGGATATCTTTGACTCTAATCTCACCAAGGTGTACTAGTCAAGTCGGTAGTGTGAAGAAATTTCCTATTTCATTCACAAGGTTACCTCTTGCATGAACTACTTTAGGGTTCCTATGACCACCCAAATTATTGTAGCTTAAGTATTATGCTAAAGGGGTCATGTCCTAGTTGATTGGATGAGCCGTAGCTCTTAACTGAAACCTGTAATACGGTGTTTTTAATGGTGTGTTGGTGTATTTTTTATCTTTTGGATTAAGCAATTTGTTTTAGACCACCAATGAAAACCTACAACACACGTGAATGTTAGATTTTTGTTTTAAAGAGATCCCTTCTTTCTTTGACAAGCATTTTTAGGTCCTTCAAGAAAATGATTAGTAATTCAAAAAAGGTTCACAATATCATAGCAAGAGGATTAATTGTTATTTTTTTCTCAAGATCACACTAGGTGCAAGAGAAGAGCATACACAACAAATAATCCAACTAAAATAGAAATTCAAAGCTTTTAAATCAACTAATTACCATAAAAATTTGTAAAGTAAGGTTTATTCCCAATTAATCCAAGTGTTTCTTAACGAAAGACTAAAATTACTTTTGGTTCCCAAAGATCACACTAGGTGCAAGGGAAGAGCATACATAAATTTTAGCCTTGGTTTTTTTCAAATGAAAAATATCTTAAACTAAAATATCAAGCATATGTCAAAACATGAAATTTTGTTCCCTTAAGCCAAAAATGAAGGATGATTGTTCATACTTACTCTTAAGAAGCAAAAAATGGTTTAGAGGTGCTTTTGGTTCTCAAGATCACACTAGGTGCAAGAGAAGAGCATACATAGATCTATTCCAAACTCAAACAAAGTATGAAAACATAATCACTCCTCAAAATATAACCCAATTTGCTAAAAAAAACCTTTATTAAACCCTAGGAAAATTTTGTTAAGAATATTGCTCTAAAATCAATAATTTTACAAAAACATCTAAAAACCCGTAAAAACTGATAGGAATCATAAAATTGAAGTTATGAAATTATGAAATTTTTTTACCTTGATGCATAGGCACCCTTACTAGTGCACAAACACTCACAATCATGCACAGATGCTCACAGTCATGCACAAGCACTCACAGTCATGCACAGGCACCCCTCTGTCATTTTTCACACAATCAATGATGTACAGACGCTTCCAATGAGGCATAGGTGCTCACAGTCATGCAAAGGCACATTTTTCTTGTAGATGGTCAAAAATTTGAGTTTTGAGACAAATTTCTTAAAAAAAGGTCCAATCTTTGGGATTTCTTGGAAAATTTTGATAGGGCTTTGCCTCCTTATATCCTGTAAAAAGAAAGAAAACACAACTTCTACCACTAATCTAGTTGAAACAAATTTTAAAAATGGAAATTGATCTAAAACTTTGAAAATTTCTCTAAAACTTTGAAATTAATGTAAAAATATTGAGAAACTAATCTAAAAATCTTAAAAGTACACTAGAAAGATTGAAATAAAACTAGAAAACTTTGAAATTAATCTAGGAAACTTAAAACTAATCTAAAATTTTGAAATGAAAAACTTTTAAACTAAGTTAAAAAGCTTAAAAATGGAATGCAATGGGGTATTATCCCATCGGGCATGCCAAATGATGAAACCCTAAACTTTACAGAGTAAATTGCATGACCGAATAAGGAAGACTAATACTATTGCCATCCATCTGGCCAAGGTTCTAAGTCTAGGAATGTAACATTAAGATAAAATCTTAAATGAATGCTTAACTAACATGAATATAATTTAAAATCTAACTAAACATGCCTACTAATATGTTCAATTACCTAAAAATGGGCCTAAATAGACATAAAAGGGAAATCAAATTGGTATGTACTCCAAACAAGGTGAAATGGCCTCTCCTAATTACTACATGGGTATTCTGGATATCCATCTACTAACCCCATTGAAGGCTTTAGGAAAGGATCGAACTTGGCTATAAATCATATCTATTATATGAGATGCAAATAAAAGCATGGTGTAAATTATAAAGGAATGAAGTTCACCCTTTTTATAGTTTTCCTTTTGGGAAAAACTTGTATTTTGGTGCATGTGGGACTAAAAGCCTCAAATCATATTAGAATTGTTAATCATGATTAGGCCTTTCTAATCACAATTAGTGAATTACCAAGTGATTAAGAAGTATGGAGCCTTAATCAACCGCTTAGGGTCTAAAATTTTGAAGATTATTGAGACGTTTTGGAAGTGAATGGGGTGATTTTGAGTGGTTGGAAGATGGGTTTAAGCCAATACTAGGGTATATTGACCAAAACAAAGGCAAAATAGGCTTAATTAGCTTATAAATGTTAATTGTCTTTTTTGAAGTAGATTTTGACTTATGCTTCATCGTAAAGTGGCATCTTGAATGCAAAAGAGGTTTAGTGATCAACAAAGTGCTTGTTAACTAACCAACGTGGCAAGAAATGTTAGTTAATTAGTAAAGAACACTAATTATAATGGATTTGGGAAGAATAAGAGTGATTTGTGTGTGTTTTTGCAATAAGATTGTAAAAGTGGAATTTAGGTGTCTACAATAAGAAATATGATTAATAACCAAGCTCAATCCTTGCCTCAAGTCTTCAAGGGGGTTAGTAGATGGGTATCTAATATGATCTTGTAGTCATTATTGGAGAGACCATATCACCTTCCTTAAATTAGCAACAAACCCCTAATTTGATTGCTCCTAAATCTATTTAGGTTTATGTTAGTTAGCAATTGAACATACTAGTAGGCATGCTTTAGCTAGGTTTCAAATTATATTCATGTTAGTTGTTTTAAGCATTCCATTAAGATTTTATCTTTGACGTAACTATTTTTAGATTAAATAAACATTAGCTCAATTAGAATATGTGGTGTTAGTCTTAGCTTTTCTTGTAACTTTTAGTACTCTTTAGCTAGAAAGAGGGGGTTAAACTTGCATCATAAGCCTTTTTGGGGTCACATGATGAACCAAAGGATAAATTGGATATGGGGAGAATTTTTCTATCTTGAATTTCCCATGGGATGGGAAAATTGGTGTAAAAAAGTGTTCTTCAACCTCAGGATGACATGTGTCCACCTAAAATTTTTTCTAACTACAAGAGCAAACCTTTAGAGAGAGCTTGAAGATGAAATTGTTGAAGCTCCCAGAGGATTTTTTTTGGAACTTTTTTATATGATTTTACTTTAAAAATCATTTTTATAAGAATGGGATGGGTCCCATGATATAATTCTTATTGAAACTCCCTCATAAATATCCTTTTTTCTCAGGACCACAAGGTGTGCTTTCCAAAAATAGATAGTGGAAAGAAGCGATTTGGTATTATGAAAAATTTGAAAGAACCATCATTTATATCATCAAATTATATTTCCAATGGTATATTTTTTGACTTCTAACTCTGTACAGAGCTCCAAGAATCATCTTATGAATTTCTAGCACTATTTTGAATTACAAGCTCCTTCACCTTCAAAAACCTACTTTCACTGAAATTGTCCCTCAAATCTTCCCTAAAATTTCCTAAATTACTTGAAATATGATTTCATCTCCTCAATACCACTTCTTGATGAATTTGGGCCTTTAAATCTATCCTGGAGAATGCACACATGTCCTGGAAAGGCTAAAAATAACCTTTCTAGGTTCACTAAGAAAACTACCTTGAGAAACACTACATCGAAAGAACCTCATGAGCTTAATTTCACATTTCAAACACTTGGGTAAGGGTGTTACAACACATGAGAAATTTAAGGATGGGGATAGGCCTAACACTGAGGAGAACATGATCCAGGAGATTTCTCAGGAGGGTTTACTCACAAAATTTTCAACACTAGGGTATAGTTCTCATGTTTTCAACATTGAATTTTCCCATGCAAAAACACGTGACAGAAGCTGGCTCTAGCTTGGGGATATGTTCTGGATCAAGTGCAGTAAGGCAAGAGTATGCAAGAACCCCATAATATCATTATAAAACATGGACTAGTGCCTTATCCATTGGGCTATACATAGTCATTTCTTCTAAACACATACACAAACAAACACACAGAAGGGAAACACACTGAAAGCAAAAAAAAACTCACAACAGTAAAGTGAAATTATATACAGGGGAGGGACTTACAAAGGAGAGGAAATAATATACACATACTCAACAACGGGTTGGGAAAAGTACATACCATCATGGAACAACGAACTAAAATCAGATCTTTGAAGCATGAAAATCACTATCTGATCATACCACACTCATGTGATGGCTTTGCATGGCTTGAGAAGAAGGATACAAACCAATATTCCATCTTCATACATATATTACACCGAAAACATTCTTGCATTCAAATAAAATTTTGTTACCTTTTTGAAACTCTTACATCTTATGGATTCCACTTGATGCCATGCGATCATGAGACACCATTCCTCCATGTTCTCAAACGTGGAAAAATTGACCTTGTCATGGAAACATATATCATCCTTTAATTGCAGCATAGAAACATCCATTAAATCATAAAGGAACTTAAAGGGATAGAGAATAATTTGATTTACTTCCCGATCAGAAAATTCTTCGAACATTTCACTTTTTTGTTCAGAGCAATTGTTTTCAAAAATAGAATCCACATCATCGGCATGGAGGTCTTCATCATCCTCAATCGTATTTTGTAGCATAGAAGCATGTTCAATACCATTGGGTGTTTGGGAAAAGGTGAGAAAAACTTGATTTTGAATCCTTTCACAAGATTTATGCACATTCTCACCTTGTTTTGAATAATTATCTTCGATACAAATCAACTCAAGTCTCCTCTCCTCATCATCTTCCATGGTGAGGGTGTTGACTTCAAGATTGAGAACATTCATAGGAGATTCAAGAATCTCCATTCCTTTGCATTCATGATATTATTCACAAAACAATAAATAGTAAGACTTACCTTCACATTTTCTCTCATTCATCCATGCATTGAGGAATACATCAAGCTCATCTGTTTGCTCCATATCATCATCAAACATTGGTGTATGGAAAGGATAAAAACAAAATTCATCATACATATCTTGCATTTCCATGGCTTGAGTTAGAATCTCAAGACAGAGTTGAGGGTCTTTAATTTATTTTGCAGTCTTCAAAATGTATTGCAGTGATAACTCTGTCAAATCTGTAATGTGCTCATTATCATCTCCATCAGAAGAGTCATTTTGTTGGTTTTCAAGGAGATGATTAAAAATTTCGTTTGCTTATGATTCATTTGAAACATCCTTGTTCACTTCCTCTTCATTTATTATCAATCAAATATCACCTTCTTGTAAGAATAGGCATACTTAATTTTCAACACTCTCTGACAAGGAGAAGAGATCTAGCTTATACGGCTAGGGTGCACCTTTGAGCTCAAAATACATTTCGTCATCTTCATGATGGGAAGTAGAGAACCATGTTGAGGTAGTAGAATCTTCAATTTCATCTTGATTATTTCTTGTAACATCCTCTTGTTCATAAGGAAAAAGAGATGTTCTGTGCTAATGATAATCATCATTGTGCTCCTTTGGTGAGGGTGGTGAAATCAGCTCTCTGGAGAGGTTATGATCAAGTTTTTTTATCCTCCTTGGTTTAAAGAAAGAAATCAAATTCTTTCATTTATTCATCCATGATTGAATTGGGAAGAAAATTTGATTCTTCAATTGTCTCTATTTAATCATTCGACATTCTACATCACTTGAAGAATCAAAATTGTAAAGAAGACTATCCATGATTACCTTGAATTCATCATTTTAAGTCCAAGATGAAGGTTTGATTTCTCATACATCTTCATGATTTATGGTGCCCTCATAAAGCATTGAATCACATGTCATGCAACAAGAATCTTCATCTCTCAAATCCATTGTTTCTCCAATAGATTGTGCCTCAATCTAGAATGATTTGATGAATGGATGTTGAACTATTTTGTCTTCTCCATCATCCTCTAAGGTGCTAATGTGATTTCCATTAGAAGGTGAAAGGATATGACATTTATCATAAGTGCACAAGAATCTTCCAGGGATGAATACCTTGTAGTGCAGAAAATCATCAAGGTCTTCTTGAGTTTCTTCACACTCAAGATTACAAAGTACTTCAAGATGTTCATACCTTCTTTGCAAGGCCAATGCTCACTTCCAAAATTCATGAATTTGGGAGCAAAATTTCCTCCTTCTGCACTCATAATCCTTTGCACATATTCTCTTCCCAGAATATTCATTTCTCCATCACTGTATGCAAGAAAATCATCTAGAGGAAGGGATATAAAAGGCAATGCCATGAATTTCTTGGTTAGTTACATGAAGTTAAAAATATTACCTTCAGTATATTCTCCACCCTCATGCCAATCATATAAAATCTCATATCTATTATGTATTATCTTCATCCATTTATTTGATTCTCGATCATCAATAGTGCCCATCCCCATTTTCTTTCCTATAACAACACTCTTCTTGAATTGTAGCCACCATGACTTGATGACATGGTCTTCACAAATAACAATCTTCTCCATTCTATAAAGCCTTTTTTTGGATACTGCAGAGATGGTACTGACCTTCTTTCCATTAGCTGGCTGCACGCTTTTGTTTTTGCAATAGATGTTATAGAATGATGGTTGATCAAAAATTTGCATTTCTTGGTAGTCATCTTCTTCTTATTCTTCACTATCACTCATAGGTACCTCACTCCAATCTATAAATTTCTTCATTATTGTGGGAAACTAGCGTTATAAAGATTTTTTCCTTGAAGAAGTTGCATTCAAAAATTGTTTTTTCTTTGAAATCTGATTTTTTTATTTTTATAATATATACTATTTTTGTATTTTGCATAGATATTTGTAGGTGCACTTGGGAAAATATCTCCCTAGTGGAGTTTCCAAAAACCGTTGTCAAAATAAATTATCGATATGGAAAATTAGGTGTTTCCACCAACGCTCATGGGGGCTACACCACTTTGCATTAAATGTTGCAGCTACCATTATTGAATGTAAACTAATCTACTCCTATCTAAATGTTTTGGGTTGGACCAATAGGTTGGGGATCACACAAGAACACTCAATTGAATCTATGGAAAATTTTTTGTATGTGGTACAAGGGAAGAAATTGCAGTGATAAGGGGTGAAGGAGAGAAATTAGACAAAGGAACGTTATTTCCGTGAGTATGTACAAGTAGAATTCACACCCAATCACCTAAGTAGTTCAACATTAAATATAGTGGAAAGTAAAAATGAAGTTATCTAGCGATAAGAACAAACCTAGACACATAGTTTTTAGATTCGTTTATAAAAGATACACAACTCTTTCTTGATCACTATTCTTGCAAAGTGCATAAAAGAGAGAAACAAAAGAACATGTAGGAAAATGGGAATGGAATAAATGTAGATTTATTTCATATGTTGATGATACAAAGCTCAACACCCAAATTGCAATCCACCATTGCTACAGAGAACTAAAATTTCAAGATCCTTTGGAATGGAGAAGCCATCCCAATTTATAACAATGTGAATTTACCTATCACGTACCCCCCTTATGACTCTTCATGATCTCATTCACTTGTGACTTTACATCTTCCTAGGATTTGAGAAATAAGTTCCTTTTTTATAAAATAAAGGGACTTTTAAAATATAACTTTAGAAAGTCACTTAAATGAACGAGATAAAATACAATGATTACTCTCAATGAAGAATTATAAAGGGGAGAGAAGGAAGAGGGAGAAATATAGAAGAAGGATGCAGATGTAAAATATGATTAATAATCTCCCTCAATGAAGAACTTGATGATTTATGCTTACTAATGAGAAGCCTCTAGAATGGGTACCTATTCCTTGAATTCCTTGTTCAACTAAGCTACTGCAAGTGCCAAATTATTCTCCTCTATAATGAAAATGCATCCCATCACCTTGCTTTATATCTCGGGGACATCACTGATCTTCTTACATTGACCAATCCATTCTTCATGATCCATTGCAATTACAACAATACAAATTTTGATATTGGTCAGGGACTCTAAGTTATCTAGAGTCACCTGCCTCTTTCTTGACTAGCTCCTATAAGGAAGCAATGAGTTCTTCTTATTATGTTGTGTAAACTTTTTTCACATGTGGAAGTGTTGAAGACTGTACACTAAAAGTATTGTACACTCTCCACAGTTTTATCTTTGGGGTTTGGGAAATGTGCCCGATATATCAGGAAATGTTCTCTTCTCATATTGGCGGGATTTTTTGACTCATAAGTTTATGGGGTGGTTTTGGCCCATGGTTTTAGTACCCATATTATTTTAAAACTCCTTATGTAGTTTCTTATTGGTATGATTTTGGTGCATATGGTAGGGTATTGTACATTGTAGATGTGTGTGAGTTCAAGTGTGAATTCAGGAGAGTTTGTTGAGCATAGCTTTAAACAGATCTAGGTATTGTATTGAGAGAAAGAGTTGGCTTGTAATATAAATCTAAGTAAGTGATTCTTGGTGGACTTAGCCCAAATTGGGTGAACCACGTTAAATATTTTCTTTGTGTTGTGTTCTTTTATTTTTCTACACTTTTATTTCAAATCTGTGATATTATTCTACATATTAGTTTCTACTATTGCGATTCTGTGTGGGATTGTTCCACATATTTTATCACTTATTTTCTTAACAATTGGTATCATATCCTGGTTTGGTTTGCTGAAATGTTGAATCATAAGGAATTTTTTAGCTTGAGTGGGTGCTATGGCAAATGATGGAAGATCAAATGTTGATAAATTCAATGGGAAAAATTTTAGTCTTTGGAAGATGTAGATGGAAGATTACCTTTATTAGAAGGGTATTTCTATTCTATTTTCTGAAAAAGGGAACAAACCCTCGAGCATGATGGATACGGAATGGGATTTTCTGGATAGGAAGGCACTTGGGATAATCTAACTATGTATTGCATCTTCAGTATTATTTAATGTTTTAAAGGAAAATACTAAAAAAGAACTTATGGATGCATTAGGGAAGTTATATGAAAAACCCTCTGCCTCTAATAAGATATTGTTAATGAAAAAATTGTTTAATATGAAGATGTTTGAGAAAAATTTAGTAGCAGATCATTTAAATTATTTTAATACGGTTGTGAATATGCTAGCTTCGGTTACAATAGAATTTGATGAAGAATTTAGGTATTTATTAATTTTTTGCTCCTTACCTGAGAGTTAGAATAGCCTGTTAATGGCAGTAAGCAACTTAGTTCTAGCTAACTCAAAGTTGAAGTTTGAGGACATTGTAGGGGTGATTCTAAGCAAGGAAATATGAAGAAAAAGATATGGGAAATCTTCTACTTCAGGGAATTCTTTGATGGTGGAAACTAGAGGGAGACAGAAGAATAGAGGAAGCCATGAAAAATTGAAAGATCGGGCAAGGTCAAAATCCAAAAGTAAGATGGTATGCTGGCACTGTGGAAAGTCTGGGCATGCAAAGAAGGACTGTTGGGAGCTTCGGGACAAAAAGAAAACAAGGAGGTGAATGTGAAAATAGGTAATGTCTGTCAGGATTCTTTGATTCTTTCTTTGCATAATATTGTTGAATCTTGGTTTTTAGATTCGGGGGTTTCTTTCCATTTTACTCCACATAGGCATTATTTTTTTATTATGTTCAAGTGGATTTTGGGCATGTTTTTCTTGGTGATGATAAGCCTTACAGTGTAGTTGGAAAAGGTTATGTTTAGGTTAATATTAAGAATGGGAATACATGACTATTGAAGGATGTCATAAATGTGCCTACATTAAGACAAAACTTAGTAGCAACAGGGTAGTTGGGAAATGATGGTTATTGTATGATATTTACAACAGAATCTTGGAAGTTTACCAAGGGTTCTCTTATGGTGGCAAGAGGTAAGAAGGATAGAACCTTGTATTTAACCACGAGTAGTAATAATGATTGTAATCTTGTGGCTTTAGATGTAAATATGAAATTATGGCATTATAGGCTCAGTCATATGAGCCATAAGGGCATGCATATCATAAAGAAGATTTTTCTTTAATTTACATAAACAAGTTTGGATTTTTCTGAGAAATTTGTATATGGGAAATAGAAGCAAGTAAATTTTCTCAAGGTTGGACCTACAAAGAAAGAAAGTAAGTTGGAGCTGGTACATTCTGATGTGTGGGGGTCGGATCAGGTATCATCTCTTGGGGGTTCAAATTATTATGTTACTTTTATTGATGATGCAACAAGGAAAGTTTGGGTATATTGTATTAGAACTAATTCTGATGTATTTGAAACTTTTGTTAAATGGAAAGCCTCGGTAGAGAAAGAAAGAAGTATTAAGATAAAATATCTCATGTCAAATAATAGAGGGGAGTATTGCAATAATGATTTTGATGATTATTGTTCTAAGAATGGAATCCAGAGGAAAAAGATGGTTTTAGGAACTCCGCAATAGAATGGGGTGTTAGAAAGGATGAACAAGACAATAATGGAACATACTAGGAGCATGAGGTTACATGTAAGACTACCTCTTTCTTTTTGGGCAGAAGGGGTGAGCACATCTGTGTACTTGATAAACAAAGGACCCTCAAGTGCCTTGGATGGAGGCATACCTGAGGAGGCTTGGTCTGGTAAGAAATTTGATTATTCATTTCTTAGAGTCTTTAGATGTGAGGTGTTTGTCCATATTGATAAGGATGATAGGACCAAGTTAGAGGCTAAGTCAGAAAAATGCACTTTCATTGGTTATGGTGGTGATGACTTTGGATATAAATGTTGGAGTATTAAGGACAATAAAATCATTCAATCTAGGGATGTGGTTTTTAATGAGAAATTTATGTATAAGAAAATATTGCAAGAAAACAAGAAAGAATCCATGAAATAATATACATTGGTAGAGGATCTTCCGGATGGGAAAGTGGCACATGAATCAATTCAAGAACCTATTCAAGAGGAACCCCAAACTCCTATATGGAGGAGGTCTTCTAGAGTAAGAAGAGAACCTGAACGTTTTTCTCCTTCTCTTTATTATTTATTACTCACCGAAAATGGAGAGATAAAGAGCTTTTATGAAGCAATATAATTAGATGCTAGGAAGAAGTGGGAACAATCCATGAATGATCAGCATTAGTATCTCATGGAGAACTAGACTTGGGATTTGGTGAAGCTACCCAAAGGAAAAAGAGAATTGCAAAACAAGTGGGTGTATAGAGTTAAAGAGGAAGAATGAGGCAAGAAAAGATACAAGGCCTGGTTGGTGGTCAAGGGGTTTGCATAGAAAAAAGGTATATATTTTGATGAGATTTTTTCTCCTCTAGTAAAAATGACTTCTATTAGAACTTTTAATGGAATAGTAACAACAGAAGACTTACACTTAGAGCAACTAGATGTAAAGACCGCATTCCTCCATGGTGATTTGGATGAGTATCTATATATGCAGCACCCAGAGGGCTATGAGGTCAAAGGTAAAGAAGAGATGGTGTGCAAACTGAAAAAGAACTTTTATGGCCTTAAACAAGTTCCGAGTCAATGGTATAAGAAATATAATAGCTTCATGATGAAGAAATGTTATATTAGATGCCATTCTGACCATTGCGTATATACAAAGAAATTTTATGATGGCAGATATATTATCTTGTGTTTATATGTGGATGACATGTTGGTTGCAGGTAAAAAACATGCAGGAAATAAAAGTACTCAAGAAGCAACTAAGTGACTCCTTTGATATGAAGGATTTGGGGGCAGCCAAAAAAATCCTTGGTATGAGGATATCTAGGGATAGGAAGGAACAAAAGCTGAATTTATCTCAGGAAGAGTACATTAAGAAGGTCTTGGAGAGGTTTAATATGCAAGATGCTAAACCGGTTGGGACTCCTTTGGCAGGACATTTCAAGTTATCAAAGGAGTTGTGTCCCAAGACAGAGTAGGAGAGAAACCAAATGTCTAAGGTACCTTACTGATCAAGGGTTAGTAGTTTGATGTATGCCATGGTGAATACTAGGCCTGATATTGTCCATGCAGTGGGAGAAATGAGTATATTTATAAGTAATCCAGGTAAAGATCACTGATAGGGAGTAAAGTGGATACTTCGATGTTTGAGAGGGACCATAGGGACAATTTTGTGTTATATTAGATTGGACGCCACTTTGCATGGCTATGTAGATTCATACATGGTTGTATATGTAGACAGTAGGAGGAACATGATAGGTTATATTTTCACTGTAGGTGGGACAACAGTGAGTTGGATTTCATGACTACATAAACTTGTGACTTTTTCAACCAAGGAGGCTGAGTATGTTGTTGCCATAGAGGTAAGCAAAGAGATGAATTGGTTACAACAATTGCTTAAGGATTTGGGGCATAAGTAAGAGGAAGGAAAGATGCATAGTGATAGTCAGAGTGTTATACACCTAGCTAATAACTCTGCTTTCCACTCTAGGATGAAGCATATATAGTTAAGGTACCATTTCATTAGGACAACTTTGGAGGAAGAGAAGTTGAAGCTGGAGAAGATTCATACTAGTTAGAATCCTTTAGACATGATGACTAAGGTGGTCACAAGGGAGAAATTTGAAGCTATGTTCAACTTTGGTTGGTCTTCACGGAGGACAATGAAGGGTTGAGAAGCTTGATAAGAGGAAAATTCATCTTCAAGTGGGAAATTGTTATGTTGTGGAGCCCATTTTCATGTGTGGAAGTGTTGAAGACTGTACACTAAAATTACTGTACACTCTCCATATTTTTTTTTCGGGGTTCGGGAAATGTGCCTGATATCTCAGGAAATGTGCTCTTCTCATTAGGGAAGGATTTTTTGACCCATAGGTTTATCAGGTGATTTTGGCCCATGGTTTTGGTACCCATGGTATTTTAAAACTACTTATATAGTTTCCTATTAGAGTGCTTTTGGTGCATATGGTAGGGTATTCTACATTGTAGATGTTTGTGAGTTCAAGTGTGAATTTAGGAAAGTTTGTTGAGCATAGCTCTAAAAAAATCTGAGTATTGTATTGAGAGAAAGAGGTGGCTTGTAATAAAAAACCTAAGCAAGTGATTCTTGGTGGGCATAGCCCAAATTGGGTGAACCACGTTAAATATTGTCTTTGTGTTGTGTTCTTTTATATTTCTGCACTTTTATTTCAGAACTGTGATATTATTCTGCATATTAGTTTCCACTATTGTGATTCTGTGTGGGATTGTTCCACATATTTTATACCTTTTTTTCTTAACCCTTTTTATGATGAATCCTTAGTGAGAAGAGGGAACTCAAGTCTTTGAGCATAATTGTAGGCATCATTAAAGATCTTGGAAGCATGTTGTCCACAAGATTCCAACTCTGAGATTGCATTCTTTAGCATTGCTCATGAGAGTGTGAGGGTCGAATGAGCTCATCTCCCAGTGATTGACCTATTTTACAAATTCCTTTTCTTTCTTCACTTCAAACAATGTTACACGAGCATACTTGATGAGAGAAATGATATCTAGAAACAGTGCCTTGCATTGCTTAATGATTTTCTCAATCCATTTATCATTGGCCTTCCCATGCATCATGTATCCTTGTGCTTTTGATGATCCATATTCTAAGAAGGGTTGGATGTAGGCACCAAGAGCTGTTACCTATTCCTCCAACTACATGATTTTTTGCTTGTATTTTTCATTCTGAGTGAGGAGGCGCAAGGTAGATTCCTTAAACAAATGAGAGGCACCCTCGTGTGAAGCTTGACCCAAAGAGATGCGAGTCAACTCATAGTCTGACAGAGTCATGTCTTCAATGGTATTTTCATTCTTAAGTCTAACAAATTCAACATACTAATTACCTGAGATGCCATTGAAGAAGTAGAATGTTGTCTGAGATTTCTTTCTTGTTTGGGATTCCATGTCTCTAAGATTTCTTTGAGACTGGGCACAATAGTAAATTACATTGTCTTTGTCTTACTCTCAATCATTTCTTAAATCTATATAAAATAATCTTTAGGAGTTGACATGATGTCTATCACTACAACACTTCTTCCAAGAGCTTGTTGCGGGACCATCTCTTGATCACTATGGGGGACATTTTTCATTATGGAGGATATACCTGTACACTTGGATGTTTTGTAATGAATCACTCTTGCTTGATGAATCTTTCTTGCAATGTTTACCTTCAACTAGCTAGCCAAACTCAACTGAGCTTGACCAGCTCACTAAAGAAGTAATGGATGGCTCTATCCAAATTAAAAAGTTAGGATGACCTTTGGATCTCTTCAACATTTTTTGAATATCTTATCAGACTACACAATGCCTCTTGTTTTCAACCAATGTTCCCTGTGATGTTTTGCTTTACTCACAAACAACACTGTGACTAAAATGATGCATCGGGATCCCTATGAAGGATGAATTACATTTTTTGAGCTATGCCACCATTTCATGGCCCTATGAGGATGTCAAAAAGAAGAGAGATGGATGAGGATTGAGCATACTGTAACTTTCTGTACTCTGAATGAATAATTTCTATTTTTAGCAGGTGGGATTAGGACCTACTATTTTGGGACATTTCACCTATTTTACTCACATTTGAACTTCTTAATCATCTGGCACATTCATTTCAGCTTCATTGACGATGCTTTACTATTTCAGAAACTTTCTATTTTTAGAAAGTCACTTTTAAAGTTTTTTTATTTTTCAGGCATATTGCCTAGTTTGTCATCTCTATTGCTTTATATGCTTACTGTTTTGAAAGGATTTGATATTTAGGAAAGTTTCTATTAATAGTAAATGAGAGCACTAGAGACTTACTATTTTTAGAAACCACCCTTCCACACTATTGATCGGAGTTGCTTGCTTCCTGTCCAGATTAGTGTACGAGAAACCAAAAAACACAAAACAACATCGAATATGTAAGGGCTTAGTACCTTGGAGATGGTGATGACTAATACAGGCACAAAGTAGATGATGAAATCCTTGCTTTGATCTCAGCAAACCTGCATCTCAAAGACACTAGAAAAATATTGTTTAGAGATTTTATGTCGGGGCTGCCTGACAAAGAAGATTCGAGAAGCGTTAACTTCCTTGGTGGCTGTCAACCCTCGTGTGTTAAAGAATAATAATAAAATATAATATAAATAGATAACGTGCAAGCTGATGAACAAAGGAACCTAATGTTGTTAGTATGTAGATGGTGCTACTGATCTGATCCAAACACAACATGTAACATGAACCACGCTAAGTGAACTAACAAGTCATGAGATGAGTATTGTGGGGATTATAGTGTCACTACAAGGACATCATGAGGATATTATGATAAACAAGAAGCTTTAAATTCAAAACAGCATTTTCCCAAATTTTTCAACCTATCCTTCTGAGGGCGAAGGCCCATATATATAGCCTAAGGGTGAGGTTAGATGGTGGGTTATTAGGTAATCAGGGTTGGCTAAAGTAACCCTAATTAAAAGAGGTGATGTGATTCAACGAGGATCAAAATTTGACTTATTAGGTAAAGTGGGGAGCATGATTTGAATGGGCAGGTGAGACAATAGATTCCATTCTTGAAATTAAGAATGGAGTGTTGGATGGGTGTATTATTTCCCATGAATTGAATAATTGTGAGAGATGCCAAAATTTAATTATTAAATGGTTTATATGGAGCCCATTTCATAATTAATTAAATTTGGGTGAGTAAATGGATGGGATTTATTTAAATTTAAGAAAAAGAAAAGTGAGATTGAAAGTTGAATGAATGTGAGATGATGGAGGGGTGTTATACCAAAAAATGGTGTCTACATTTTCCCTTTTTTTGGAGTGGTTTACGATAGTAAGCCAGGAGATAAAACAACAAGATTTAGATGAAATATGTGTCTACAAAAGGGATGGAGTTGAATAAAAAAATGACCAAAGGTAAGATGCCCCAGGTGAAAAAGGATCACAATGACGATAAAAAATATGGTAGTGACTCCAATATCACATCGGTGGAGGACAGTTACGATCTCAATGGAGACATGCGACAACATTCTATAGACCATTGAGTGGGTGAAGACCACTGCAGTATGGATGTAAACTGTGATGATCAATGGGTCATAGGAAAAAATCAAAATATGCACAATTGAATGTGAAAGGTATGCGCAATCCTTTGTCTAGGAGGAATCATATGAAAAATCATGCATCCATAAAATGGATGTGGATGAAGATAATGATGCGCCAACACAGGGCACGAGAAGGACAAGAAGTGAGTTATATGTGTCGACAAGTACAAGGATGAAAAAGTGCCCCAACATAGGACATGAAAATGACATAATGGGATATGAATTTTGAAATAAAATATCTCAAGGGGAACGAGTATGGCCACGAATGTGGATATGAAGAACATATTAGATAAATTCCCCAAGAGGGTGTTAAACAGGATGTTGAATAGATGTTTCTTAAGAAAGGTTTGTAGTTGAAGGGAGATGAATAATGGGGCGAAGAAGAAGGAAAGAAGTCCCACTTCTTTGAAAAATAGGAAAATGAGTTAAGCTACTTTTGTGAAAAAGGAGAACAAACATTCATGGAAGAGAACAAGATTAGATAGGTGGTGGCTGTTATGGTATCCTCCAAGACAAAAATTCCAAAGGAAGATGGGATGAGGGATGTAGATCATAGATGATAGAGATAAGAGGAAGAGGACATGGTTGGCATAGAGTGGATGTGGTGGAGGAAAGGAAACAAATGAAATAGGATAAAGAGGATGAAGTGTAGTAGGATGGAGAAACCATCATCCATGGATAATGAGGAGTGTGAACTGTGCTTGATTGTGATGGAAAGAAAAGGAAGAGAATAATAGAGAAGGACGACAAGAGAGGTGAGAAGATTTATGAAAGCACAAAAGGGAGAGAATGATAGTCAATATGAATGTAGTGGGAAAAAATAAGGGCAAAAGAAATAGAGAAGGTGTGATGGACCTAGAGAAAAAGAAAATAGAGAAAGAGAATAGGAGAAGAAGGGAAGGAGGAAGAACAAACAAGAAGAAGATGAGATGAGAAGAGAAAGGAGATTAGAGGAGATAGTGAATGTACAGAGATGTACCATAGTAAAGAAGCAACAAATATAATAAAGAGGGGAGATGGTATGAGAAAGAAATGTTGAAGGAAAAGAAGAAGAAGACAAGAAAATGACAGAGGAGGGAATGAAAGGGATATGGAGATCAAAATTAAAGGGAGAGAAAGAATGGATCACAAAAGAGATGTCAGAGATGAGAAAATAAAGAGGTGAAGAATATTAGAGAGGGATGATAAGAGATGAATAATAATACATGATGAGGGTAGGGGATAACATTAGGAAAGGATGGAAAGATGAAGGGGATGAAGAGGGTGAAGAAGTTAAAGAAGATGAGAGGGAAGGTAGAATAGAGAAAAGAAAGAAAGGAACATTGAGGAGACAGGAGACTACAAAGGAGATGAAAGAATGGAAAAGAAACTGATGTATAGAGATGGAATAAGATAGGTGTGGTAGATAAATAGGTTCGGTAATGGGGAAGTGGAAATAAGAGGGAAAGAAGAGATGATAGAGCCAAAACAAAAAGGGAATTGAACCAAAGTGTTAGGGGTAAGACCCAGGTAAATAATATGAAACAGAACGCATGGAAATGCACGTGGATGGTGGGATGATAAAAAAGATGGGACAATGCTCATGAGCCAGGTTATCAATGGAGAAGTAAGATGAAAGTGCGAGGAGAAGAGGGGATGAAGATGATACAGAGGAAGTGTAAGAAAATTAGGAGTATAAAGGAGGAGACGACAATAGAGAAAATGATTCAAAGGTAGTATATGATGAAGATAGTAGAGATATTGAAGAAGGTGAAGGGTAGATGGAAAGGAAATTCTAGTGGATGGATGTTAGGAGAAATCCTCCAATAATGATCAGAGGGCAAAAAATAAAAAAGGAAAGAAGAGAAAATGGAAGAGGTAAAAAGGAGTGAACAGGGACGTGCAGAATGGGGATAAATGAAATTTAGGAGAATTCCACTGATAATTATTAGAGAGAAAATGAAAGATGATGATGAAATAATGTAAGGAGATGAACAATGATAATGACAGGTAAGTATGGGGGTAGATATCTGGGAGAACTCTAGAAAATGGAGTGGAAAGAGTAAAGAAAGGAGGGATAATGATTGGTGTGGAGATGAAGATGAGGAGAGGATGTAATGGATGAGGATGTGGATGAAGATGAAGGTAGTAAAGATGAAGGAACAAGACATAGTAAGAAATGGTATGAAGTGATTAAGTTATATTTCTAAATGAGGGATGATGGGGATGATATTTGAGAAAGTTTGATATGTTTTGTACGAGGAAAAAAGAGGAGGGAAGAGGATGTTTTTATGGGGAATGAAGATAAAATGTGGATGGTGGGAATGTGGAGTGAAGGGGAAAGGCAAGGAGATAGATCATTCCTAAGAGAGACTCTTAAGTAAGATCACCATGTCGTAGGAATGGTTAAGTAGTATCATCAAGCTGAAAAAGAAGAAGAATGATGAAAAGACTAAGCGGTGTATACCAAAGTGGAACAAGAGATAAAAAGAGGTGATAATAAGGAAATAAAGGAGTGTGACATGAGTGGATGGAGGAAAGTATGTGGTGTAGGATGGAGAGTGTAAGGGGAATTCTTAATTAGGATGCCCATGTTGTGCGAGTGATGACGCTAGAGCGTTAAGCAGAAGTTGTGGAGCAGGAAGACATTTCTAGTGTTCAATGGAATAGAAAATGGTGGAGGAGTTTCTACAACGGTAGGATCTTAGGAAGGAGATGTATTGTAATTAAGAAGCCTGAATGAAATGGGTGGTTAAGTAATATTATCAAGCCGAAATAATAATGAAATGAAAACAAAATGATAAAATAGATGCTAGTAAAAGGATATTAAGAAAAAAACACAAAAATAATTATCTGGGTGGGGGATGGGTGGAGGCTCAAAGAAACAATAGAGAAGGACAAATTTGGTGAGAAGAGTAGTGGAGAATGAGATGGGGTGAATTTTAGGATAAAATTGGTTTGAAAAAGGATACTAGGAGGAAGGAATGTCAACAGAAGAGATTACGAATGAGACCTTGTCTAGAATGACAGGTCTACTTCAAGCAGGATTTTCGTGCTACGTGGGGATTCACGTAGACTTGCCAAGTTGGGGATGAAAATCCTGGAATGGTGAATAAGATGATGTCTACGCTGGGTGATAGACATGAATAAGAGCAATGAGAATGGTAATGGGTTGATAATTGGTGAGAGAAGAAGGATGATGTGAGAGGATGGATGGAGAAAGGTCACATTGGTCATGGTGGGGGATGAAGAGCCGCTGGATAATGAATTTTACTTGAGAGATATTCTCAAGTAGAATTCACAAACTGCAATGGAGATCAAGTATAATTCCCAAACCGAATAGTGTATCAAAGAGAGTGTGTAGAAATAGTAACAGATTTCATGATTTTATGGATGATGCTAATACGGGACATCCTTAGGATTAAATATATGGATGCAAATTAATTATTTGAAATCTGATTTCAAAGAATGTGATTATGATGAAAGATGACTTTGAGGAGATGAGTGTCACATGACCATAACAAGGGGCATGCAAGAAAACCCTGCTTTGAACTAGATAGGAGGTAAACAAAAATAAGGTACTACTCAAGGCATTGCACTTGCAGCCAATAGCAGGTGTTAACACATAACCAACGATATTTAGCTATAGAAAAATACCATGAGGGAAATATGGATAAAGATTCTCATAATCCTAATGTTAACATGAAAAAAGGATTTTAGATGTAACTTGTATGTGGGAAGAAGGTTCTCCAAAGGTTATGTTCCTTAAGTCAATTCCCCAACTCTGGGAAAGGGAAAGAACAATAATAAAAGAAAGTTGATCAATGCGGGAAGCTTTCCGAATGCCATAATAAGAGAGTAGTCATCCTTTGAGGGTATGGTCTACTATATACATAATATGGATGGTGAGAATAATATATATGATAGTCATCCTTCAAGGGATTAGTCTATTTCTTATTATGTTTCTTTTGAATTTGATTTGCATACTTTTCTTTTCATTTTCCTTTTTTCTTTTTGTATGAACAAATGTCTTTATAGGGATCAGTCTATTTTTGGATAACTTTGATTTCTTTTTGCATGCATGAATTTTAGCTTTATATGGGGGGGGAGCTAGGAATAGCTAAGTATACAACTTAGGAGGGGATGATGACTGTATAAGAGACATCCCTATACCCTTTACATGACTGTCATAGGAAAATGAGAGGGTAATGGATGTAATGATTATGGGGTTATCGCCAAATGGGAGAACTTATCCATAATGAATATGCTATGAGTAGATCCATGGTACTCATATTCAAGGTCATATCAAAGCAGTGATGGTAGACCACATAATTCATATCATTACCAAGATAGACAGAAGGGGATAATAGTGGAGACATGGTCTAAAGATAGGACTATGCTCATAAGTGCATGTACTAACAATAAAATGGCCATAAGTGTAATGAATTAAGGGGTTTTATCTCTAGTTTACCGTCCAGGGAATCCAAACGATAAGCCCCAGACCCATACTTAGGCGTGATAGTATATGGTCTGATCTGGTTGGGTGAAAATTTTCCACACTGACTCCTTGATTACCATTACATCTGAGATAAGATAAAAACTTTGGGAGGATGAGTGAAGGTAAAACTATGTGCTACCCTTTCAGGAAGCAAAAATATGAGTCCCTAACGAAACAAACAGATGGTCAAAAGGGTGGGCTTAAGAGGCACACAATCATGACCACAAAGGTGGAATGGTAAAAAAATATTCCTTATTGGAAGGAAAAACATGGCCTCAAAGGAGGAATTTGACGACACAATCATGGCCACAAAGGTGGAATTCAATGAAAAAGATAAAAATATGGTCTCTTAATGGAGAGACAAATATGGCCATCACAGTGGGCTTAAGATGAAAATAAATGGTCCCCTAAGGGATAGACGCATATGGCCACAAAAGTGGGCTTCAAATGAGATGAAGATTTGGATGGGGTTAGTTTATCTTGGATGTATTTAGATGAGGTAAAAAAAATTACAAGGATTAAAGTCTCCCAGTGTGAAAGGAGAGTTGTTTAGATATGAAATGTGTTAATTAGATGATATGATTAAGGATGAGGGGAGGCTACTTCCCCAGCAAAAGAGATTATATCACTGTAGGAAAATTAGATATGGATAGGTGAAAGAGATTGGATGATGATAACCTTAGATTTGGATTAAGTAGATGCGTTGGGGATCATAGGAAAATAGGGTTGATGAATAAGGGAGGACCTTCTGTATTAGTAATAACATGCAAAGGAGAGATGTTAATGGAGGATGGAGGAGAAGACTTAGATACTTCAATAGATGTGGAATTAGTTGCGGATAAAATGGTAGAGGGACAATCCTCAAAAAGGTTGTCTCTTTCAATGAGATCATGGATGACAGTCTGAAGGGCCTTACAACACTCAATGCTATGACCCAGGGTATGATGGTAGGCACAAATAAGGTGGGGATCAAACCACGATGTCTTCTTACTACTTTGGTTAAATTCTTTGACAGGTGGAAGCGTAATGGTACAAATTTGTAATAAGTATTGAAGGGTTTTCACATATGACCCAATTGATACATTAGTATATGTATTTTCTTGGGAATCCTTTGACTTAGATATTGATGAAATTTCTTGGGATGTGGTTGTATGAGTTGTCTTAGAGGATTGCATCATATCATTCCACAATTTTGATTATGCTTTAGTGACACTTGAAGATTTAGAAGAAGATTTGAATCTCAAAGGAATGTTGGATGTTTTTTATTTTGGTTAGTGGAGTGATTGTGATGCCTTAGATGGAGATTGATGTTGCCCAAAAACAGATGATGCATATTTGGTATTCATTGGTGAAATGTCTATCTTCTTTTGGGGACACACATGAGATCATTGTGGAATTTTTCCAAGGAACTTGGATTTGGATGGTGAAGGAGAATTCTTGGAAGGGATGATATTGATTTCAGTTGGAGGGTCTAAAGGTTGTTTCGTAGTTGATACAGGTGGAAAGATTAGTGTTTTCATGGTGATGTCTGACGAAGGTTGGTTTTTTATGTAAGAATCTATAGATGAGATAAGATGGTTATTTAAAGTTGTTGTAAGTTGAGGTGCTTTCCAAGATTCTGCAAATAATTTGGAAGAAGAGGATGATGTGTTTCACATGATTAGAAGTGTGGAAAGAGGAACTAAGAGAGAATCAATAGATGGTATGATAGGTCATGAAGGAATATATGTGGATGGGGGAGTGTTAGGAAACCTGATGGATGAGGATGTAGAAAGATGAGTTGTATTCGTTGTGGATGGGGAAGGATGTTCCCCCTGAGTGAGGAAATCATCTTCCTGAATGAGGTCATGAACGATGGTCTGAAAGGCCCTACACTACTCAATGTCATGGCCCAGAACACGATGATAGGTGCAAATGCAATTGGGATTGAACCATGGAGGTTTCCTACTATAAGGATCCAAATGTCTAATGGGAGGAAGCATGATCACAGAAGTTTGAATTAGATGTTGAAGGATGTCTGCGTAGGACCCAATCGAGGTGTCAAAAAGAAGGTAACTCTTATGAGTTTTAAGATGATGTTTTGGCTTGGATTTTGACGTGGAAGTTTGGGATGTTGATGTATGAAAAGGTATAGATGTTGAGGATGGGGATGGGTTACGTTGTGGTTTCATTGTATTGGTTTTAGTTTTAATGTTAGTTGATGATTCAAGGTCACGTGAACCAAACTGAGGAGGTACTTGAATAACTTTGATGGACAATGAAGGATCCTCTTTAAAATATTCTTCATTTGGAGGTGACATGGTTGTGGAAGTGTGTGAAGAACGAGGGGACATTTGCATTTGGATAGATGAGGTCAACAGGTGTAGAGGTTGAAGTGGAAGGAATAGATTGGTCCAGTTTGGTAAGGATGCATCCTTCCTTAATGAAGTCATGAACAATGGCTTGAAATGCGCTGCAATGTCCAATATCATGTCCAGCGGTGCGATGATATGCACAAACAAGGCTGGAATTAAACCACATGGCTTCTTACTACTGGGGTCAAAGGCCCTAATAGGTGGAAGTGTGATTGCAGAAATTTGTAGCAAGTGTCGAAAGACCTCAGTACATGATTTGACTGAAGTGTTATGAGGTGATTTGTCTGTGAAAAATATCTTGGTCTTTGCAGAAGGAGTGGATTTTTATATAATTTGTATGTTGAGAAAAAAGTTCGAACATGTTTATGTCTTGATGGCTGGAAGCCAGTCGTGATTTTCATAGTGTTGGATGATTTCAGTTGAAGGGGTGTGGGGTTGGATTGTTTAGAAGAAGGAATATTAATTTCCTATATAAGGGAATTTCGAGGCAATATTTGAGAGGTTGCATCCTTGGGAGGAATGACAATAGTTTCTACTGAAGGATCGGGAGGTGGTACTGATAGAGGCGTAGGAAGGAATATTTGTTTGTTGGAATCTAAGGAAGGTGAAAATTGATTTGGTTGCGCTGATGAGGTAGAAATATTATTTGAAGTTGAATCCATTTGAAGTTCTTTCAAAGGTTCTTCAAATGATGTAGGAGGGGAGGACAATGTGGATGTGGTCTCAATGACTGATGTAGTAGGTGCAGGAACTGGATTGGATCTATGGTTGGCATTATGGGTAAAGATGGAATAGATGTGGATGATGGAGTGTATGAGGTATATTCAGATGTGGAATCAACGGTGGATGTGGGAAGAGGTGTTGAGGTGAACGTAGATAGGACCGAGGTTGGTATGGGGGTGAGGGTTAATGGATTGAAGAAAGGGGGAGCTTCTAGTGAGGTGGATATGGTGGTTGATGAAGAAGGTAAATTTGTGGATGGAACTGGATTTATACCCGTAGTATGTATAGTATTTATGGTGTGGGTATTGGGAACTTGCGATGTAGAAGCAGTGGTGGTTTGACTTATTGATGTGGGTGTATGGTTTGGAAATGGTTGTTTAAAAATATCTAGTGGTTGATTAGGCGAAGCATTTGGATTATCTACTTGAAGATCTCCCTGATCGATGAGTCTTTGGACTGAATCCTTGAAAGTATGACATCTCTCTATGTCATGTCCTTCAGACTTGATGGTATTTGTAGTAATGGTCATCAATATACCACATAGGTCTTGGTCTAGATTCATCAACTAATTGGATAGCCAGCAGTGTGATCAAATGTGTTGTTATTAATTTTTCAAAGATGTTGTTGTATGATTCTCCCAGATGAGTATAATTTGGCATTGGTCGTGTGAATCATTGTTGGGCTACTGTAGTAGATGTAGATGGAGGAGATGATTTGATAATGACAACATTGGCAGTTGTCTTTGACTTATCATTTGATGTGGATGGTCTAAAAAATTCTATTTTGGGCTTATTTGAATTTAATTTTAAATTCCCATATTCGAGGGCACATGTCTCAAGCTTGCAAGCCATGGTGAAAGATTCCTCAAAAGTACAAAATGATTGAATTTGCAAATTCAATGAAATATGCTTCACACAAGAGCATGTGAAGAGCTCAATTAGGTCGTTTGAGGAAGAGGAAAATATAATTGGTTTATAATATTGTGTCATCATCTTGTGACAAAATCTGTGATGGATTCATCTTCGAATTGGTGGATGGTATACAGATTGTTGATGGTTACCTTGCACGCAATATTAATTGAGAAATGCTCAAGAAATAATTGTGCAAGCTGAGAGAAAGAAAATATGGAATATTGGGGAATATTATTATACCAATCTAAGGCAGGGCCAGCCAAAGACATGGGGAATGTAAAAAGCATCAAATCTTGGTCATGTGCGATAAGATAAAATGTATGTTTGAATGCTCAGAGATGTTGTTGAGGGTCCTCTTTGCTGTTAAATTTGGTGAACTTTGGTAATTCCCAGTGTGGAGGATATGGTTTCATTGGCACAGATGGATGAATGGGTTCGTTACATATTTGTTCATAAGACAATGTAACTTTGGACCCTAACGTAGCAGCCTCTAGGTTGGCTAACTGACTTATTAATATTTACATGGGATCATTAGGAATCATCTTTTAAGAAATGAGAGGTGGTGGTTGAACTTGTGGATGTGTGGGTGTCTAAGGAACTTGATATGGCTGATTGTAAATTATGGGTTGTAGTTGAGGCGGGGGTTGATAGAATGTGTGTTGATGAGAATAGGAGCATGGTATGCTTGTTGGGATTGTGTAGGTTGTTATGGTAATTGCTGAGTGGGGATATGGGCATAAATAGGTTGATAGACTAGAAGTGACACTGCATGTTGTAAAGGGAATTATCGAAGGAGGTTGAGAAGTAATGGCATAGACTTGTGATGTGAATGGAATTTGTTGTTCAATAAAGGATATGATACATGGGGAGGTTAGATACGAGTACTAGTGATAGTTGCAGTTGCAGTGGTGATGGGGACGCTAGTTGAAATGGATGTGTTGATTTGGGGAAGATTAGGTGGAATGGGTGTGACTATCTGAGTAGTCTCGTGGGTGGGGAGATTGATAGAGGATGAAGCGAAATCACGTATCGCTGTGGATGGAATGATTTTAGAACTAGTACTGTAAGGGTAAACTTGCTGAAGCAGAGGGTCATCTAGAGGATTATGTATGTATCTTTTCAGAAGATAATATTGGAGAGCTACAAGATTGGCGTCAAGAATTTATTGGAATTCTAATTCACCAAGAGGGAAGACAAGAGAATCATCGGTTTTTGATCTGACAGAAAATGGAGTGGCTGGCTTAGATGGGATGAGATGATGGTTTGATACCAAAGTATGACCGAAAGATATTGGACAAGGTATATTGGTGAGAGAATGGGTGCCTATGAGGGAGATAGGGGGAGACATGGATGATGAAGTTGTTGAGATGGTAATTGGTTGGGATAAAGCACTATGTGACACAAAGGTGTGTTCCATCTTCTTAGTACTGGATTGAGTAATTACGGGCAGCTAAATTACTTGTTATATTAACAAACAAGTGAGGAAAACATTTTTTGTTTTTAATTTTTGATTAAAAAAAAGTGTGTAAAAAAATAAAATAGCTAGAAGAGGACCTAGAAGAAGGTAAAATACATTTGGTTTCAGGTAAGTTATGGCTGAGAAATGTTTGAAATGGTTTCCTGTTGGGTGATCAAATCCCAATCAATGAACTAGGTGAAAGGAATGTTTTGGTTTGTTGATTAATATGTGATTTTTTAGGCAGTATGTAGTAAAATGTGTGATGCAAAGAGTTAAACCCCTAATTAAGCTATATGAGCATGCAGGATACACGGGGTTCATTTTAGATCAAATTTGAAATATGAAGTTTGATGCAAACAATTACCTAGAAAATGACATTACCATGTAGAAAAGAGAAAATAGGGAAAACTAAAGAATACATGTATATCACTTTTCCTTTTTATCTGACAACAAGTTGAGGCAAACAAGGGGTATGCTTCAAAAAATCAAGCGATAGGTTGCAAAGAGAGAAAATGACAACAAATGTTAAAGAAACATTGATCACGATGAGCAATATTACTAATGACTTCAGTGAGATGTAGTTGGGTTGTGTCAACGTTGTAAAAATTATGTCTTTGACAACGAAATGAAGTGGGCGCAGCCGCAAATTGGCCACCTACAAAAGAAAAGAGAATAATCAAATAATACGATTATAAAAGTATGATAGATATAATTAATAAATTGTACTCCAATATTCAAATGGGATGATATGAAAAAAACTAAGAAAGTTAACGCTAGATAAGAAATTAAAAGAAAATAACATGTGTTAAGGGAAATTAAAACTATATATATACTACAAACCAATGGTGTATGATATATATATATATATATATATATATATATATATATAATATATTAAAAAAACAATCCGAATAATGGACAATAATATGTAGATTAATATAAACTTAATGAAAAGTTAGACCAATTGATGGAATCAAATAAATGAGAGACTATCGACTCATATAAGTACTATTAATGAAATAGACTAAAGGGGAGACTATGATGGACCAAATAAAAAATATGGACTATTCAAGATAAATGAATTATTATCTAGAATAAAATAGATTATGTGGAAATTGAAACTTAAAATAATGTAATGTTAAAATCAATCAATTTGGTGGGTGAATTAATCAATCGAATTGGAGTTAAAAAGTGCTCGATTGGGCGGTTGGCTTGTAGTGGAAATGGGGAGTAATTGGTCAACGTGAAAGGGAATAGGTTGATGGGATGTGGTGGCCAAGTTGGCTTGGTGAGGAGAATTGGGTGAAATCGAGTGGCTCAAAATGAGAGGTTGGTACTGTGGGAAGTGTAGTCAAGTGGGAGAAGAGATGACTTTGGCCAGGTGTGTGGAAATGGTAGCACAGTGGAGTCAATCCTCAATAAAATGGGATGCAATTATAGAGTGGAGTAAGGAGATAAGAAAATGGCGTGTGGTGAAGTTATAAATTGGTGTGAAAGGCATTGTTTAAGGTAAATGATAGATGGGTTATTGAAGCAATTCAAGATTGATATACAATGTGTAAAGAATTGTAAAACAATGAGCTATAAAGAGACTTTTTTGCTGAAAACTTTACGTGTTTAACAATGACTGTGAATTCTATCTGGAAGACGCCACATCGAATTGTTGAGCTTGCATTCACTCATTATTAGCTCGGATTTATCTTAATCATACAGGACTCGTACCAATACCCACAAATAAGCTCGTGAATTTGAATTTTGTAGCTCAAACTCGATTGCGGCTGAGTTCTCATGTGACAACAGTTGGAAGTTGTGTACACTGTCACCAAAACCATGTGCCAAGTGGGAATAGGGCTGCCCCATCAACTTATGAACACGTATTCAAGTATGAATGATTATGGTGCTATCGGAGAATAGCTTGGGATACGTGATGAAAAAGAGATTGATGATGGTTGAGTGATGGCTCAAGGAAGACTTCAGCAGTCGGTGACGCAGAGAGCTGTTAGGAATTGGGGACCACGTGGAAATAGTAGGAAGCATAACGCACTGGGATATTTTGAGTCAGAGTAGGAATTGCTCGGAGAGAGTGGATACATGGCTACAAGGACTCAGGGACAAGGCAAGCATCGGGGAGTCAGGAAACATGGAGGAGGAAGTTTGGAGGATCTCTACGTGGGGATTAGTGGCCACAGCTAGCTGGTGTCGAGTGGTGAGTCTGGATGGACTGAGTGTGTTCAGAAGTGAAAGCAACTCGGTAAGGAGAGGGAGTGGGATTCGAAGTGGAAGTTGGATGACCTAATTGGTGTTGCAAGGACGGTGGTCGGGATGGGAGAAGTGTAGGATGAGTGGTGGTGGGAGGATTGAAACTTGAGTGAAGTCATTGGGTGAGAGGGAGCTCGGTATGAGTGGGTTGGAAGGAAGATCCGAGTTAAAGGCTTGGTGGAGAGGTGAAATGGAGATCTAGTGGGAAGTTATGGGATCATGTAGGGAGTCGGGGTACAGGATAATCAGTTAGGAAGTGAGGGATGTGAGGAAAGAGTTTGGGTGTGTGGGGATGGTAGCTCGGGGAGATGGGATTCGGGTTGGTGGGTGGATGGTAGCTCAGGCATAGGCAGAGTAGGGAATGGTGAGGATGAGGCTAGGGTAGAGGGATGTTGATTTGGGTGAGTCAACAGCTGGGTGATTATAGTGAAATGAGTTTTAGTTAGGGAAGTGGAAAGAGCAGTGAAGGAGGTAAGGTAAATGGCTCGAGATGGCTCGAAGTAATATGGCTTGACATAGTAGAGGAGTTATGAGAGTTGGAGTGTATAGGGTTTAAATGTGAGGTGGATCGAGTAGGGGGTGGGATAACTTAATAATTAGGATTTTATTATTGGTAATTTATCTCCCCGTAATTAATATTACATTAGTAATAAAAATAAGTCTATACTAATTATAAATGGCCAAAAACGAATCCAAAAAAGCCAGAAGAACTTACCTCTTAGATGATCAAAACCACATAATGGAAAGATTAGAGGGAAATAATACTAAATCATGTAAATAGGTGAGTAGGGAAAATGGAAATATTTGTAAAATATATCTAAATTGACAACCAAATTGAATGAAGATAATCATCCAAACGAACACCTACACAAAATCAATAATGTAACAAACAAAATGACCAGATCTTGGGTCTGGTCATACCGAGCGTGCCAAATGTTGATCAGAGTTTCTTGCTTCTGTCCAGATTAGTGTATGAGAAATCAAAAAACACAAAACAATGTTGAATATGCAAGGGCTTAGCACCTTGGAGATGGTGATGACTGATATGGTCATAAAGTAGATGATGAACTCCTTGTTGCGATCTTAACAAACCTGCAGCTCAAAGACACTAGAGAAATATTGTTTACAAATTTTATGTGGGGGCTTCCTAACAAAGCAGATCCAAGAAGTGTTAACTTCCTCTTGGCTGTCAACCCCCATGTGATAAAGAATAATGATAAAATACAAGATAAACAGATAACATGCAAGTTGATGAATAAAGGAACCTTATGTTGCTGGTATGTAGATGGTGTTACTGATCTGATCCAAACACAACATGCAACATGAACCATGCTACGTGAACTAACAAATCATGAGCTAAGTATTATGGGGATTACAGTGTCATTACAAGGACATCATGAGGATATTATGATAAATAAGAAGCTTAAAACTCAAAACAACATTTTCCCAAATTTTCCCACTCTACTTTCCGAGGGGGGAAAAGCCCATATTTATAGCCTAAGGGTGAGGTTAGACTTTGGGTTATTAGGTAATCAAGGTTGGGTAAAGTAACCCTAATTAAAAGAGGTGATGTGATTCAACGGGGCTCAAAATTTGACTTATTAGGTGAAAAATGGATGTGAGAGTGGGATGATTTGAATGGGTAGGTGAAATAATAGATTCCATTCTTGAAATTAAGAGTGGAGTGTCAATGGGTGTATTATTGCCCATGAATTGAA
The DNA here is from genome assembly GCA_019776745.2 of Taxus chinensis. Classification (NCBI taxonomy): domain Eukaryota; kingdom Viridiplantae; phylum Streptophyta; class Pinopsida; order Cupressales; family Taxaceae; genus Taxus; species Taxus chinensis. The sequence goes on along the minus strand of CM034153.1, from coordinate 517,341,313 downwards.
TAATTTGTGAGAGATGCCAAAATTCAATTATTAAATGGGTTTATATGGAGCCCATTTAATAATTAATTAAATTTGGGTGAATAAATGGATGGGATTTATTTAAATTTAAGAAAAAGAAAAGCAAGAGTGAGAGTTGAATGAATGTGAGATGACGGAGGGGAGTTATACCAAAAACTGGTGTCCACACACACCTCAGATTGAGATGAAGTCAGCTTCATTGGAATAGGTTTTTCATCTGGACTTTGTTCTCAAATTTTTAGCTCGATCTGTCTGCTTGAATGATGAGAAATTGAAAAAATGTAAACTCAGTTAAAAAATGAGGGTTTACTACCATTAAAAATCTATAGCAACATTTAATATGTTGTCACTAGCTTCTTGAAGGTGTTTGGATGAAGATCAGCTATGAAATTTTCATTTGATTTTGATCGCCAGATTGGGAGATACGAGTTTTTCTCATTCTAGGGAACAAAGTAACTTTTGGCCAATTTTAAGCATGGTGTCAAGAAAAAATTAAGTTTTATTCATTATTATTCATCAATTATCATGGATGAATTGAGAAAAAAATGTGGCTGGATCAATTGTAATTATCTTTGGAAATAATATGGCAGCACCTCTCATGCACACACAAGGAAGAAACAACAAGACAGTTAGAAAAATTTACAAGTTTTATATTTTGAAACTTCATGCCATGGAGCACACTTTTTTTCATCCCAAAGGGATGGAATATTTTACGTACAAAAATTGGCCCTCACCTTAACCTTACAATTGGTTCATGACAATTGCTTGACGGGGGAGAGATAAAAAGCATGCAAAAAGCTCTTGATGGTTGAAATTGGGTCATTCAGGAACTTGGGAAGGGGCTTGCTCTTGGGTGGATATTTTTGTCCCAAATTTCCCAAAGGTATGTTAAATTTTGTGTAAAAACATGTTCCCTCACCATAGCATGACAGGTGGCAAAATGTGGTTGCACGATGGGGAGGGCTAGAAAGAGGTGAAAAGGGGCTAAAATTGCATCACAAATCCTTTTCGAGGTCACATGATGAACCAAATGATAACTTGGATATGGGGCACATTTTTTCCCAAATGTCCCATGGGATGAGACATTTGGTGCAAAAAAGTGTGCTTCAAACTTAGGCTAACATGTGTACATGTTGATCAAAGAACACTTGACAAAAATCACAAAATAAGTTCACATGGGAAAGTGAGTCATATTCAAAGGCGCGAATGGATAGGGAGAACATGTGTGTAGAACTGAAGTTTAGTTCTTAGGACATAGTCATTTTTGCTCATAAAGGTCTATTTTTAGAGATGGTGTGTAGAGCATACAAATGAGGTAGAGACGATTGCGCCATGCATTGGCTATTTTTGGAGGATTGGATACAAAGCACTTTGCATTTACACAAGCTGGAAATAGATTTACTATTGTCAGTTAGCTAGTAGTAGTCTATTGTTAGCGTACTTGCATGTGTGGCTAGTTTTGTAAAGGTGCGTGGCTAAGAATAGCATGCGACCTATTTTGGGAATAGATAAGTGGTGAAGGGAAATTCCCCACCCTTATATATATATGTGTAGTAAACTGTGTAATAGATATACATAGAGGGGATCAAGATATACATGGATATGTTATTTAATATTCTACGTGCATACTACTGATATTGTAATAAAGCTTCTGTAAACTTATTGCAGTTAATATGATGAAGGATATTGGTTGAATCTAAGTGTTAGTTCTATGTGTATCTGAATCTAGTATGTTTTTTATCTCATCGTGGTTAGTACTTAATTTTGCTTTTCCTTAGATATAGATCTGGTATGCTCTGTGGAATGACGTGTTAGTAATGGAACTATATATGTTAAGTCTTCATCATGTTAACATCTTGCAACAACAACCCTAAAGAGGGACCTAGTACCTTTGTGTGCTTTGGGTGAGCGCTCAGTTTAGGCTCAGTGATTTTTCAGCGCGTATAGGGTTTCATAGGGTTTGTATCACTGATATCTAGGCTACATCATTGGTTCCATTTTCAGGACCTCTTTTCCAGTTTTTTTCAGGATGGTTCGCAATGAATACATACCAGTTAACCTTGGCAAGTATTGAAGAATGGATACATGATCTAGAAGAAGAATACATATGGAAGTTCAGCATTAGATATGAGTTTAACACATGCACTTGGGTAGAACAAAATTGTATGACAACTTATATGAAAGCTTTTTTGCTATCTTTCTAGTAGAATTGTACAAGTGGCTGGTTGCTTATGCATCTAAATAGAATTGGAGGAATCTTGCACTTGTCTTGACGTAGGAAGAATTCTAGGCCCTTTATGATGCTGATCTTATTTGGACTCAAGCTGTGGATACGTGTTTTCATTGTGTCTTGAACAGTTATATCTTGGAATACTCAATTTCCACTTATTCGTGTCCAGGGGTAGCTGAATTCTAGTTCTTATGACATCCACGGGGAGGTTACCTATAAGGCATTCCACTGACGATCAAGATCCTTATGGTAACTTTGAATCTGAAGAGTAAATCGATGGCTAACTAAAACCCACCATGTTCGGGGGCAGGAGTAGGATTAGTGAAATATGACAGACCTAGCGACAGAAAGGAAGAGAGAGGAAAGAAATCTTAAGTATAATGAGGCACGTGAGAGGGAGATAGAGAAGCAGCGTACCATTGCAGAAAGTATGGTATTGAGGAGAGAGATGGCTCGTGAAGGATTTGAAGCTCACGTAGAAGACATGGAACTAGAGCATCAGGAACTTCCCCCATCTTGTAAAGCATGACATGGATACCCCTCAGCCTCACGTAGAAGTGCGCTAGCAGAGACTACCTAGGCCATGGGTGCGCATCTTAATCCACCTGGTAACCTTGCCCTTGCGTTTGGTTTTTCAGCATCTAGTATAACAAGTAGTCAACAAGTTAGTTCAAGCAGTGGGAGAGTAGGAGTGAGTCTTATAAGCAGCACAAAAACGGTAGCACAAAAGAATTCATTATTATATGGGAGTACCTTTTTAGGTGTATCATCAGCATATAATACAAATGTGCCAATTTTTGGATTAACTTCTGGGAGTAGTAACGCTTCGCAGACTGTTGAGGTTCAATTCAGTTCTACTGTCGGGACATAGGGAAGTACATCCTCTAGTCCGAGCCCAGCTATAGGTTCGGGATTAGGAGGCATATGTAGCTCTGTTTCAAGAGGATCTAGTGGTTTTGGAGGCAGGGGAAACATAGGAGGTTCTAGATCAGGTGGGAAAGGTCTGCACCAACCCCAGAATATTTACATGGAAATGTCTCTTCGTCTTCCAGAGTATAGGAGCATAGAAGATTCTGCTGAACATGTGCATATGTGTGAGATATTGTGGGACACAAACAGAATTACAACTTCTGAGCGTAGGGAAAGCCAATTTTCTACTACGTTACAAAGGCATGCCCATAGCTGGTACAGGAAGTTTGACCCTGATCCGACCTACATAGAGTATACATCTTTAAAGGATGCATTCCTTAAATATTTTCATATCCCTGAGTTTGAGCACAAGAGTATAAGTGTGCTCAAGGATATTAAGCAAGGCACTATTGAAAGTGTTAGAGAATATGATGCATAGTTTAAAATGGTGTTATCAAAGATTTCTTATGACATACACACAAGCCAACATGCACAATGGTTCGTTGGGGGCTTGATTACCCCTTTTAGAAGGGAATTATCACATAAGACATACATTGATCTATGTGAAGCACTTGAAGTAGCCTTTCATGCTGAGGAAGTTGGGAGCATAGATACTGGGGTGAGCCAATTTTTAGAAGCACAAATAGCAGCTATGGAAAAACAGTTGGAGAAACTATCAGCAAATTCAGCACATGAGACATGCACAGGGATTTGGTGCATAGATTTTGAAGTAAAAGGTCACACAAAGGATAGTTTCCCTCGCAAAACAATGTGCTCATTGTTGATGGATTTTGAAATATGCCACATGAACCAGGATGCTAGCCATTTCCCATTATTACAACGCATGATAAGGAAGAACATTTTAAGCTACTGTAAAATTTATAGGTCCATGACTTATGACACGGAGGACTGTTGGCTTATTGGACAGATCCATGATGTTATAGATATTGGTGTAAGGCATACATGAGTTTCAGATAACTCTAAGGGATAGAATGAGCATCTTGACCGGGATCACAATCAAGCGCGCTATGATAGGAATGATGGGCATTTTGAAGGCAGTCTTGGCAGAGGTTGAGGATACCATGGTGGATTTAAAGGATGAGGCTATGATGGTGGAATAAGTGAGTTTCCTTGTGGAACATGTTATACATGTGGATCTCCTGACCACTATAGGCATGCATGTTCTTAGAATATTACATGTTCTTTCTGTGGAAAGAACCATAGATATGAAGAGTGACCAGACTTATATGAGCATCTGAGTAAGAAACATAAACAAAACAAAGGCATGGGGATGGTTATGATACACCGTGATGTGGACAATCAATGGATGCCCAAGATGGAAGTAGAATCCGATTCACTACAAGTGAAGATCACAACCCACGTTGAGGCAACACGTGTCAGGTAGGCATTATAGTAGAAACCTACCATCACTAAAGATGAGGTTCTTCATTCACGATACCCAGATCCTACCCATCAGAAGGAGGTTTATTAGGATACCATGGAATTTCTAAGGAATATTCAAGGTGAGATTAAGTACTTAAAGGAGCAGAAGAAAGCATCAAAGATGGTCCAAACTGATATAGATGACTTGAGACAAGTGTGCAAAATGTTGCGACAGGAGAACATCATTCCATTATTAGGGATTTGGTTAAAAGGGAACACTCTGCACGCAAGTACTGAGACCGGATGGCATATCCTACATGCAAATCTCCCTCATCATATCCTAGATTATGAAAAGGAAATCACTCTGAATGTGGTTATGGATGGGTGTCTATTGAGTAATATATTGATTGATACAGGTGTGGAAGTCAATGTTCTTACCTTGGATGCATGGGTACAAATGGGAAGACCCCCATTGCATCCATCCTCTAATGTATTATTCATGGCTAATCGAACTAAGGCCACTCTCATAGGAGTTTTAAAGGATGCATCCATTACCATACAAGGAGCCAAGTTCACTGGAGACTTTGAAGTTTTAGCGCTAACAAAATCAAATAGCTTCCTAGCTCTATTAGGGCATCCTTGGTGCTATGCAAATAATGTTGATCTTCAATTCAACAAGGGCTATATCGGTTTTGAAAATAAAGTGGAAAGGGTCATTATCCCTTTAACAGATGAAAATCAAATAGCTTCCCAGCTCTATTAGGGCATCCTTGGTGCTATGCAAATAATGTTGATCTTCAGTTCAACAAGGGCTATATCAGTTTTGAAAATAAAGTGGAAAGGGTCATTATCCCTTTAACAGATGGAAATTTTGTGGCCTATGTTGAGCCCTTAAGTGAAGAAGATCTGAATAGGATTTATGTACGCGCCATCCGAGATCCATAGATGATTGAACCAACTAAAGAAGGATTAATTCAGTGGGAGGATACATGGTCTATCAATGATACAACAAGTGTTGCTTGTGATAATTGGGCTCATAGCACTTATGAGTTCGTAGGGTGCGAAGTAAAGAGCATATTCCCTCAAGGCACAAAACTATGTTATGTCAGGAGGATAGGTAACAACTCGGTACCTTTTTACACAGGAGAAGGGGATCCCATGGTATTCCTGCATGCCCTGGAATTAAAATGGGTAGACCCACTGGATAGGAGAAATATGCTAGCATTTACACTACATGGGACAACAGCATGCTGGTGGGTGGTCCACAAGGATAATCTGATTGAATGGGATGAAATTAGGGTTGCTCTTACTACTAGGTTATTTAGGAGTAATGCACCTACACAAATCTACAATTATCTCAGTGATCAACATGTTCAACACCATGTTCAGAAGTGTGAGAGACTCTAGACAGAAGGGTAGGAAGCTTTACCACCCTCACTATGGGTGCATCTGTTTTATTCCACGTTATAAGGCTGCGTGCATGCTTGGTATGTATATGCAGAACTCCATAGAGAAACTAGAAATTGGTAGAATTTAATTGCAGGAATGGCCCAAATGTTTGACTTCTTCTCTACAAAACCTCCGGTAGAAGAAGAATTGAAAGTTATCAAGTGATTAACTATGGGGGATAGTGCCAAAGCTGAAGAGCTTCTCTAGGATTTATTAGATAAAGAGGACTCAGGGGCGCATCTTGATAAAAAACCAGGGGCCGATGCAACATTACTTCAACATGCTTGCCTTGAGAAAGAAAAGGGAAAAATGGTCTACCTAGTGGATGGTGAAGAAGTAGATAATCTTGATGTAAACCATTCAATAGGAAGGTGTGATGTATTGGACAGTGTGGATAAGACCATGTGCACCTATCATGAACCTATGAAGACAAAGTGAGTGAATATTGGAATAGATACTGAGCCTAAGGAAGCCATAATTGGAGACTATTGGTCAGACTCTGAAGTGGCTAAAATCTTAGAGTTACTAAGGGACTACCATGAACTCAAAGGCATGCATGAATTTTTAGGGGATATGAAGATAAATCTTAAAGAGGATGTGTACCTAGTTAGAAAGAGACCTTACATAATGAACCCCAATTTACGTGAAAAGGTCAAAGAATGGGTGAGTCCAATGGTAATCAGAATCGGTGAGTCTAATGATAATCAATATCAAGAAGGATGGATGGATTATAATATGTGTGGACTACATGGATATGAATACTACATGTGTAATAGATCCATTCCCTACACCATTTACATAGGAAATACTATAAGGAGTTGCAGGGCGCAAAATATATTCATTTACAAATGGGTTCTCTACATGAGGTGCGCAAATTTTTGGGACATACAGGATATTAAAGAAAATTTATCAAAGGCTATGCCAAAGTTGTCGCACCCTTAGAAGAGTTACTGAAAGGGAAAGGTACGTTCTACTGGGGAGAACAACAACAACGCACATTTGAGACATTAAAGGAGAAACTTACTACCGTGCCTATTCTACGTTTTCCTTTGTGGGACAAACCATTTCATGTACATGTTGACACCTCTAGCACAACCATTGGTGCAGTGTTGGCTCAACCTAGAGAAGGTATTATAGATCATCCTATTTTTTTTGCTAGTAGAAAGTAAACTCCTGTAGAAAAAAATTACATAACTACAGAATGCGAAGCTTTGTCAATGATTTATGCGTTGCATAAATTTATCCAGTACCTACTAGCTACACCATTCATCTTTTATACAGATCACATGGCATTGAAGTATTTGGTAAATAATCTTGTTTTACAAGGGCACATATGTCAATGGGTTCTCTTATTTCAAGAGTTTGATTTCACAGTTGTGGTTAAACCAAGAAAAAGTAATTCTGGACTAGACCATTTATCAAGAATACAGTAAGGAGAAGAAGCATAGGCAATTGAGGATACCATGTCAGATGCACAGTTATATAGGTTACAATGCGTGTCATTAGAACTAGAGGAAATTGTTGTCTTTCTACGTACAGGGATGACACCAGAAGGAATGAAATCCTTGGAGAAGAAACATCTTTCTATACACACTGCACCTTATATGTTAATTAGTGGTGATTTTTACAAGATGGGTTGGGATGAAATATTGCACCGTTGTGTATTAGAACATGAGCGCATGAGCATTCTGGAAGAAGCTCATGGTGGAATTACAGGAGGCCACTATGCAGGTGATGCCAAAACGCGCAAGATTCTACTCACTAGATTATAGTGGGAGACCCTCTATAAATATTGTAAGGAATTTTGTAAGGCATGTGATCATTATCAACGACTTGGAAGACCATGTCAGTGAGATGAAATTCCTCTGAGACCTATTGCTAGCACAGAACTATTTGAGAAATGGGCTATAGATTTTGTGGGTCCTATTTCACCAACTGTGCACAGAACTGGATCACACTACATTATAACTTGCACAGACTATCTGACAAGGTGGGTAGAAGCAGCACCTACAAAGGACTGTACAATGGCTACAACAACTCGGTTTCTATGGGAACATATTATTACAAGGTATGGATGTCCTTTGAGTTTGACCAGTGATAGGGGCACACATTTTCTTAATGAGACAATCAAAATTTTATTGGATGAGTTCATGATTACACACCATAAGACTACACCCTATCATCCTCAGGAAAATGGAACTACTGAGGCTTTCAACAAAATTTTAGGCCACACATTGACAAAAATCTGTGATGTTGGAAGAAAGGATTGGGATGATAAAGTATCTGTAGTACTTTGGGCATATAGAACAACATATAAAAGGTTGAACAAAGCCACACCATTTCAGTTAGTGTTTGGCGCAGAATTCGTTCTCCCTATGGAATTTATGTTACCTTCTTTGCGTATTATGCACACTAGAGGTCTAGCTGATGAGAAAGCTTTATAAGAACAACTTGAAAAGATAATTCGGCTAGATGAGCAATGAGCCATAACACGTTGGAGTCAGAAGTAAGAAAATTCTAGGAAGAAAGCATGGCATGATAGAAACATAAGGGACAAGAATTTTGAGATTGAACAAATTATACTTCTCTATGACTCTAAGTTTTTATGCCATCCAAGAAAACTTAAGGTACATTGGTTGGGGCCATATGTTATCACTTACATCCTTGAAACAGGTACTTGCTAGTTAGAAGCACTTGATGGAACATGGCTACCTGGTTACTTCAATGGGAGTAGGCTAAAGCCCTACTATAAATAAGTCTTCTTGGTGTTTGTAATAAGGCAGTATTGCCATTTAGATTAGGTTTTCAACTATGTATTTCCTTTTTGTTTCATTCTTTGTTGTTATGCTTTGTCAATTTAGTTGGTGTGTTGTGAAATAAGTGCGCTTGCGCACATGAAGCTAATTACTATATGAATCATGTTTATGCGTAGAGGACTGCACATACTTTTAGTGTGGGGTGGTTGTCAATATCCAAGTACAAGATTGTGGGAATTGAAAGGTGAAAGGAATAAGTTGTTACGAGTGCTCTTCAATTCAAAGGATTGATTCTAAAAATGACCAAAGATGGAGATAAATGAAGGAACAATATAACATAAGGTAGCTAGAGGCCATAACAACTACCAGTAGAAGGTGCAGTAATGAGGTACTCAGGTACAAGGAAGTGCATTGAAGAGAAGTCTATGACTAGAAGGTAGGAAGGTGTGCTACAAGGTTATAGCTGAGGTACGAAGATGTAACTCGCAGAAAGGATGGAATTGGTCAATTAATGAGAGGATATTTGGTAGGTGAGGGAGAAATGAATGCATCAAAAATTTGAAAATCTATATAAGGATGGGATGTGAGTTCATTTTTATCATTACGATTAAGAGTATTTGAAAATGAGCTAAGTGCAAAAATCCAAGTGATCGTATTGAGGTGCGAGAGGTGTGTAACTAGTCGTGATGAAGATATTTGTGCACAAAAAGAGCTTATGTCCCCAGTGGTGAAGGGTTTGAGCGAAACAAGGTGACAGAGAGGAGCTAGGGCACATAATTTCACCTAGGGAATTTTGAATTGAGCTAGGGTTTGATTCACACATTGCAGAATTCAAGAGGCAAGGATCTACAAAGGATTGCAAGGTAGAAATGGCACCCAAGAAAGTAGTTACAGCAGGAGTGAAGGGAAAGAAGAAGGTGGTAGAAGAAGAAGAGGAGATGGCTCCCGAAAGTAATTTTTCAGAAATGCAATATCTAGAGGGGGTTATCGTTGGCCAAGAGTGGGATTCTCACATAAGGAAAAGCAAGGTGAGTGAGTACAATCACCGTACCGTAGAGAATAAGAAAGAGCTTGATGCCTTGTTGAACACAAAAACAAATAAATGCACGACAGAAGACATACTGGTGTATGATGATGATGGCAAGAAGCTCTTGAAGAATATTGGATTTTACCAACCTTATGAGCTCCCTTACTTTGGGAAATATGAGCCCTTGTACCAGTGGCTCATGAGCAGAGTGCACGAAGATTTTTTCTACTTTACATGATGTCGAGCTAGAATTTCAGCCTCGCTCATCTCCATGGTAACGGGGTTGAAAGGCACAGGAGAATATTTGAAAGATGACTTAACAGACAAGGCCACAATATTGGAGACCAGAAAGGAGTTGGGGTACACAAAGGGTCTGTGTGACATGGAAATTAATAAATTAAAGAAGTATCCAGTTGTGCAAGCAGTCACACACCTTGTTACAAAACTAAATGACTAGGAAAGGTGGTCACAAGTAAATACCATGTGGTTACACATTGCCAAAATATGTTTGAAGGGGTATTCTACAACATTTCACGCTATATTGCAGAAACTATCGTTGAGGAAGCACGCACAGGAGGAAATATCAGCTTTGGAGTTGTTCTATTATCACTGGTGTTCATGGAGATCGGAGTACCTGATGGACCAAAAGAGAAGATATGGGAGTATCCCATGGAGCACAAGTCACCTGCAGAATGCTTTAAAAATTACTTGTGTGAAGGATCCATGACATAAAAGGTCAAGTAAAGGGATGAGAAATGGTACGATAGACTCTGTGCGGCATTTGAAGAAGAATGGTGCATCCCCAAGGACTTACTTTTGGTGGTTGGAAAGGTAGTACAGTTTGATGTATACCAACATTTTTACATAGTGTAGTTTGCCATGAAGGATGGAGCATGGAGCCCTTGGTGTAAGTTACCATATGCCTTCATAGTAAGATACTTCCATGTGTCAGTACATATGTTCTCAGATACGTGGCACCTCATGTTCAATGTGGACAAGGTAGATTGCGACTACCACATGCTAAGGAAGAAATATGTGTATCCAGGGTGGGGTGCATATATTGAAAGGCTCATTTCAGATGTATTGAGCATTAAACTAGTAAGTCTGGTTGTGGGAGATATTGGAGCAGCACTGGTGTACCTCCAACTGAAGCCCAAGTTGGATAATAACAAGTATGTGGAAGATGAGTTCACACTTCTAGAACCACCGAGGGGTAAACATACAATGGAGAACATCCTAGTGACTAAGCCCGTAGAGCCAATTGAGGTAGAGGATGAGGAGGATGAGCGTGAAGATAGTGGTGGTTTGGAGCATAGAGGTAGAAGACATCCTATGAATAAGGATGAAGCTGAGCGTGCCACTACACCACCTCAACCACATGAGGGGGATGATGAGGACTTGGATGTAGTCCAAGGAGAGCACATATTTAAGTGAGTATTCAGCAGAACAAGGACCTAAGGTGTTACTCCACAAACACTGTGTAAGTCACCTAGACTCTCTCCATAAAAAGAGATAATTGTGAAAAGGAGAAGGAAATTGAAGTTGAATGAGGAGGCGAAAGATTCAGAGGAAAGTGCACCTACTTCTCCTACACCTCCAGAGAATGTAGATCAGAAAGATGAAGAAATGAAGCAAGGAGAAGAGGAGGAAAAGGGAACTTATGAGACAGCTATAGAGACTGCACAAGACATGGAAGCACAAGTTCCAAATTTGGAAGCTCAAGTTCCTAAGCAGCCTCGGTCTAGAAGGACAAGTGGAGATTACATTCCACCAGTCATGGGTTATGACAAGGATGCAGGTAAAATTGTATGTGCCTGTTTCCAGAGCACACTGTCACAGAAGGAATTATATGGATGGGAACTAATGGATGAAGATATGGCCACAGTGCGCACCAGGAAGTAGTTGTCATGGTCCATGCACACACACATGGATGATCTAGATTTGATGTGTGTGAGGAGTCATGCGTATCAAGGAGGTTGAAAAAGACACCTCAGGCTAGACACATGACAGTAAAGCCTACTATCATGTCAGATGAATAGGTGAGAAATGCATTGGTCAAAGTCTCAATAGAGGTGGTGAGGCAGAATATGGACAAGGCTACCACAATTAGGGTGCTCAGGGAAGAGATCAAAACTAAGGATGGGGAAATAGCGTGCCTAACATAGGAGAGAGACTTAGCGCAGAAAAAGAATGTTGTATTTATCAGTATCACAGAGGAAATTGGCGACAATGTCATAAGAGCTAGGCCACACTTGGAGCCAAAGGTACCACAGACATTTCCTTTGGCAATACACTATGTAGGAAAGTTGGTGGACCTAGTACTTGAAGATGAGCCTCTGCGCATGCCAACGCCAAAGGATCCAGCACAAGAGGTAGAATAAGAGAAGGCTTCAGTGATGTAGAAGATTACATCCTATGAAGGACTGTTGTAAGCACTACAAGAAGAACTGAAGAAAGCAGAAATGGCCTTAAACATTTACATATCTCCAAAGGTGCTCATCAACATAAAAACCTTGTAGGAGAACAATGAAGTCCAGAAAGTGATGAAGGATGAAACATTGGGCCACGTATAAAGATTACCAATGGTTGAACAGAAGCACAAGGCCCTGGCAGTAACACAAGAACCACACAAGACTCAGCTAGAAGAGCTTGGGAAGCTCATTACATAGAAGGTGGACTTACTAGAGGGAAGGATGACTGCAATGTCCAACATTGTGTTGGTCTTGCAAAATGAAAAAGGGGAGATTGCGAGGGATGAATTGGATTCCATTGTTGTGGACATTCCAGAAAAAGTAGAGGAAGCACTCGCTGAGTGGAAGACCTTGGAGGCTGAAATAAAATAGGAGTATCTTGAATTAGTTGTTCAGGCCAAAGAAGAGACTGCGAAGTAAAAATATTCTTTCATACATTCTTTCCATTCTTTCCATTCTTCTATTCTTTACTTAAGTTTTTTGGAGATGACCATTGTTGGGGTGAAAATGAAATTAGTGTGGGGTAATGTTGATCAAAGAACACTTGAAAAAAATCACACAAGAATTCCACATGGGAAAGTGAGTCATATTCAAAGGCACAAATGGATAGGGAGAATGCACGAGAAAAATAAAAATTCAGTTTTCGGGGCTTAGCCATTTTCACTCATAACGGTCTATTTTTAGAGATGGCGTGCAGAGCACACAAATGAGGTAGAGACGTGCATGCCACCATGCATTGGCTATTTTTGGAGGATTGGATACAAAGCACTTTGCATGGACACAAGCTGGAAATAGATCTGCTACTATCAGTTAGCTAGTAGTAGTCTATTGTTAGTGCACTTGCATGTGTGGCTAGTTTTGTAAAGGCATGTGGCTAAGAATAGCATGTGACCTATTTTGGGAATAGATAAGTGGTGAAGGGAAAGTCCCCACCCTTATATATATGTAGTAAACTGTGTAATAGATATACATAGAGGGGATCGAGATATACAGAGATATGTTGTTAAATATGCTACGCGCATACTATGGATATTGTAATGAAGCTTCTGTAAACTTATTGCAGTTAATATGATGGAGGATATTGGCTGAATCTAAGTGTTAGTTCTATGTGTATCTGAATCTAGTATGTTTTTTATCTCATCGTGGTTAGTACTTAATTCTTTTTTTCCTTAGATATAGATCTGGTATGCTCTATGGAATGACGTGTTAGTAATGGAACTATATATGTTAAGTCTTCATCATGCTAACATCCTACAACAGTAACCCTAAAGAGGGATCAAGTACCTTTACACACTTCAGGTGAGCACTCGGTTTAGGTTGAGTGATGTTCCAGTGTGTCTAGGGTTTCATAGGGTTTGTATCACTGAATTCTAGGTTGTATCAGTACACCTAAAAAAATTTCTAACTGTGAGAGCGTACCTTGAGAGAGAGTTTGAAACTGAAATTTCTAGAGCTCCCAAAGGAAATTTTTGGAACTTATTTATATTATTTTTAATTGAAACATCATTTTGAGAAGAATGGGATTGGTCCCATGATATAATTATTCCATAAACACCCTAAAAAAAATCCTTTTTTCTTAGTACTGCAAGGTGTACGCGCCAAAAATAGACAGTGGAATGAAGCGCTTTGGTCTTATTAAAAATTTAAAAGAACCATAATTTATATCATTGAATTATATTTACAATGGTATATTTTTTGAACTATAACTCTTTATGGAGCTCCCAGAATCATCTTCCAAAGCTCAGACACTATTTTGAATTGCAAGCTCCTTCCCATCAAAAACTCGCTTTCACTGAACTAGTCCCGAAACCTTAAACTATTCCCTAAAATTTCCTAAATCACTTGAAATATGATCTTAGCTCCTCAATACCACTTCTCTATGAATTTGGACCTTCAACTTTGTCCCAAAGAGTGCACACCTATTCCAGAAACGCTAAAAATAACCTTTCTAGGTTCACTGAGAAAACTGCCTTGAGAAGCACTACATCGGAAGAACCTCATGAGCTTTATTTCACATTCAAAACATGTGGGGAATGGTATTACAACACATATGATAACTTGAAGGAGGAGGATAGGCCTGACATTGAGGGAAATTTGATCTGGGGGAGTTCTTAAGAGGGTTTACACACAAAATTTTTGACACTAGGGTATAGTTGTCATGTTTTCAACACTGAATTTTACCCATGTAAAAAAACATGACAACATGTCCATACGATCTTGACTAGGTTATACGGTCTTTGCCCACTATATATTTTTCTAACTTCATGTGCCTGAGGTTGATTCTAAGGCATTTTTATCTATCCTTGCATATGTATGTGCCCAAAAAGATGCATGTCTCTATTGGAAATGTAGAATAAAGCCCCAAATGTTTTCCCCCCTCTTTTGAGGCATGTACGATGAAGAATTCAAGTGTGCAGCTTAAAATAAAAGATGTATACCCATGTATGATATTTTGAGAAACCTCTAAAAATTTGATGTGATAACCACCAAGAATAAATTGTTCTTATAAGGAGGGATATGCATGACAGAAACCATGGAGCAAAACAAGAGTAACAAGAAAAAGAAGCATGATAGTAATAATAATGTCAATGTAATAAAACAATAATAATCTAACAATAGAAAATGACATGTTAGTAGAAAATAGGTGCATACAATGTAAAATCAAGTTTTCAAAAACCAAATGCATGGGAATTGTCACAGGACAAAGGGGACCCTCAGATCGAGGATGTGCATGACATGGACCCACATTTGGTACAAGGAGGTAAGAATTATCTTTCTACCTCATGGGTTGATAAGATTCTGGGTCATAGAACGGAAGTTTTGAATAAGCCGTTTGATTCAAACATTATGACTATGGAAAAAGATGGGCTTTTAAGTATTTTTATCCCTGATGGGTTAGCAAAAAAAGCTAGATCTCAAATGGAATATGTTCTAGTTGAAAAATTTTATGGATCAAGACCAAATGTGGAATGGTTTCGGGAATGCGCGAAATGAAAGTGGAACCCGAAGGGATCAATGGAAATCGCTTCTTATGTGAATGGGTTTTTTATCATTAATCTTTCAAATTCAGAGGACTGTAGAAACATTTTGGTTGGTTGTCCTTGTTTTATGGGCAGATCAAGCCTTCTGATCAAAAAA
Organism: Taxus chinensis; assembly: GCA_019776745.2. NCBI lineage: Eukaryota > Viridiplantae > Streptophyta > Pinopsida > Cupressales > Taxaceae > Taxus > Taxus chinensis. Next base: position 517,325,932 of record CM034153.1, on the reverse strand, counting down.
TGGAGCCCAGGTTTTGATCCATTTAAGGAAAAACCTGATGAGTTGCCAGTATGGGTAAAACTTCTTGGGTTACCAATGGAGTTTTGGGAAGAAGAGATCTTAATAGCCATTGCAAATGCTATAGGATCTTTGGTGGTGTTTGATCCAGTTACTAGGTTAAGAATGAGGCTGATGTATGCTCATTTTTGTGTGGTTGTTCTTGTGGGTAATTTGTTGATAAAGGAAATAGAACTTAAATCAAAGTTTGGTGAATGGATTCAAAGGATATAGTACGAAGCCTCTCCCTTATTCTTCCAGAAATTCAAGTAGATGGGACATGAGCAAAGGTAGTGTAAGGAGGGTAAGAAAGGTAAGCACACTTGGGATAGAAAAAAGAAGGAACCAATGAGAGAAGAAGGAACCAGTTTGTTACCTCTAAATAATTCATACTCAAATAGTTTTCATTTTCTATAAGTTAAGGAGCTGGAGGAAGTTGTTGTTCAGGAAAATTTAGAACTAAAAATGGATTCTCAAATTAAATCTTGTAAGGGTATTGAAGGTGAGGATCAGGATTTTGTAGGAGTGGGGTCTCAAGATCAAAAGGTGGAATTGATTGCGGAAGGTTTGGAAGTGAAGGAGAAACAACCTAGTCATGAATGTTTAGATCTGATTCTCTCAGATCTACCAAAACAGAATGAATCCTTTTTAAAGGATGAGCAAGAGTTGTTTCTGGTTAAGGAAGTTCCTTGCTCTCTAAATCTAGATAGGATTAAGGAGGTGTTAGAAGAAAAGAGGGTAAACATAAGAAGTTCTCAGAAGAAAGACAAAGTTAAAGCAGATCATGGGAAAGCTCCTACAAGAAAAGGTAATACGTCAAACACGGATAAACGGGAGAAAGCAATAGCTAAAGAAATAGATTCAGGAAAATAGCGCTCCATTGAGGAGAGCATTTCACCAAATAAATTGAGATGAAAGTTATTTCCTGGAATATAAGGGGTTTAAATAACCCTAATAAATAGAGTATTTTATCTTCTTTTAGGAAAAGGAATAAGCCTGATATTTTATTGATTCAAGAAACTAAAATGTCTAGAGAAAAATTGAGTGAGGTACAGAATAAAGTTTGCTTGAATTTGGAGCTTCAGAGTGTTTCTTCGGTGGGTGCTTCTGGGGGTTTTAAGACTTTTTGGAATTAGAATGATAGAGAAGGGAGGTTTATTTTCAAGTCTCAGTATCATGTTACTATTTGTTTACAGAAAAGTAGGATGTGCCTGAGTAGATTTGTTCCAATATTTATGCTCCCAATTCAATTGTTGAAAGAAGAAGACTTTGGATGGATATTTTCCATTTTCAAAGCCAATGTAAAGAGGTGAATTGGTCAATTGGATGTGATTTTAATACTCCTTTGTGTATGGATGATAAAAAGGGTGGTGTAGGTGTCTACAATGATAGTATGGGTGACTTTTATGATTTCATTGCCAACTGTAATTTGGTGGATGTTGAGTTGAAAGGATATCCTTTCACTTGGTTGAATGGGAGATTGGGGGAAAATCTGATTCAAATTAAATTGGATAGGTTTCTCATTAATTTATCTTGGTTACAACATATGGAGGTGTCCTTGGTGGCTTTACCAAGAATTGGATCAAATCATAGTCCCATTTACCTTCAAACTGGTGTAAGTAATGATGTAAGAGGTAGGCCGTTTAGTTTTTTTAAGATGTGGATGCAGCATCCTAGTATTGAGGAGGAAATTAGATTGAGTTGGAAAGTTGTTAAAGGTAAACCTATGTTCAAGCTTGTGGAAAAGTTAAAGAATGTTAAAGCGAGACTGAAAGTGTGGAACAAAGAAACATTTGGGAATATCTTTGCTCATAAAACTGAGATTAGTGAAGTGTTAAAGAAGTTGGAGGATGATATTGTCAACAAAGGATTGCATAAATATTTGAGAGATAAGGAGAAATTTCTTTTGATAGAATATCATAATTTAGAAGCTAAAGAAGACGCTTAATGGAAATAGAAATCTCGTGTTATGTGGTTAAAGGAGGGTGACAGTAATACGAAGTTTTTCCATTTTACTGCATCTATGCATAAGAGTAACAATACTATTTTGGAATTAGAAGATGGAAGGGGAGTTAGAATAAAGAATCAAGGGGATATTTCATAGGAATTTGTTAGTTTTTTCTCTCATCTTTTATTTGTGTGTAGGGAACCTGATATGGGTAAGGAAAGTGATATTGCAAATCTTTTTCATTATGTTATCACTCATTAGGATAATGTTGATTTGATCAAAATCCCATCTGCAGATGAGATATCTACTGTAGTTTTTTCATTTAGAAGGGGATAAATCACCTAGTCTTGATGGTTTTCTTGCTCTGTTTTTTCAGTATTTTTGGGATATCATTCACAAGGATGTGGAAGAGTCTATTCAAGACTTCTTTAGCTATGGTAAGCTCTTGAAGGAAGTTAACAGTACTTTTATCACTCTTGTTCCTAAGGTGTCTGGGCCTAAAAAAGTGACTAATTTTAGACCAATTAGTATGTGTAATATGGTCTATAAGATAATAACTAAGATTATCTCTTTAAGAATTAAAGGTTTGTTGGAGTATTTTATTTCTTCAAATCAGGGAGCTTTTGTTGAGGGTAGAAATATTTTGGATAGTGTGATAACTATTCATGAAGTTATTCAATCGGTGGATGTGTCAAAAAGGGCGACTATGATGCTTAAAATTGATATGAATAAATCCTATGATTGAGTGTCATGGAGATTCCTTAAAATAATTCTTGAAAAGTTGGGTTTCCATAATCATTTTATTGATTTGATAATGGAGTGCATCTCTACTTTGAAGTACTCAATTTTGGTTAATGGGAAATAGGAAGGTTTTTTCTTGTCTAGAAGGGGGTTAAGGCAAGGGGATCCTCTTTCTCCCTTTCTTTACATTATTGTGGCAGAGACTTTAGGTAGACTGTGTGGTGATTGTAAATTGAAAAATAAGTTGCATGTGTTAGTTATTTCTAATGGTCTTGATCCTATAGCTTTACAACAATTTTTGGATGATACTTTCCTTCTAGGTAAAGCAATGCAAGCAGAAGTTGTGGTTTTTAAGGAGGTCTTACAAGATTTTGAGGAGGTTACAGGTCAGCTCACCAACTTCAGGAAAATCTCTGTTCTCTTTTTTAATGTTGATGTTGAAATTCAAAATAGAATAGTTGTAGTTTTAGAGTGTCCTATTCAGGTGTTACCATGATCATATCTTGGAATGCCTTTGTTCAAAGGAAGGATGCAGTTGGAAAGTTGGAATCCTTTGATTATGAGGTTTCAAAAAAAGTTGGCAACCTGGAAAGGAACTTTGTTATCCCAGGTAGGTAAACTCCAATTACTTCGAAGTTTTCTTCAGAGTATGGTGGTGTATTTGGTGTCCCTGTTTAAGATGCCAACTAATATGTGCAAGTTAAATTTTTTCAATGGTAAATTAAGGAGGAGACAAAGCTCCATCAAAATGGGATTTGAATTTTTTCCATTGGAAGTGTGAAATTTTTTGTCTCCTCTATAAATTCTAAGGTTTATGTAGAATTTTGGAAACTTCTTACCTTCTGTGAAAACTTGTGTAGAGGTAAGGGTAAAATATTTGAAATATTTTTTTCTATAATTTTAATATGTGCAAGTTGAATTTTTTCAATGGTAAATTAAGGAGGAGACAAAGCTTCATCAAAATAGGATTTGAATTTTTTCCATTGGAAGTGTGAAAAATGTTATCTCCTTCGTAAATTCTAAGGTTTATATAGAATTTAAAATTACATGGCCTGGTAAATGTTTTTTTAAAAATCATGAGGGGCCCTCGTAATAAGGGTTATATGTATTTATTTTTTTGTAAAAAAGTATATATACTATAGTTTATAATTTTTTATAGACTATATGTTGTTTTCTATTTACATTATATAAAGTATATACCTCTTTTTTAAAGTGAATATATTTTTACATTATAAATTATAATAGGTTAATATAATGTATTAAAATATTCAAGGTTAATATAATGTATTAAAATATAA